>JAQJVL010000178.1:1069248-1086748 GCA_035578905.1 Stictocephala bisonia | reverse complement strand
TCTTCCATATCTGTATCATCATCAATAAAGTGTTTGTTTATTAATGGAATATGTTCTTTGAGTTCCTCCTCAGTAGATATATCATTAGCAAGACTATTTGGTAAATTAGAGCTGAGCAACCCACTTTCTGGCTTAACATCAAACATTGCTTCATATGGTGTTCTATTGATTCCGGTGTGGAAGCTGGTAATCTTAGAGTGCTGGACATATCTCAAACCAGAAGCCCAATTACGCATGTCATTGTCCGTCATCCATGCTACTAGACTGTCTCGTACATCTTGATTGGCTCGTTCAACTGATCCCTGGCTCTGTGAATGACGCGGTTTGCTGTGTACCAATTTCATACTATTCCATTTCTCTGCTAGTTCTTTAATGATCTGAAACGTGAAAGATAATAATTAAAACAATGTGCATTATAAGGTGTAGTAAGAATTTCTCATAGGGTAATTAAATTAATATACCTTATTGCAAAACTTCCTGCCGTTATCCCTATGAAGAATAATTGGTGCCCCAAATAGGCAGAAAATATCTATATTCCTGCGCAGTCTTCGTCTCCAGAGGGCGTAGTACAACATATTTTGTTAAGTGATACTGGTAGTACAATATGAATTTATATTCACCATCAGGTTCCGATTGCATATCTATAAGACCAACCTGAAAATAAAAAAATCAAAAAACTTCGGAACTCCATTATTTAGTTTAGACATTTTTATATTAGCAAAAATATCTGTTATTTATAATGATTTAGCTATAGTCCCTTTATTGTATTGTGTTTCAGAGTTTTGTCCTTAAATACTATACACAGGCACGGATTTAAGGGGGGGGGCGATGGGGGCGATCACCCCCCCCCCAAAACGGAAAAAAGCAAAAATGTACCTACACGCTTAGAATAGAATGTTAATAAAATATTTGATTTACCGTAATGAAAATAACATTAGTAATTTTTACCATCTTAAGTATATATAATATAGATTATATAAGTATGTATAATCTTAGTATATATAATATTCGGATGTGTAGTCTGAGTTTGTAGAAAGGAGAATTTCCGAGTCGTCGGTTGGTAATTGGTAGGCCTATATATTTTCGCCGGCAACACTGCGTGTCTAGTGCCGACGTAGTGGCGAGACGCCAAGACACTGATTGACAGACGACATTGATTTGATAGTTGAGTTATTATATTAATGGTTGTGTAATGAATGTGTTAAATGTAACTCTACACAGTTAACTATGTTTAACTATGTCCAAACTATGTTTAAGTTGTTGCTCATTGAACTGTTTCCATAAAATTTTAACAATACAACATTCCAATGGAATCCATTTTATTATTTAATAGTTGTGATATTAAATGTATATACTTAAATGCTATTTCGAAGTTGTACAATTTATTTTGAAATTACATCAGGAAACTACCCAGAGGTTCTAAGAAGTATCAATGGCAATACCTATGGCAATACCAATTTGACAATTAATTGTTTATACTAGTGTCATTAATCAGCTGTTGAAATAAATTTATGCCAAACTTATTTTCGATTACAGAACTTAGGTATTCTTCTATATTTAAACCCTAAAAACACCCCCCAAACTGCTAAAAACAATACTTCTAGGACGATAAAATAGCAAAAATTTTCCGGGGGCGGACCCCCGGACCCCCCCTTACTGGGGGGTGTCCTATACCCCCCAGACCCCCCGGCAGGTTCGCCCCCCCAATTCACTGCTCTGGATCCGTGCCTGACTATACAAACTATGTTTATATTTTCATAAGTAATTACAAGAAAGGCAATTTCAATTTTGAATAATAATTAAAATTATAAAAAGCAAAAATTCATAAACAAAAATTAATAATCAACCAACCCATTGATTTTTAAATGTTTTACGCTGATTAAACTCACGACAGAACCATAAATATTAGGTTTAAAGAAATATTTACCTGGCATCTGGAATTCAGAGCTGACATAACCATTGGTTTTGCTAAAACCCCTTTTTTCTATTCAAATTCAAATTCAAATTCTTTATTATGCAAATTGACAATATATACAATTGTATTACATTCGTCACTTATACTAAGAAATAAAATTAATAATAGTGAATAAATAAAACATAATATTCCAATTGACATTTATGATGGATTTAGGAAGAACTCGTCAAGAGAGTAACAGGCTCTGTTTAATAGATAATTTTTTAGCTTTTTTTTAAATTTATGTTGATTTGACTCCATACGCATATTTCTGGGTAAATTATTAAATAATTTTGGTCCCATATTTTGAGGTAGAGCAGACGCATGTTGTAATCTGTGGGGGGTCTGTCTATGCAAGTCGCGGGCTCTAGTGTTGTACGTGTGAACATCTGAGCCGGTTTGAATAGAATCAACCTTAGTTATGTAGTATACTAACATTTCATAAATGTACAACGAAGGAAGAGTAAAAATTTGGAAAGATTTAAAGTATTTTTTACATGATATTCGTGTATGCACACCTGCCATTATACGTATAGCCCTTTTCTGGAGTCGAAATACTCGTAAGAGCTCAGTACAGGAAGCTGAGCCCCACAGCACTATTCCGTACCTCAGTCTCGACTCTATGAGAGATGTATAAATAAGCCGGGAAAGAGAGTAGTTGTGGTATTTCGAATATCTGCCTAGTAAAAATAATTGTGTAGATACTCTTGAACATAGTGTATTAATGTAGTCTGACCATGAAAAGTTCTTGTCAAAAATTAGTCCTAAGTATTTAACGTTATTTTCGGAGGGCAATTCGAAATCATTCATAATAATTAAAGGGTCGGTCTCAAAAGTGTTGTTACGACTAGAGAAAATAATGGTCTTAGTTTTATTAGGATTTACGTGCAAATTATTTTTATTTAAATATTGATACAGATTAGACAGTTCTAAAAAGCTATTAAATTCTAGGTTTTCCATTGTTGTGTTTTTAAAAAGTAGTGCTATATCGTCCGCATACATAGTGATTTGTGAATTTGGAAAATTTGACGTTAGACTGTTTGTATATATTGTAAAAAGTATTGGCCCTAAAACTGAGCCTTGAGGAATTCCAAATTCTAGTTTTAAATAGCTTGATTTCGTATTTTTAATGTTCACGCATTGTTGTCTACTATGTAAATAGGACTTGATCCATTCTAGAGCTACTCCCCGAACTCCAAGGTTGTGGAGTCTATCAAAAAGCACCTTATGTTCGAGACAGTCAAATGCCTTTTGCAAGTCCAAGAATACTCCTACTGTTTTGAGGTTTTTGTCAAGTGCTGTGATAGCGTTTGTTGCGATATCTACCATAGCGTCAGTGGTATTTCTCCCCCTCACAAAGCCGTACTGTTCCTTACATAATAAGTTATGGTAAAACATAAAATTAATTAATCTACTTGCAAATACATGCTCGTATATTTTAGAAAATGTTGAAACGTTGGCTATGGGACGATAGCTCGACGGGCTATTCTTAATTCCATCTTTATATATAGGACGTACAATAGCTTGTTTCATACTCTGTGGAAACAATCCTTGTGTCAAAGATGAATTTATAATATCTGTTAAAGGAACTGATAAGGCCCTTGCACAGTGACGAACCACTTTGTGTGATATGCCATCGTAACCGGAAGCATTTGAATTCTTCAGTTGCATAATTATTTTGTAAATTTCACTGGGGTCTGTAGGCATGAGCATAAGTGTATTAGATCAGGTTTTATCTGACATCGACTTTATTTTCGGCTCTGTTATCGTTGAATGTTTATGTTTACCAATATTTGCAAAATAACAATTTAGTTCGTTAGGAGTCGTCTCTGCCTCGTCGTCTCATGTCTCTGCCCCTCCCCTGTAAATAGCATGTGAGTGGCCCACTGTTTGAGACTGAATAGTGAGTCCCTTGTGTTTGAACCGTGCGTGTTGCAGTGTAGTATTTTTCATTAGTGTTGTACGGAATGGAGGTTCACTTTTAGTATAAGCTTCTTGAGCTGTTAAATGAGAAAAGTAGGTCGGTTTTGTTTGTTGATTTACAGTATCAATCTTATATTGATGAGACGAAAGAAGCAAAAGTGAAGAATCGAGAAGGACTAAAAATGACTACCAAAGATTACCGCCATATTAATAGATTTGATGTCATTGGCATAGGAGACAAGGAGCTGCTAATTAAAAAATCTGAGGGCACACATACATACATAAAATATGTTTGCCGAGCCAGCAAATTATTTGGAGTCTTTAAAGCTGAGGGATAAAAAAGAAAAAGCTACGGTAGCTGAACTTAAGAATAAATTTTGTAATATCACTAGAGAGGTAATAAACTTGTTTTTACAACTTTGAAGAAAAAAGTAAGAAAAAAGGGGTTTTAGCAAAACCAATGGTTATGTCAGCTCTGAATTCAATGCCAGGTAAATATTTCTTTAAACCTAATATTTATGGTTCTGTCGTGAGTTTAATCAGCGTAAAACATTTAAAAATCAATGGGTTGGTTGGTTATTAATTTTTGTTTATGAATTTTTGCTTTTCATAATTTTAATTATTATTTAAAATTGAAATTGCCTTTCTTGTAATATTGTAACATTACAATAACGTAATTCTTGTAATATTGTAATTTTATACAATAACGTTATTGTAATAAATATGCCCCTAGCAGGCGACGGGAAGAAAGTTGCAGATGAATTTCGTTGTTATGAAATTTCATTTCTTCATTTCTTGGTATGTGCCACTAGCTTCAGGTGATGCCGACCGCATAGTGTCTCTCATACACCAGTCTAGCCAGTCTCCAATAGGTTGGATCAGTGAGAACTCGTCTAATTGTACAATCTGGTTGGAGTCTCTTCTTCAGGTCATCTCTAATATCCAAATATTTGCTACAGTGTAAAAGGATGTGTTGAAAGGTTTCTTCCTCAGCTTGACTTGCAAGACACAACAATGTGTCCTTTTCTGGCTCTTGATGCGAATTATGACACGGATCTGGGTAAGTTTTTGTAGATTTCTGTATTGTTAGGTTCCTTGAGAAGATCATAGAGATGGCGGCCAGTCGGTTCATCATACCACCTCCCCGCCCACCTGTGTTTTAGAATTTTATGGGATGTGGTTATGCAGCTCGCTAGAGTTAGTTCATTAGAAGGAACAGAATGCATATTAGTGGCTGCCTTCGCAATCTTCTCAGCTTTTTCATTTCCATACAGTCCACAATGACCCGCTATCCATTGGTAGCAAATGTCTTTCTCTGAAGTCATGTTCAGGGGGTGGTGAATCCTTGAGTTCTGTGATAAAAACTGAAGGGCTTATATTACAAGAGGAGTTGTAGTGCTCTTTTGGAGTCACTAAGGATGCATATTCTCCTGCTTTCCACAGAAATGTTGTGGGCAACTCCTGTGCTGATGGCGAGGAGCTCTGCATCAGTACTGGAGCTTGAATTTGCTGGAATGAAGAAGTTCTGGCAGGAATGAACCACAAAATAACCAGCTCCAGACTTCAGTTTAATTGGATCCAATGACCCATCTGTGTAAATCTTATAGTGGTCATGAAAGCTTGAATGTATGACTTCTGAACAGCAGTTCTTTGTGCTAGTTTAGGATCTGTTTTGGATGTTAGACCTGGGATGTGTAGTTATTTTTGGAGGAATACAATTTATTGTTGGGTAAGTCAACGAGGTTATGTTTAGAGTATTTTCCGTTATCAGTATTTTCTGATGATTAAAGGATGACTTGTGATAGGTTTCTTGTGGGTTTAGTAAGAGAGTTGGATCTGATGTGGGGTCTGCAGATATATTTATGAATTTGTGCCAGATTGCTTTTTGGATGTATATTTCTACAGGCACTATGTTAAGTTCTATCTCCATTGCTCGTACTGGGGTGGTCTTTGGACATCCAAGGCAAGTTCTTAGGGCAGAGTTTTGGGTTGTGTTTAATTTGTGTTTAATGTACGTTTTTGCTACAGAGCCCCAAATGTCTACTCCGTACATCATTTTTGATCTAATGAATGTTATAAAGAATTGTCTCAGCATGAGAGTATCCGCTCCCCACTCTAGATTTATCATAAGTAGTGTAGGGTTTGGATTGTGGGGCACTGCTTTTCCTTTGATTTTAAGTTCTGGGACAAAGTGTTTTCATGTGTATTTTCTAGTAAAAAAGGCTGTTTCTGTTTTTGTTGATGAGATTGACATGCTCCACTTTTCCATCTATGCATTAAGGGTCTTTTTAAGGCATCTTGCACTTGTTGAGTGGCTTGTATTGGATCTTTGTGGGAGTTCCATATGGTGATGTCATCTGCATATATGCAACTGTCTGTTGCGCTGGGTAGAATTGCTTGTATGTCATTGAGCGCAACATTGAACAGGGTAGGACTCAGTACGAATCCCTGTGGAACTCCACTATAGACTGGAAGTTCATCTGAGAATGTGTTGTTAACTTCAGTTTTAATTTTTCTGTGTTCTAGAAAGTTCTGGAGGTATCTCAGCATTTTGCCTTTAATTCCAGTGATTAGACAGTGTGCCGGTAGTAGTACTGTGGAGTAGGGTATTTTGTCAAAAGCTGCTTCCAGATCTACCATTACAACTACTGTTGTTATATTGGCTGAGAAAGACCTGTAGACTGACTTTGTGAAGTGTAGAAGAGCGTCTATTGTTCTTCTTGGTCTATATCCAAACTGTTTTGGGTGTAGCTTTTTTTGGCTTTCCAGTCTCCATACAAGCCTCTTGTTTACCAGCCTTTCCATCAATTTTCCGAGGCAAGATATTAACGAAACTAGCCTATACGAATCAAGTAGGTCTGGATCTTTTGCTGGTTTCAGGATTGGTATGATGGTACCTTGTTTCCATTCTTCAGGAATATTACCTGTATTCCAGATGTTGTTGAACATGGCGAGGATGTCTTCAAGAGATTGTTGAGACAGATTTGTTAACATAGCATTGTGTTTGTTGTCCTCTCCTGGTGCACTATTTTTTATGTCTGCTATGACTTGAAGAAATGCATTCATTGTAAATGAGATATCGTCCATGTCTTCATGGAATGTTAGGAGGTCTAAGTTCATGACAGGTATTGTTATTCACGGGTAAGTGTTTTTGGAAAAGGAATCGCTGTAGCAGACCTTTTAGCATATTCTGTATTTAATACATTTGCTATATCTTTCTCTTTTTTAAATATCTTGTTATTTTTGTGTTTAATGTTAGTTTTTTTAATTTCAGTTGTTATAAAATTAAAAATTAATTTTAATCTTAAGTAGTTCCCTATAAACTAAAACTGTTTTAAAATTTATTTGTGATGCAAAGCAGTTAGTAGACATAAAACAAGTAAAATTAAAAAAGCATTAGATTATAAATTGAAACTTTACTTAAATGAATTTTCACATTACAAACTATGCTCAAAATGTTGTCCTCTCATTTGATTGCAAAGAAAAAACCATTGGAAAGTGACTGGCGCACAGCAGCAAATTATTTTTCTTCATTAATAAATTCAACACCTTCAACAATTCTACCAACCTAGAATTTACAACAATTTTAGTTATTAGGGCACTACTTAAGGTTGAAATTAATTTTTAAATTAATAACGAAAATCATCTGAAATTTTTTTCCCATTGATTTTTTAATAGTAGTTAATAGTGAAATTGAAGGGGGATAACAATCAAGCACATTCAATTAAAATTATTCATAATTACAAGTAATATGATGATAACTTGCAGTATAACCAGTTGGTTATTATTATTGTATTGACCCACCCGCCCACCCATTCACGTACAGTATTGTATTGTAGTATAGGCTATGTGCATTTTTACTACAATAACATCACAAATCACTTTATTGTAATGTTTTGGATGAAAGTAATCTGAATAGATTGCTGATGTATTGTTGTGGTTGACTCACGCTGCACGGCTCCATGGCTGTACACATTGACGTATAAATGATTAAATACAAAAATACTCAAATCTCGATTGTTTGTCATTCAATTTCATTCAACTTTACTTTTTTGGATTGCAAATTTAATTTGCAAAAAAAGGTATTCAAGTGATTTTTTGTATACCTTACCTTTCAAAAGTTATTAATGATCAAAAATGTCAAAAAGCTGCCATTTGAAAACAATTGAAAAAGGTTTTTAATTTTTTTTATTTAAGTAAGAAAAGGGGTTTATTAATATGTACACTAAATTTGAACTCTACTGTATATGTTAAATAGTTTTAAAAATAAAAAATAATTTACATATACATGGTGTTAAAAAAGTAGGGAACCACCTTCATATCTCTTAAATGGGTCCAGATAAATGATTGAGATTTAGTGTACCTCTGCACAACGTTTTTTTCTATTTTTTGATTTTTTCAACCTGGAGGGGAGGGCCTGTGAAGGATATTGTTAAAAGTTTATATGAAAAGCTATGATGAGTTATCCATAATTTTAAAGCCTATTTTATTCAGAATAAGACACCACAAGTTTCAAGTCAAAAGAACCACCCTATTAGAAATGGCAACTGGTTAACCTTTCTTAGCAGTGATATTTGAGTGAGAATTTGACATGTTGTAAAAGCCAGTTCTGTTCAAGGAGTTATTTGTAACATTATGTAAATAATATCATTTTCAGATAATTTTCTATTTCTTTAATCAAATACCTAGCTTCATAACTGGCTTTTACAACATGTTGAATTCCTACTGAAATTTGCCGGCGTGGTGGCTCAGTGGCTAAGGCTTCGGACTGCGGAGGGCAAGGTCCAAGGTTCGAATCCCCACTGAGCCAACGGTCGGTACTTCACACACGTTGAATAAAGTTGACGCACAGGCCTGTAGGCCCATGTCAACTGGCGAGTGAAGTAAAAAAAAAAAAAAAGAAAAAAACAGTTAACAGGGTGGCTATTCTGACTTGAAACTGTGGCGTCTTATTCAGAAAAAAATAGGTTTAAAATGACAGACAACTCATCATAGCCTTTCATTACCTCCGCTCCAAAACGGGCACAGTTTTCTATAACTTTCAAATTATCAGAAAGAGAATTGCACAAACGACATGAAATGACTAAAAAGGATTGATTGAAAATCGTAGTTCTGTTTGTGGAATCAATAGAAGTAGAGCTCCTCTTCGTGTATGACGAGAACTAATTTGGGACAATAAATAATGTCTCTCGGAGAAATAAGATGGTAAGTTTAATCTGATTATAACATACAAAAAAGTAGGGATAAGATATTCTCGGAGATTTTTTAGTTTCAAAACAGCTAAGTATCCAAAATAATGAATAACATGATCGAATCGTCGTAGATTGAAAATGAAACGGATACAGTAATTCTGTGCACGTTGCAGTCTCTCCGAGATCTCAACAGTCATATCGTTAAAGACTACATCGCAGTGATGTAACACCAGAGTCTTCAACAGCATAACTTTAACATTGAACGGCAGAAATAAAGGAAACGCTTTAAACTATGGATGCCAGCAAAGACTCTATTGCAAGTTGAAATAACAGTTTCATTCCACGTCAGTGTATTGTTGATAATAAGACCAAGGTGTATTCCTTGGTCTTATCTTGTCATAGTATTCAAGTTCGTAATTGTTCAGTTTTAGATTTGGGAAGTATTGAAAGTCAATCTGAGAAAGAAGCTGACTAGTCCCCAACACCAAGGTTTGAGTCTTGGTCTCATTCGGTTTTAGTCCATGTTTCAGTGCCCATATAGTGATTGAGTTAATGTCCTTGTTGATCAAAGATACAGAAGCATTTGCATCTTTAATAGGAAAATGGTAGTATATTTGTAAATCGTCGGCGTACAAGTGGAACTTATCATGATAAATAACTTCAGTAATATTGTTGATATACAGGGAAAATAACAAAGGACCAAGGACGAAGCCTTGGGGAACCCCTAGTGTGATGGTCCTCCACTCTGACTCAGCATCCCCTGCCCTAACAAGTTGCTGTCGGTCAGTAAGATATAACTTAACCCAGTTAACACAACCATTGGAGAAGCCAGCCATTTTTAGTTTAATGAGAAGTAAAGGATGATTGACACAGTCAAAAGCTTTTGAAAAATCAAATAAAATTAAAATAGTAACAAGTCTCTTATCCATGGCTAGCCCAATGTCATCAGTAATCTTAAGAAGAGCAGTAAATCTATGATTGGAACGAAAGCCAGATTGATATTTCAACAAAATTTGATTTTGATCCAGGTACGATATAAATTGTTGGTGTACGACTCGTTGAAGGCATTTGGAGAGGGCGGAAAGTATACTGATAGGCCTAAAGACAGAAGGAGTTTCAGGTGAGGAGCATTTCAGGACAGAATCAGGTCAATGTGCTGTTTCCATGCCAATTTTGAGTCCATTATAACACCAAGGTATTTGGTATTATTTTGTGCTTGTAGTCCAGTAACTGTTACATTTGTGGTTTTGTTTTTAGTGGAAAAGTTGAGTTGGACGGTTTTCTTTTCGTTTAGAGCAAGTTTGTTTACTGTGCAGTATTGTTTGGTATTGTTGAGAGTTATATTGGCATTTCTATTTAGAGTTTCTATTGATTTATCTGTTAGTGTGAGTACAGTGTCGTCTGAATACATTATAGTAATCTTGTACCTGGTGTGGCAAGTCATTTATGAGGAGGAGAAACAGGACTGGTCGAGAACTGATCCTTGTGGTACTCCTCTCTGTACAGGGGTAATCTCAGAGTGTGCTTTATGAAGAGTACGGTATTGTTTGCTACATGCTGAATTTCAACTATTTGCTGTCTGCCATTAAAATAACTGTGGAACCATTGTCTTGTTTTACCTTCAACAACTAAAGGTCCCAATTTTCTATGAAGTGTTTTTTTATTAAAGCAATCAAAGGCCTTACTAAAGTTGAGGAACAGACTTTTAACTAAGTGGCCATCTTCTAGTTGGTCAATTATGTGCTCTTTAAGTTGAATTAATGCAGTGGTTGTGGATCTGCCTTTTAGAAAGCCATGTTGTTTGTTTGTGAGCTTCAGATTTTGGTCTAGATGTGTTATTAGTCCGTTCAGAACGATTTTCTCGAAGATCTTAGAAAAGGTTGGTATAAGTGATATTAGGTATAAGAAAAGGTGCTATAAGTAGCTTTTAGTGTCTGTGGTTGGTCCATTTTTGTACTTAGGGTATACTTTGGCGGTTTTCAGCTGTTAGGGAAAACTCCTTGTTGGAGAGACTTGTTTATAAGGGCTGTTAACAAGATTTTTATACAAGAGGTTGTCTCATACAAGTGTTTTTTCTACCTTCACTGCTGTAAACAAAACAAACCAGAACAACGTAAAACATCTGATATCCGTTGTTGATTAATTTTGAGTGTGGTGTTTTATACTGTGGTATGGCTTTGTTTTGAATAATTATGAATTCATATGACTATGATTGTAAAATGCCTGAAGTGAGGTGTGCCGTTGCAGTTTATAATAGCCTTATAATATTAAAATCAGAAATTTAAATAATTCCAAAATACTCTTGAAAACAATTAAGTAATGGTTTTTAGTTTGTAGTTTTGTTGTTGTTGTTCCGCATGCTGTGTTGGAAGCACAGTGTGTAGAAATACAAAAGTAAGTAAGTAATACTCTGTGGTCGGAGGTCTCCCTTTGACGTCACAGCTTGGCTTATATAGACCATATGAGAATGAGACAATCTTTTGTATAAGAACCTTGGGCTGTTAATGGGTTGATCAGTTAATTTCTGTATATTTTTACCAGTTTTGCGGATATTTCATCTGTACCTGATGAAGTTTTTGGCTTAAGTGAATCTATTGCTTTTAGTACCTCATTATTTGTTGCAGGTTGAAATTCTAATTTGTTATCTGTAATAGGAGGGATTTCGTGGTTGCTGCTGTATGTGTTGATGCTGTTAGCTTGTAGTGTTCTTTCAGCAGCTGTTGAAAAGAAACTGTTTAGATGATTTGCTATTTTAATTATTGGATCCTGTGAAATCTCCCCATTTATTTGGAGTTGCCACTCATCTGCTGTATTGGATCTTGATTTTCATTCATTGTTTATTACCTGCCAAAGTGCCCAAAGACTTGTTATCAGCATTGTTACTATAGTGAGATGTTTTACCTTTTCTCAGCATGTATAACCTTAAGTCTTAGTCCTTCTTTGTTGCCATGGTTTTTGCTCTATCTTCAGGTAGTCCTGTGCAAAGTTCTTTCTCCAAGGCTTTTATACATAAGTTTTTAAGTCTAGAGCATTCAGCATCCCGGCAGTTTTTCTTAATGTTATGATTTTTCTTTGTCAATTTTACAGGGAAAGTCTCATTTAATATTCTTTCGATAGTCCAATGAAAGTTGTTATAAGAATTATTAACGTCTTCTGTTAGACGGACACATTCCCAGGATTGTTCCTGTAGTCTAGTTTTAAATAGACTTATCGTGTTTTTGTTAAGAACTCTTTTTCTCTCTCTGATTGATGCTGAACTTTTTCTGATAGTAGTTGAACAGTGGCTATTTGTGCTGTATGATCTGAGAGTCCAGATAGAATTATAGATGTTTGAATGAGGTTTAGGTCAATGTTTGTACAAATCCAGTCTATTGAGGTTTGGGTGTCATATGTAATTCCGGTAGGAGGTAGGTTTTGTCTAATAATTCTTCAAAAGAGGATAAGAGTTCTTCAACCTGGATGTTGACTGCGTCATTTGTGTGTTTGCCAAGGTTGTTTATATTTATGTCGCCTATAATGATAGTATTTGTCTTTGTGTGAAGAGCACAAGAAATTGAGGTTCAAAATACACAAATAGAAAAAGTTGATCAAATTAAATTTTTAGGTTTAACATTGGATGAATTCTTAACTTGGGATGGTCACATACAGGTAATTCAAAGGAAAATATCTTCTGGTCTTTACGCATTGAAATCAATTTCAAAATATTGTAATCTGGAAACTTTAAAAATAGTTTATTACTCACATATTTCTTTTGGTGTTGCTTTGTACGGAGCAACCAGTAATGCTAATTTGCAAAGTATTTTGCTGTTACAGAAAAAGGCTATAAGGGTTATGTTAAATTTACAGATACAGGAGTCAGTGAAACAAATATTTTCGGATTTAGGTATTTAACTATTTATGGGCTTTACATGATAGACACGATATTAGCAGTAAGGAAAGCTAATGACAGCTTACCAAATTAGGCACCTTCCATAACTATTCAACTAGACACCATAATCAATTTTGGCAGCTCCACAAATTAATTTACAGTTTACTAGGAAAAAACCAATAGTTGCAGGCATTAGATTTTACAATAATTTACCTAAAGATATTTTAGCAATTGACAATTTTAAGAATTTTAAAACTAAGCTAAAGCAGTATTTGATCACCGGACCACTTTATTCATTTGATGAGTTTTTTGTTTTTAATTAATAGCCTCAAGGACTGAAATGTAAACATACACAATTAATCTTGTATTATAACCGTTATAATGACTGATTTGTCATAGGCCTAGAATATCATTTTTGTAGATTAAGTAGGCATTATGTATCTTGTATTATCTTATGATACCATAATTATTGTAAACTGACGCCATTTTATGTTTGTTACATGTATATATACAAATTATGAATAAAGTGAATTTGTATTGTATTGTATTGTATAGCAGCATATTCAAGTTGGTTTGGTAGAATGTATAGTGCTTGTTCCAGGTCTACGAGTATTAACTCCTAAGACTTGTACTATATCTTTCACAAGTTTTATTTCAAAGAGAGCAGTTTCATATAATAATTCTTAGTCT
This sequence comes from Stictocephala bisonia, assembly GCA_035578905.1. Taxonomy (NCBI): domain Eukaryota; kingdom Metazoa; phylum Arthropoda; class Insecta; order Hemiptera; family Membracidae; genus Stictocephala; species Stictocephala bisonia. The sequence goes on along the minus strand of JAQJVL010000178.1, from coordinate 1,073,121 downwards.
TCTACACTTGTATTTAATAATGTCACTCACTTTTTTTATTCCATGTTTGACATATCCTGCAACTCCCCCCTTTGAGTGGTTTTTTTCTCGTGAAACATCTAGTCAGGGTGTAGCCATATAGTTGCATGTTTTCTAAATTTTCTTGAGAAAGGCCATGCTCTGTGAAAATGATGAACTCTGGTTGTTCACTGTTGAGGAAGTGTGGTAGTCTGTCTATTTTATTTGATAACCAATTGATATTTTGGTGGGTAAGAGTGAATTTATGTCTGCGAACTGATGGGATTTTTAGTTGTTTGTCATCAGTGGTTTTTGGATTGTCTTGATTTTCTTGCATAAGGAGTTCCAAAAAATTAGTGATGCATGTTTGAGCCGATATTTGTGTTTTTCTTTTGGGAATTGGCTCTTGGCTAAAAAATGTGTCAGAGCTGTGTCTTCTCCACTGTGGTACATAGTTATTTTTATGTCACTTATTTTATTGCTGTCTGTTTGATGTGGTGTTTGGATGTTTTCTTTTGGGAGTATGTTTGTACAATGTGTATTCAGATAGCAGCTCAGGAGTTCCTCAGAGCTGAAAGAGTTAGCTTTGTTTAACCATTTACTGAGTGTTTCGTCTCTACTTGGTGTGATGTACAAAAATGACTTTGTATGTCTTGTTATTCCCACTAGGCAGTGAGGGATAGAGTTGTAGATGTTATCGGGTGAGGTACGCACCTTACTGCCAGAGAAGAAGAGAAAGGTACTAAGCATGTGCTAAAATCTAAATAATTATAAAGCAAGGGCTGTCAAATTGTTATTTTGATGATGTCATATCTTAAATTAAACATAATTTAACTTCATCACAAGATTTGGTCTTGAAAACCCATTGGGGGGAGGGTTGTTCAGTCAGATCAAATTCATAGGAAAGATTATGGCAATGCTAGAAATACATTTTTAGCATTGCTATGTGGCCACACAAGACCTCAAGTCATAAACACAACAGTTTCTGCAATTAAAGTATGACAGCTCCTTATATAAAATTACTCAAAATAAATAACTAGAATACATATATCCAGTACAATTTTTTATAAAAAACTAAATAAAACTTATAGTAAAAATGACAATTTTAAGTTATTTTACTACAATGCTAAAATCCAAACCAAACAGCCCTAGCACCAGATCCTCCTTGCCTTCAAGGGTGTAAGGTTTTTACGTCACCATAAGTGGGGGATGGTAGCTCTCTGTCTTTCACACACATAAATTTTTAACAAGATTCCTCACCACATATCTTGCCTTTGTAATAGAGAAATTTTAAAAATAGCAAAAATAATTTAATGGCAAATTCATACTATAAAGTGGACTGTTAGGGCTAGGATAGGAGGCACCCTACCTGATAAATGTTGTTATTGTTTTTGAAAGTAAGCTATTTTTACTTTATTTCAATATGTTTTATTTATTTGTGTTTTAATAATTATACAGTTTTTGTAGAGCATTTTACTTAATTTATTTTGATGATATGTCTGTATAACGTACTTCTACACTTGTTTATACCTACAGTATATGCAAATAAAGAATCTAAGACTATGATAGACTGCCACACTAATAGATTTTAAACAGCAACTAATTTACCCTCCATACACAAAATGGTCTTGACACTCTAACCTTTCATAAAACAAAAACTAATTTTGGCGTGACTATATTTAGTTTTACAGTGTACATGATGTGGTGGAGGTTCTGGTAGGGACAGTCAGTGAGTCACAACGAAATACTATTGCTCAGTATCAGCTGGGGTTGAGCCATGGTGAGGCATGTTGGCGCAGCCTGCAGAGTGAATGTCGCCTTGCTGTCCTCGCTGGTCTGCTCACAGATTGGCTGGAACAGTTGAAGTATCCTGTGCTCCACTGCCAACTGCTCTGTCAGATTGTTATTCAAGCGGAGAATCCTCTTGATTGTCTTCTTAAATTTGAATTTGTAAGTGCATATATATATTGTTTCTTCTTTCAATAAAATTCTTGATCAGTTGTTGAGATTTTCACAGTTTCTCAAGTACTGAAACTGTGTTAACATAACATTCTGAAAACATTTTTATGATACGTAATATATGAATCCTATCACCAACATATTTTATTCCAATAAGTTAATGTCCAGTCTTCAATGAGTGCACACTTCTCATCGCTGACTACTTGTATACCAGCGCCATATTTCTTCTCGTGTAAAATTGTAACTGATGTATCTTTAATTTTGAATAAGCGTTATTCATTCATTAAAAAGTTAAAGATCCTCTTATTTTATCAGGTGAAGTTAGGACTAAGAGGTCATCTCTAACATTTAACCTGGGGACCAACGGCTTAACATAACTTCCGAATCACAGATAAAAACTGTTGGTGGTCATATCGGGAATGGAACTCTGAACAGCTGAGTAACAAGCCATTGCCTTAGCCCCTTACCTACGACTGCTCCATTATTCATTAAGATGGAAACTGAACATAATACTAAATAATTCTTCAAAAACAAGCTATATAAAAACATTTAATTGAATAGTTATGACAAATTAATAAATGATTAATTACTGATTAATTAAGTATTATCAACACATAAATGATAACAAATACAAAAATAAATGATTTAGAATAATATATAATCAACAAATAAATGATTGATTAATTAATCACTGTATTGCAAACAAGATAGTTAAATAATTATATAATAATAAATTATTAAATAAATATTAATTAAATAAATTTTGGACTCAAAATAAGTACAATTAACAATAGGGTGGCTTATTTTTTTATAATTATGATCATGAATTTGTACTACAAATAAAGTCAAAATTGATAGATACAAATTATGCTACATAAATTAAAATCATCAAGTTAAATATTGAGTTAAATGCTTGTCAGCAATACCGAGACAGTCTTTACAAATTATTTATTATAAAAAGAATAGATTAAACCTCCATAGTTGATATATGATGAGATATCAAGATATAATACCAGTAATCAAATCAGTAGCAAGCAGAAAAGTAATTACATTTTTTGTTTTATATACTGGGTTACAAAAAAGTGGGAAATAAATAAATTTTTATTTTATGTTGTAATTATGTTTTATTGGTAAATTATTTGAAACAATTAGTTTTGATTATTAGCTACCATCTTTATGGAACTTGTACTGTATAATTATGTCAGCTTGATAGCTAAGGTTGAGATTGGGATATTTTACGCTGAACTTTGAACATAGCATTAGTATGTAAAAACCACTGCTACCTTATCAGCTAACAGATGGACTTTGTATTTCTCTGGAATCTCTGTTATCTTGAATATTGAGAGGGTTTCTCTGTTTATTATGAAATTAAAGTTCATTTCAGTTTTAACATTCTTCTGACAGTTACAGAGTGCGCTAGAGCTGTTTTAGTGTGTGAGAGGTTGAAAATATATCTGGAATAACCAGATTAACAATTAGAAGAACTGTATTATGATACAGACTAACTGGTAGCTATGAAAGAAGACATGGATCAGGCCACCCAAGGGAAACAGGAGCAAGGGATGATTGCTATGTTATATCACTTAGTTTGCGAAACTGCTTCCAAACATGTATGGAGCTCCATAAAACGCTTTGAAGGGTTCAAAATATGAATGTCAGGAGGAGGCTTCAAGAAGCAGATTTGAGGGCTCATCGCCCAACTACAGATCCAAGATTGTCTATGGCCCACCGTCAAGCCCGATTATAGTTTGACAGAACTCACTTGAACTGGACTAGAGTACAGAGGAATCGGGTATTGTGGTCAAATGAGTCCAGATTCAGTCTGCGATCACCAGATGGACATGAGCGAGTTTGGAGACGCAGTGGTGAGAGGTATTCACAGTGTACCATATCTCCAAGGGACAGCTTTCAAAGAGG
>JAQJVL010000178.1:711748-1064248 GCA_035578905.1 Stictocephala bisonia | reverse complement strand
GAGAGATAGAGAGATATAGAGATAGAGAGATAGAGAGATAGAGAGATATAGAGATAGAGAGATAGAGAGATAGAGAGATAGAGAGAGATAGAGAGATAGAGAGATAGAGAGATAGAGAGATAGAGAGAGATAGAGAGATAGAGAGATATAGAGATATAGAGAGATAGAGAGATATAGAGAGATATAGAGAGATATAGAGAGATAGAGAGAGATAGAGAGATAGAGAGATAGAGAGATAGAGAGATAGAGAGATAGAGAGATAGAGAGATAGAGAGATAGAGAGATAGAGAGATAGAGAGATAGAGAGATAGAGAGAGAGAGAGAGAGAGAGAGAGAGAGAGAGAGAGAGAGAGAGAGAGAGAGAGAGAGAGAGAGAGAGAGAGAGAGAGAGAGAGAGAGAGAGAGAATATGACCTTAATATTATGTTTATGGATTAAAATGGCGTTGGAACGAAACCATGTTCTGTACAGCCCAGTTGCCCATGTTATTCAAATGGGAACATTTTTATTTTTAACCTCCTAAAACTGCCCTTATTTATTGGAAAATTTAAATGTTTGAATTTTTCTAGGGTCGACATGGTTAGATCTACCGGCAGTCCAAATTTATAATTTTTCCGACACTCCGAAGTTGGTAAACATTTATGTCAATCAGTCAGTCAGAGATTCCTGCCTTTGCAAAATATCTTTTGTAAGCACTTATGAATTGAAATTCCTTGTGCGTAGTCACAATTTTAAATTAGATTTATTTGATATAGAGTCATTTTACAATTTTAACAGTTTATAAAATCAAGATTTAAAAAGTAGTATTTACACAAATTATTGTGTTTTATAATTTTTTTACTGTTATTATTTTTCACTTGACTGTAATATTCAAGAGGCTCGATGATGTAAATAGCAGACTGGGCTTAGTAAACAGGAAATTTGACTCCTGGCACATAGTTTGAAATATTCTGATTTTTATTAATGTGGCATATATCCAAACAAAGGGAGAATTACTCTGTTTGCAAGCCAAAATATTACCTGATCTCTGGTTGTGAGTGGATCAGCGCCCCTACCAGTTGCTCAAAACATCATCTTGCAATTTCAGTTTCAGACTCTAGTGCCCCCTTAAAGCATTAACTTGTAGAAAGTTTAGATGGACGCAATTTGGAAGATTCCATTATAAGTAAGGTGATGAGGGCAGAACAAACACACACATATTTACTTTGATAAAATTGTTTAGTTGATTTTTAGAATAGATTGGTTGAAAACAGGTTACATTTGACATGAATTTTTTTAAATGTTACTAAATTGTGACTATATTTACTACTTTTTCATATTAACTGATTGAAAGTATCTTTTATTGAGATTTGCTATAATCCAACTACCATACTTCGAAGTAATTGTATGATAATTTGTTGGTTCCTTCAAGGTGGCACATAATAGGTGGGTCACAAAGCAATGTCATGGCATGACATTTTAGCCTTTCATAGACAAAATACTAAATTTATCACTGTTAGAAAACTTTAGGCCAGTCCTTCACTATTATTTACATTTTCAATCCTTAGAAATGTCCTCAAAAACATAATCTAAATTCACAGATCAGATTATGCAAGGAACTTAACCAGTGAGTGAAGGAATGGACATCCCCCCTACCTCCTGGCCAGTTTTCAAATGTAATAATGATCTTATCTAAAAAATAACAAGAAAAATAAATAATGACATAACCCTCCCTGTGGTCATTGGCACAAATAATTTTTATAGTTTCTATGATTAGAAAATGTATGTGCATTAATTAATTTAGAGATAATATGTATTCCTCACGGGGTACGGTATTGGTATATAATTGAAAACCTGCTGATAATAAGATAATATTGGTTCCTCATTCTATACCTTCAATATTGTTCTAGATAAAGAATTTGGAAAACTCAGAAAAGGAACCTACAGAAAACTTATGGAATTTTCAATGAATCTACTGGATGAAATTAAGAAGACTATGTAACAAAATAAACTTTTTTTAGTGTAAATTTGTCATTAGTTAAAATATTATAAGATTTGATTTTCAGGTATAAATGAAATTAAAAAGTGTTACTGTCGGTGCAAAAATTATGTGTACCCGAGTGTGGAGGTGTTTACTAAGAAACTAAGAGGCCTTTGAAAATTATGTGTACCTGAGTGTGGAGGTGTTTACTAAGAAACTAAGAGGCCTTTGAAAATTCCAGTTACACCACTGCTTTCGTAATTTAATTGTGTGTATATACACCTATACATTTTATTTTAACCTTTAGTAATTTTTATCATAGCTGGAACAAAAAATGTACCAGAACTTTATTAGTTTTTACTATGAATCAACTTAACACTACTATTATCCAAAAATCCGTAATTGTATCACATTTATATTTTAATTTATGGTTGACAGGACTGTTTTATAAATTTCAGAATCTTAACATTTTTTAAGAAAAATGTTCTTATCAATTTCCTGAAACAAATTGTTCTTAGCTTCTAGTGATCGTAAAATTAAGTGCTTCGTCACATTGTAATCCTTTAAACTTCAGTAGTAATGATACACTACGATTATATCCGTAAGTGCATACAGTGATTTTGAATTGATTTATATTTGTAATGGTTTATTATCGTAAATTATCAATGAAATTGATAAGAAAATGTTTTTAAAGTTAAAATTCTGAAATTTATAACACGTTCCTGTCAACCATAAATTAAAATATGAATGTGATACAATACCGTGTGAAAATGAGTAAAGATTTCTGTACTTTTTTGTTGCAACTAGGATGACAATTATTAAAACTTCAAATAAAATTAAAAATGCATCTATAGTTATGTACAATTAATCAAGAAAAACATTGGTGTGACTGAATTTTCTTTTCTTTTCCTTTTAGCTTTTTAGTTTAGTTTTAGTTTCTTGGTAAACAACCCTCAAACTCACGTACATAATTTATGTGCCAACTGTAAGTCTATCAATTGTCTAAAATAAATCAATCTTGGTTGTAAATTACACTTACAAAAATTAAGTAACAAATGTTAAGAGTAAACAAAGATTTGAGAACAATGTAATTTGTTAGTAGACAGAGAAAGTCAAGAAAATGTCAGTAATGTAACAACCAATCACACTCCACGTATAATATCATGTTTTGTAAAGTTTTCATTGTTAGTTTTGAAAAAATACATGCATATATGTATATCAGTAGTTTGTAATTTTTTTGTATATTTGACCCTTTTATTTACAAACACTTTATATATAAAACATCATGTATGACACTGTAGAACAGTGCATAAAAGAACATATGTTAGCTGGATGACACAAGTGTTGCCTTGTTCCGAGATTTTGTCAGCCAGTGGAGGTAACTGGTGCCGGCAAATTTTTAAGGACAAAATCATGAATTAAAGTAATGTTTTTCAAAATTGAAAATTTGGCCTCATGCAAATTATTACGCTTTAAACTTTGTAAAAAGTACAAACAAAGGATTCGTTAAAGTTAGAATTAATGAGTTGCTTGGTTGTGATCAAGATCATATATGTATAGTGTAGTGATATGCACTTAGCAGTTTGCAAATCGTTTTATTCTAACTAATTTGTATTATTACTTTAACTATTTCGTTCTACCACAGTAAAAATACAATTAACACTATCTTAATTAGTTTTTATTAAAGTTAAAATACAACAAATGCTTGGTTTCCCAACAAAATATTCTTATAAATATGTTAAGAAATCACAATATGTAAGAAAATCTTAAATATACTCAAAATTTAATTCACGTTTTGAGGCTTCAAAAATATTATTAATTGGGCCTTGGATCATTAATTGAATTCAATTAATGATCCAAGACCATGTGTATTCCCCCCTCCCCTCATATCTCCCAGTGAAAATCTGTTAAAATATGCTCTGCTGTGGAATGAAGATTGAAATTAGCAAAAACAGAAATAGTTGGTGAAAAGTACTAGTGAATCAAATACAAATGTTAAAAAGTGTAGGTTTGAATGATTTGACACAACAAAAATACATATAAAGATCAACATTTTAGTTATAAGTATATGTAAGTAACTTACAACATGATTATTTTATTGGACAACAATTATACTACTGAAATGGAAGTCTGAATACAAGGTAAGTTTATGTTCTATTTCCATTTTGATAGTAGAATGTCAAAACATTTTTTCATTTTTGTATGGGGGGATCCTGCAAACCAAGCAGTTTAGGTTTGGGGTCCATTCTTGAAATGAGTTCTGGGGCAACAGAGTGTAATTTTAAAAACACGATGAGAGATTGTAGGATCAGTTACTTTGGGGTTTAGAAGATCCAAGAATGCAAATGGAATTTATCCAGGCCACTTCAAGGATGATATTGTTAGATGCTTCTTTATGTCAGCAGCTCAAATAAACAAATTAAGAGTTTCACTATTTACTTGTTTATGTTTATTCGTGTATAATAGTTCTACACCTTATATGGTAAAACAAAGCTAGGCAGATGACTATTATCGTAGTACCTCAGCTCCCCAACGGCGGTGGTTGTAAGTTGACTGTTCATGTTCCACCAATTTCATGTTCATTAAATTTGTGCTCAGTCAAAACAATAAATAATATTAGGTTTTATTGTTTCTGCAATATCTCTAAATGTTCTATTCAACTTAATAAATGTTATATCCTATTTTGATAAAAATCTTGTTTTACTGATTTTTTAGATTGTGAATTGGGTTCTTCGATACTGATTACTTTAAATGTATAAGAGCAATTTAAAATAGAGCTCTATTTGAAATTTAAAATTACAATCTTCTGTGCTGCTTTCAATTGCTTTACTTACGTCTTGTGAGATATGTGACTGCTTTGGTTTAATTAACAACACACAGGACAAAAAAATAACAAACATGTTTTAAAATAAACTTACTTGCTTGGTACATTATATCTTTTGAATAATATTTATTTTGTGTTTTCTAATAAATGTTAGTACATGATTTTTATGAATTTTTTTATAGTAACGAGTTTTTCTTCCGTAAAACTTCTTCTGAAAACTGCTTCAAAATAATGTATTGAATTCACTTACTCCATGTTTTATGACCTTTAAAATATATTTTTTTATGTTTTTTTCTTTTGAATGGAAGTTTCATAATTTTTAATTGGAGTTACAACTTCCTAAAGAATAGTTCGGGGTGCTTTGAAATGTTTGTGGATACAATAGAATACATATTTAATACATTTCATAACAAACTTTCACAAAATTCAAATTGCAGCAAACAAGTGAGATTTCTATCATGTACACTGGTAGGTTTCTGTAGAAACTGTGGCACTGAGCAATTTGAAGAAAGCTCTTAATGATATGAAGGCCAATAGTTATGAAATTACATTACTTACGTCTAGGCGTACATTTTTAAGATACACAGCACCTTATAACTGAACTACAGAAAAGAGCCTAACTTTTTAACCAGATTTTAATAAATTAGGAATCATTAGATTTTCAAAGAATTTTATTAAAAAAGTTATTCTTGTACATTTTATTTTGGGTTTGTACAGTATTTAATTTTTGAGGTTATTCAATTTTGAGCATTATAAAATGATACCATTTGGAAACCAAAAATGATAATTATCAATACTTTGTTAGCAATATCTATTATTAGCTTAACACTTTTGCCAAGTTTCAATTCATTCAACTAATACATAGAGAATACGAACTTAGTGAGACAGATAGAACATAAACTCTATGTTTATTTGTACATTTTTGTCTGAACTAGCGTTTTTCAAAGTTGTGGCAACCTCTCACTAAACAGCTTATGTATACTGTATTTCCTGGTATGTATTACCATTATTTCTAAGGATATAGGGTATCCTATAATAACCTCATTTTGGATCAGGGTCCACAAATTTGGATGCAAGCCCAATTTTAATAAATATTTTCAAGCTGTATTAAGTTTTTATTTTATCACGTAAGAGTATCAAATCATTATATTATCTGTGTTCCATAGATTGCATAGTAATTATATGATATTACTGATATTAAAAATATAGATAGTTTTGTAAGACCTAGTAATAATAATTAATTTTCATTCACTGTTATTCACCAAAATATTCAGAGTTATGAGAAAAACATTGATGAATTTTTTGTAGTTTTAGAAAATTGCAAGCAAAAATTTGGGTGTTATACTAACGGAGGCTTGGGATAATTTAAGGTGCATGATTACTAACAACTTAAATAATAATGATGGGGTTGTAGTTTTGACAGTTTCGTCAATTCGTCGTGTAGTCAGCTGTGCCGTTGGGGAGTGGTCACTTCCTTATCAGTGAACTTTGTATGGGCCGGCCTGCCTTACCGGCTGCTTGCTGTTTACCATAGCCCTAATTCTAACCTCCCACGTTTTGTCAACGCAATCGATCAGTCTTGCAATGACTTGACTCAAAACAATGGCGTATGTACAATAGCAAAAGATATGAACTGTGATACTTTAAATATTTTGCAGCATTCATATCAGGAGAAATATTTAGATGCCCTCTATAATACAGGCTTCCTTCCTTGTATGGACAAAGTGACTCACCCAGCGAGTAACACTTGCCCTGATCACCTGCTTTTTGTTAAATTAACAAAAAATACTTATGCCACCTCTGTTGTTTTAGAAACTTCTATTACCGACAACTATCCAGTTTTATTACAGATCATAAGAAATACTAACAGCCAAATGCGGTCTAATCAGAAAAATTTCTTTATAAAGGAGATTAATTATGAAGCTGTAAGCACAGAATTAAAGCAAATCAAGTGGGATAGTATTTTAAATGAAGCGATGTTAATCTAGCAATAACGAAATTTATGAACACTTTAAAACACACCTTAACATCAAATACTGAATTGAAGACACATAAAGCAAAATATATTAAAATAAAGCCATGGATCACAAAAGGAATCATAAAGTCAATTCGTATTAGACACAAAATGAGTAAACAACGGAGAAACCAACCTTTCCATGTAAACCTGGAAAATAGGTTTATTAGATACAGAAATATGTTAAATTCACTTATAAAGCAACTAAAATACAGGTACTATAAAAATATAATTGACAAAGTCTCAGGTAATTCAGCCAAATTCTGTGGAGTTGTCAATGATGTAGCAGGTTGGTCGACGGGCGGTAATAGTTTCCCAGTGGAGGCCTATATCGATCACAGCAATGACGTCACTCCTGATAAAACTAAACAAATAAGTAAACCTTTCAATAATTATTTTTCCTCTATTGGAGAGCGGCTCGCAGGTGCTCTCAGTTCCTGGGAGGCCTGCAGAGGTAGAAGACTCTGACCACGCCGTAAACACCCTCTGTGTCCTTCAGCCTGGTACTTAAACTTTTACTCGTAGTTAATAGCCTGAGAGGGAGGTCTGCACCTTGGGTATTGACGACATACCAATGCTGATTGTTAAGGACAACATAGCGAGTCTGGCTGAACCTCTCTTACACATTATCAATTTAAGTATAAAAAGCGGACAGTTTCCGACTGCCTTAAAAATTTCTAAGGTAATACCAACTATTAAATCTGGGTCAAAATCACAAATGTCAAATTTCAGGCCCATATCTTTGCTATTAATGATGTCTAAAATTCTTGAGAAGTGTGTGAAAAATCAATAAACACTATACCTTGAACAAAAAAAATTATAACAAACCAACTATATGGCTTTAGAAGTAGTAAAAATACTTCTGACGCTCTATACGATCTATATACATTAATTATTTCAGAACTGGGAAAAAAAATAAAATCTTATTAAATCTTTTAGACCTTGCTTAAGCGTTTGATTCCGTTGATAGAGCAAAATTACTTTTAAAATTAAACTTTATTGGAATTAAAGGTAATTCATTGAAATGGTTTTCCAGCTTTCTGAATAATCGTTTTCAAGTAGCAACATTTAATGGAATGCAAAGCAAGCCAGTACAGGTAAATTATGGAGTAATCCAAGGAAGTACGTTGGGCCCCATTCTGTTCCTAATATATATTAACAATATATCAAAAATTAACATGCAAAGTAAATTAATACTATTTACGGATGATACAGTAGTGATCACTACTGGCTGCACATTATGAAAGGGCTTCCGAGGACTTGTCAAAGATTAGGTTGTGGTTTGATCATAACTCACTAACCGTTAATGTAAAAAAAACTAAATGCTTTCTAATCTACATTCATACCAATCTAGGCCCAGGTCCTCAGATCCTGAAAATGCACTCCTGTGCTGAACAGCAGTCTGCTGGCTGTGGTACTATTGAGCGTGTTATTTTTATCATAAACTCAGTAGGCTTCCACACGTTCAGTATGTGAAACAGTAACTAACTAAGAAAGCTCATTTATTCCTTTACACAGCTTAGACAGGTTTTGACCGTGGGCCAGATTAGGACTGTGTACTATGCTTATGTGCAATCTTTACTGCAGTATGGTATTACAGCGTGGGGAGAAGCCTCCAGTTATGTATTAGAGCCACTTGCTGTCACACAGAGAGCCATTCTTAAAATAATATTACGAAAAAGTTAAAGATACCCCGCAGAACTTTTATATTCCAAATTTCCAGTCCTTACAATGATAAAACTATACGTAAAAGTCCTTCTTGAATACAAAAAAAATAAAAAAAGATAGCTTATTTGAAAAACTTATTCATGAACATGGCACTAGAACCAGAGTAAATTACGGTTACCATGTGCCTAAACCTAGAACTGTTTTAGAAGACAGCAGTTCTTTTTTTATTGCAAATTACATTTATAGAAATTTACCTCAACCTATAATTGTAGCAGAGGGTGGCAATGTTGCTGTTTAAATGAGTACTGACTAAGTGGCTGCTGTCCCTCAACCAAAGGGCAGTTGAGGATCTTATTTGTTCACTGTACTCATAACTTTATTATCATTATTTTACCATTATATTGACCACTCCTAATATCAACCATTTAATCAAATCTATATTAATTAATTGGACAACTTCATCATATAGAGTTATAAGTCACAAAATAGTACTTTTATTATTAATATTATTTTGTTTATTATGATTTTAATGTCATTAAACTTTCCAAGTATAGAAACCGTTGTAATAATTGTTTACATTTTATTTTTCTTTACCCTCCCACTTAATTCTAATTACTATCAGTTTTAAAATGTTATATATGAGGTGTATATCATCCCCCCTCCCCCCGAATATTTTGGTGATCTGTAGATTATCCTTTTGTTGTTAAATTTAACTTAAATTTATACTTTTCCATTCATCTGTTGTGTTTTGTATTATTAAAAATTAATTTTAAATATTTTATATTAACTAAAACCATTATTTTCTTATAAGAAACTATTAAGAGACTGAGGATTTAGGGCTCTTTCCCCGCTCACAGACGGATAGTCTTTGCGGGAAAATATTATTCTACTGGTTATTGTAATGTCTCTTGTTTTGTTTAATTTTGAACAAATTGGATTTTGACTTGATAAAAACAATAATGTGTTATATATTTCTAGTAATATTAATACTTTATTGTATGTAATTTTGCTAGTGACCTAAGAAGTGAATTTAGAAGAAAAACTCATTTTATCTCAGATAAGTGCTAGCCAATCACAACCATGGCTTAGAGATTAAATTGTTATCATTGTCTTATGAAATTTCAAATGTTTAAAGAATTAATGGAAAATATGGTACAGAACAACATATTTCACTATGATATTATATCACATTGAAAAATAATAGTCCCAATATATTGTTATTACAAATAAATATGCTAATGATTTGAGTTATATCTCATAACTAATGAAATTAAATCAAAATATTGTTATGTCACACTTACATACACACAGTCAACAAAAACAATACAATTATTAAAATAAATAAACTGGTGTTGAATAAATGAATAGCTCCATATCAAATATTCATAAATAATAAGTGAAATTATTTCTCACTTAGAAAATCCTACGAGGGAGAAGAGTCTATACTAATTTTTAATTAATTTATTTAGTATTTGGCACTGAGGGAAACTAGACAGAGCAAATTTACCTATAATATATAGACAAACCCACCATACCTGTATGTCTCTTTAAGTATCACATATTAAAAAAAAAAAGAACAAACACAAACATCCGCTCAGATTATCCACCCACCAACTACAGATTGGCCGCCCAAACTCACGTTTGCTGCTAAGTTAGGACCAACCTCCCAGGGCGAGCCTCAGCTACTGGGCGGGTCGCAGGTGGCGGATAGCGAATGTTCCACCTCGTCATTGATGAGGTGGACAACTGCGAATAAGGGGAAACCCTAATAAGCAGTCCCGGACCGAGGTTCGCAGGGGCAGCTGAGGTGTGCAGCTGACGGGCTTAGTGACCCCGCGGTACTCTGAACTCATTACCACACACACTTATAGTTACATACCTAAGGACCGCACTGAGTCCTTAGATAATGAACCGAGCATGGGAGCAGAGGGCAGCCTGACTGGCCAGCCCTTGTTTTCCATTGCTCGGGCCAAATCAATGTCGGGGGGGGACATGTCTCTCTCCGATTCTGAATCCAACTTGGCTGAGGACCACTCAGAGCCCTCAGACAAGGACCTTGGCACGGGGAACGAAGGTAGCCAAGTAGGACAATCTGAAGTCCCCGCTGCTCGGGTCATTGGTTCGGTGGAGGGGGGCATGTCGCTCTCTGACCCCGAAAACATCCTTCTCGGAGACCAGGCTCTGATCAGCTCGATCGGACGGCTGAGGCTCTGAATAGGATGAAGATAGCCAGGAGAAGCACTCCTGGCAATCAGAGGAAAAGGCCTATAGGCCTCAACTGACTGATCACTGGAGGGGGTCCTGTATAGGTCACTCCTCAGTGGTCAATCTAGTAAACGATGAGGTACTCTCAATGAGGTTTGACTTCATTGGGACTAAGTATCTTTTCACCAGACCCCATACTGTGGATTTTGGGTCGAGGGAGTACTGGGACGCTGTTAGTAGCCCGGTTTCTTCTCACGACCCAATTGTATGGTTCACAGACGGGTCAAGAATAGGCAACAGAGCTGGATTTGGTGTCTATACTGGTGACCCTAGGACCAACGCGTGCGTGAGCCTGGGAGCGTATGGCACCGTGTTCCAAGCTGAAGTCGCCATACGTTCAGCGCAAATTATGATAGAGGTTTGCGGGAAACATATCCATATCTTCTCAGATGGTCAGGCGGCCTTAGGGGCCCTTGACTCTTGGAAGGTTTCGTCTGGTCTAATCTGGGAATGTGTGGAGTCCCTCAGCATCCTGGGTTCAAGAAATCAGGTCCTGCTGGAATGTATCCCAAGACATAGGGGAATAGAAGGCAGCGTGCAGGCCGATGCCTTGGCTAGGGAAGGTGCTATTAAGCCCTTCATTGGTCCTGAGCCGGCCTGCGGCGTTTCGGCTGCAGCTGTAAAAATAGCAACCAAAACTGGGTCAGTGCCAGACATCTGGAAAGATGGCGGCGGTTCCCAGGGCAAAGACTCGGCAAGCTTCTTGTCAGAAATCCTTCCCAGAAGTTAACAAGTAACTTCTTGGGTTGAGTAAATTTCACGTGAAGTTGGTGGTGGGACCCATCACCGGTTACGGTAAATTCCGGAGGCATTTAAGAACAGCGGGACTCCTTACGGAGGATCCCATCTGTCGCCTCTGTGGGTTGGACGAAGAGTCGGCAGAACACACTGTCCGGGAGCGTGAGGCTCTTGGTGCCAGCAGAAGAGTACCTTTTGAAGGCTCACCTCTGGGACAGTCGGAAATTACTAATCTAGTGAAGAAGCTCCTTGGCCTGGTCAAGGATTGCCAGCTTTACGACAATTAGGCACCGGGATTGGCACAAAAAGCCTCAGGCTTCGTTGCAAGGTTTGGCTGGACCAACTGCATATCCCCTTTTACTCTAACTCTAACTCTAACTCTAGGACCAACCTGAGAGAAATATTTATTTTCATCGTCCACCTGCAGTTTCTTAATAATGTCTGATTCTGTTACCAGTCTATTCGTAGTATACTGTGCTAGCGTAAAAATGTCCTTTTCAACCCCTCAGCTGCCAAATTATTTAAAATACTCCAAAACTGTTTAGGATTGTTCTTGTATTCCAAATAGTTGACCCCTTTAAACTTAAAGCACTAGGCAAAATACAATACAAAATAGTGAATGTTTTAAACATTTTATTTTTAAAAAAATTAACAAGCAAATAATGTCTCTAGAATGCATGTCATTAATGAGCCTTTTACATATTATAACATTAATTTGCATTTGTGAACATGAATTTTATGTTTTACTCAAGATGTGTGATACAGAACATGTGCAAATCAATTAACTCGTTATCTATCAAAGATTCAAAGTTAATTTATGTTTAATATTAAAAAGTGAAAATTAGTTATATTCCTAGGACTGCAATCCAGGGTTAATAGTTTTTTTTTAATTGATTTCCACGAGAATAAATCATATAATGTAGATGGTAACTAACAAGTATTATTAAATCTAGATATTTACAACATAATGGATTAAAATAAAATTATTAGGATACAATTAACATATTTAAAATTTAAATAAGTAAATCTACGAACAATAATCAATAGTATAAACACACAAATTATTTTATATCTATAACAATATAAATTGTTAAGTACTAAAGTACTATGGGGAAGTTCAATATATGGGGGAACTTCATCTTTTAACTTAAACAGAATACTAATATTACAAAAGAAAGCAATAATAATAATTTTAGGAGAAAAGTTAAATGAATCAGTGAAACAACACTTCAAAGAATTAAGAATATTAACAATCTACAGTTTATATATATTGGAATGTGTTATGTACATTAGGTGCAAACATTTTTAAGGCAAGCAAAATTGTTTTTCACAAATATAATACTAGAGGGAATACGAGGGTCATTTTTAAAGTAAAAAACCGTTTTCAAATAGCGTAAGAGAAACTTTATTTATAGGTATAAATGATATCACAAATTAAAATATGAGCAATAAAATTGGGCAATAGTGGAAGTCATATCAGTGTTGCTCTAACTGAAACACTGCATCTACACCTGAGTGTTGCTCTATGGATATACACCCCCCACCACAGCCACCTACCCAGCAATAGTGGAAGTCATATCAGTGGCTCTATGGATGTACACCCCCACCACAGCCACCTACCCAGCAATAGTGGAAGTCATATCAGTGTTGCTCTAACTGAAACACTGCATCTACACCTGAGTGTTGCTCTATGGATATACACCCCCCACCACAGCCACCTACCCAGCAATAGTGGAAGTCATATCAGTGTCTCTCTCTCTTTCTCTCCCTCTACTCACCTGAAGAAAATGCTTGTGGTGTTGAAAATTTGTGAGATTATGTCTATTCTGTATTTGTGACTACTACTCTGATGTTAGTGAACTTGTCTTTTAAGGTAAGTTTGCTGATGTCCTATCTCTCTAATATACTAATTCCTGGCCTAGTGCCCTTTAACCTAACCTAAAATTAAAATATGAACATTTTTTCACTTTTCTATGTAGTCACCTTTAATTTCGACACATTTTTGAAGTGGTGGTACCAGCTTTTGGATCTCATCATCAAATAACTCTCCTGCCTGACTGTTAAACCAGTTCGTAACTGTTTCTTTCAACATGTCATCATTTTCCAAGCGCTTTCCACCAAGACATTACTTAAGTTTTGGAAAAAGATGAAAATCTGATGGTGCTAAGTCAGGACTATATGGTGGATGATACAGTATTTCCCAACGCAACTTGTCGACTTGCGTCTGTATCCTTGCCGCAATGTGAGGCTGAGCGTTGTCGTAAATCAGAATGATGCCGCTAGAGAGCAGGCCCGCCGGCGGTTTTGAATAGCGCCCCTAAGCTCCAATAATGTTTTGCAATATCTTTCAGCATTATTGTCATTCCTCGTGGCAGAAAGTCTTATCAGAAGAATACCCTTTCGGTCCAAAAAAACCGTGGCCATGATTTTTCTTGTTGAAGGTTCTTGCTTGAATTTTCTTGGTTTCGTCGGGGAGTTTGAATGATGCCATTCACTGGATTGATGTTTCGTCTCAGGAGTATAGTATGCAACCCACGTCTCATCACCGGTCACAATGTGACTTAAGAACTCATCACCAACTCTGTAATAACGCTCCAAAAAGGACAAAGAATGTACCATACGGTTTACTTTGTGTGCTTGTGTCAACATTTTTGGCACCCATCTAGCACACACTTTTTTGTAATGCAGTTTGTCAGTAACAATGTTGTAATCTACTGATCTTGAAACTTGGGGAAATTTCTGACTAAGTTTGTCAATAGTGAAGTACCAAATTTTGGCAAATTTCCTCATCAACTTTTTGTGCCAACTCTTCATTGATGACAGTAGGCCGTCCAGGTTGTTTTTCGTCATGAACACTTGTTCTTCCTTCATTAAAAAGCTTACACCATTTTCGCACATTTCCATCATTCATAACACCCTCACCGTAAACTTCAAGAAGCTGTCGGTGAATTTCAGCAGGACGAACATTTTTTTTGTGTTTAGAAACCGAATATCTGAGCGTACTTCACAGTTGGCATAGTTATTGATTGGCATGGCGACAAACAAAGCAGTATAACCACACAACCAACATAAGCAGAGACGTAAACGTAATGGCAGCTTTGACGGAGTCAGGCCAGTAAGAGCTGACCTTGAATGGACGTCACGTGACTGGAGGAGCGGGCATGATGCAGAATCAGTTTTTACTTTAAAAATGACCCCCGTATAAAAGAAAATAATAATGATAAATTTAGTAAGAAACTTAGAAACATATTAATTGATAAGTCATATTATTCATTAAAAGAATTTTTTTGTCCAAAATTATAAACTAGTAAATTTGAAAACAAAGTACTTTATTTGTATCATTTATGATTGTGTATTTCATTTATCGTGACACTATTCTATGTACATATGTATTTGTACCAATATGAATAGAGAATTTTATTTTATAAAGAGAATTGATTTGACCTATAGCTCTCATGACCCTATTAATCACTTTAGTACAAGGGCTGTTGTTAAGTCAATGACTCTTGGAATTTCCCATACAGTAAATTTAAATTCAACACTGCTTCCATCAACTGTAATCTATGAATGGATAATTTTCTAATTCTGAGCAAAATTTATCGTGCAATTGGTGTTTGACAGCCGTTGAAAGCAGACAATTTCATGAATTCTAACGATATGGAAAAAAGTTAATTTCGTGTGATGATTAAGCATAATTTTTGGCATAAAAAACATCACTGAAACCAAGAAAAATCTTGATAAATGCAATATGGACTCTGCATTATCCATGAAATGTTTTCCAGAGTTATGTTGTGGTTCTACCAGCATAAGAATGTTCAGGTCACCCAAAAAACTCATCACACAAGAAATTGTTGATAAAACCCGTGGATTGATATTGGAGGATCGAAGAAAGGTGAGGTGGCTGAGGCTGTAGGCTCAATTGAACGGGTACATTACATTTTACACAAATATTAGGAAAAAAAACTACCCCGAGATGGGTGCCGCGATTGCTCACACTCATCAATCGTGAGTTCACATCAAAGGAGTGTTTAGCAATGTTCAGCCATAATCCTGACAAATTTCTGCGCCGTTTTGTAATCGTGGATCAACCACAATACACCAGAGACCAAGGAACAATCGAAGCAGTGGGCTTCTCCAGGAAACATGGATCAAAAAAGGCCAATGTGAGTCTGTCAGCTTACAAGGTCATGGCTTCAGTTTTTTGGGATGCACGCTGTGTCAATCATATTGATTACCTTAAGAAGGGTAAAGCTGTTCCATCAAGACAATGCAAGAATGCACACATATCTATCACGATGGCAAAAATCCATAAATTGGGCTGCAAACTGTTACCCCATCCAGCATATTCTCCAGATTTGGCCCCCTGCGACTGTATCCTGTTTTCAAATCTAAAGAAATGTCTGGACAGCAAGAGTTTGGGATGAATGAAGAGATCATCACTGAAACAAACGCCTATTTACAGGGCCTTGAGAAAACCTACTATACGGAGGGAATGAAAATTGTAAAAACAATGGACTAAGAGTATCTATAAGGTGATCATGTTGAAAAATAAAATGCTTATTTGTCGACAACAATTATTTTTATTCAAAAACTCACTGATTATCACACAGCTCTAGTACGTATGCCGTTAACCATACAGTTATACTATATTCAGCGGCTGAATAAACCAGTGACAAGGTATGCAGGACGTGTGTTGGCTCCCAAGTTGTTCCAGCGATTGTACAGTGAATTTGCACTGGGTTTAATTTTAGCTGCTGTTTTTTGAAGATGACCTTAAATGTTAGTGATCAATGTAATGTTACTCCCAGGTACTGTAGATGATCATTGTGATCGAGTTTTAAACCATTTAGAATGATGTTTAATTTTTTATTAGCTTGTCGGTAAATTAGGTGGGAACTTTGATAAAGAAAATAGCAGGACTGGATAGACTCTCAACTTCTCAAACAAAATACTACTTCATATAAATATTTTTAAAATATTTAACTTTTGTGGCTAAGTTTAGTAAAACTTAATCAAAATGAAAGGGGAGGTGTAACACAATGTCTGTCTAATTTTATATAAACATATAGACTGTGTGAGCAGGTCTGTTTGTGCATATATGTGCATAGATTGGGTTGGTTAAGTCTGTCAAATGTTGTGTGTACATAGATTGGGTGGGTATGTCTGTCTAAAGTTGTATCAACATATATTGATTGGGTTTGTAAGTCTATCTAATGTTGTGTCTATAGGGATTGTGTGGGATCTAATGTGTGTAATTAGATTGTATAGGTATGTCTGTCTAAAGTTGTATGAACATATATTGATTGGGTTTGTAAGTCTATCTAATGTTGTGTCTATAGGGATTGTGTGGGATCTAATGTGTGTAATTAGATTCTATAGGTATGTCTGTCTAAAGTTGTATCAACATATATTGATTGGGTTTGTAAGTCTATCTAATGTTGTGTCTATAGGGATTGTGTGGGATCTAATGTGTGTAATTAGATTGTATAGGTATGTCTGTCTAAAGTTGTATGAACATATATTGATTGGGTTTGTAAGTCTATCTAATGTTGTGTCTATAGGGATTGTGTGGGATCTAATGTGTGTAATTAGATTGTATAGGTATGTCTGTCTAAAGTTGTATGAACATATATTAATTGGGTTTGTAAGTCTATCTAATGTTGTGTCTATAGGGATTGTGTGGGATCTAATGTGTGTAATTAGATTGTATAGGTATGTCTGTCTAAAGTTGTATGAACATATATTGATTGGGTTTGTAAGTCTATCTAATGTTGTGTCTATAGGGATTGTGTGGGATCTAATGTGTGTAATTAGATTGTATAGGTATGTCTGTCTAAAGTTGTATCAACATATATTGATTGGGTTTGTAAGTATATCTAATGTTGTGTCTATAGGGATTGTGTGGGATCTAATGTGTGTAATTAGATTGTATAGGTATGTCTGTCTAAAGTTGTATGAACATATATTGATTGGGTTTGTAAGTCTATCTAATGTTGTGTCTATAGGGATTGTGTGGGATCTAATGTGTGTAATTAGATTGTATAGGTATGTCTGTCTAAAGTTGTATCAACATATATTGATTGGGTTTGTAAGTCTATCTAATGCTGTGTCTATAGGGATTGTGTGGGATCTAATGTGTGTAACTAGATTGTATAGGTAAGTCTGTCTAAAGTTGTATGAACATATATTGATTGGGTTTGTAAGTCTATCTAATGTTGTGTCTATAGGGATTGTGTGGGATCTAGTGTGTGTAATTAGATTGTATAGGTAAGTCTGTCTAAAGTTGTATGAACATATATTGATTGGGTTTGTAAGTCTATCTAATGTTGTGTCTATAGGGATTGTGTGGGATCTAATGTGTGTAATTAGATTGTATAGGTAAGTCTGTCTAAAGTTGTATGAACATATATTGATTGGGTTTGTAAGTCTATCTAATGTTGTGTCTATAGGGATTGTGTGGGATCTAATGTGTGTAATTAGATTGTATAGGTATGTCTGTCTAAAGTTGTATGAACATATATTGATTGGGTTTGTAAGTCTATCTAATGTTGTGTCTATAGGGATTGTGTGGGATTTAATGTGTGTAATTAGATTGTATAGGTAAGTCTGTCTAAAGTTGTATGAACATATATTGATTGGGTTTGTAAGTCTATCTAATGTTGTGTCTATAGGGATTGTGTGGGATCTAATGTGTGTAATTAGATTGTATAGGTAGGTATGTCTAAAGTTGTTTCAACATACATATATTGATTGGGTTTGTAAGTCTATCTAATGTTGTGTCTATAGGGATTGTGTGGGATCTAATGTGTGTAATTAGATTGTATAGGTAGGTCTGTCTAAAGTTGTTTCAACATATATTGATTGGGTTTGTAAGTCTATCTAATGTTGTGTCTATAGGGATTGTGTGGGATCTAATGTGTGTAATTAGATTGTATAGGTAGGTCTGTCTAAAGTTGTTTCAACATATATTGATTGGGTTTGTAAGTCTATCTAATGTTGTGTCTATAGGGATTGTGTGGGATGTAATGTGTGTAATTAGATTGTATAGGTAGGTCTGTCTAAAGTTGTTTCAATATATATTGATTGGGTTTGTAAGTCTATCTAATGTTGTGTCTATAGGGATTGTGTGGGATCTAATGTGTGTAATTAGATTGTATAGGTAGGTCTGTCTAAAGTTGTTTCAACATATATTGATTGGGTTTGTAAGTCTATCTAATGTTGTGTCAATAGGGATTGTGTGGGATCTAATGTGTGTAATTAGATTGTATAGGTAGGTCTGTCTAAAGTTGTATCAACATATATTGATTGGGTTTGTAAGTCTATCTAATGTTGTGTCAATAGGGATTGTGTGGGATCTAATGTGTGTAATTAGATTGTATAGGTAGGTCTGTCTAAAGTTGTTTCAACATATATTGATTGGGTTTGTAAGTCTATCTAATGTTGTGTCAATAGGGATTGTGTGGGATCTAATGTGTGTAATTAGATTGTATAGGTAGGTCTGTCTAAAGTTGTATCAACATATATTGATTGGGTTTGTAAGTCTATCTAATGTTGTGTCTATAGGGATTGTGTGGGATCTAATGTGTGTAATTAGATTGTATAGGTAGGTCTGTCTAAAGTTGTTTCAACATATATTGATTGGGTTTGTAAGTCTATCTAATGTTGTGTCAATAGGGATTGTGTGGGATCTAATGTGTGTAATTAGATTGTATAGGTAGGTCTGTCATCTAATGTTGTGTGTCAATAGACTTACAATAGATTGGGTTTGTAAGTCTATCTAATTTTGTGCGTATAGTGATTGTGTGGGTAAGTCGGTCTACTGATGTGTGTACAAAGATTAGGTGGATCACCAAAGCAGAATGTTTTCAATCTTCCTGCAATGGTGTGTAAAAAAAAAAAAAACTTTCTGCAAGTACTAAATTATGGTACCAATAGCGTAAAATGTCAACTGGATAAAAACAATTGTTATGTGTCACGAATTAAAATATTGTAAAAGAATTTGTCAAACACATTTTTTTATTTTTGCACCTTACATTCAAACTCAATAGACAAAAAAGAAAGTTTAAATAAAGTAATTAATTTGACATATTAAATTCTTTTATTTTTAATATGTGGAGAGCAAACCAATTGCGTGGAAATAAGCTAACATCCTTTGTTTCCTAAAATTATGATCAAATTCAAAGGATTTCAAAAGACAAAATTAACTAAAACAAAGACATTTTCCCCAGTAGTAATAAATAGTAAAATGATAATTGTATGGCAAAATGTTTCTAAAAAGGTAGGAATGCAGGTGCCGTCTCTTACATGAAATTATAAGTCAAAGTCGTTGTAAGCAAAAAACTTAAAACAATGAAGGTAGTTGAGAATCATGAGCAAACCTACTGTTAAAAAAAATGTTTCCCCCCACAATTATGTAAATTATATTCCCAAGTTATTAGTATAGAGGTAGAAAAGGGATACGAACTCTGTTTAAGTTCAAGTTTATTTGACCAAGATCATAAAAAAACTAACTATGATATGTTACTATAAACAACACGCTCTCCAGAAACAGCCACTATCAATCAATGATAACGTAATTGAAGATTTCATTTCTCAGACACGATGTACTGATCTGATTGTACATCCAGTAATTGGAAAGCTGCAATGGAGAGATCAAGAAAGACTGAACTAGTCAGCTTTAGAAAACGAGTGAACTAGTTCGTTCATTAGATTTGAACTAGTTCAATTCAAAGTGAACAACAGAGCTGGAAAATAATCAGTCAGTTGTAACTAAACCTAAAATTGTGTGAATGGAACAGAAGTGCTAGTTAGTTTTTTTATGATGCAAGAAAGGGGATTGCACGCATGATTGTGTACATGAGTATTCTAATCAAGTAAGGTTCAAATTAAAGATCTGGATTGGAGTCATTGGAAGTCGGCTCATAGGACTATACCTTGGACCTACCAACAGACTTAAATATCACTCAATACTTGGATTTTCTAACTGAAACCTACTATTGCTCCTTCAAGACTTGCCATTAGATTTGTGTCAGAGCATTTTCTTCTAAGCAGATGGAGCACTCCCACACCGACGCTAAGGTGCTGACGCACATCAGTGATACTTTTAACATGTGGATCGGAAGGGGAGGAAAAATAAATTGATCCTCACTAGCTCCAGATCTGATACCCATTGATTACTATGTTTGGGAGCACATCAAGCAAAAAGATTATCAAACACCAATATTTTTATGAGTTCAACTCTGCTGATTTTGTTGTCATAATAAACTTCCAGGTATTTTATACTATTAGGCAGTATGACATCACAAAATAT
Source organism: Stictocephala bisonia (assembly GCA_035578905.1). Lineage (NCBI taxonomy): Eukaryota > Metazoa > Arthropoda > Insecta > Hemiptera > Membracidae > Stictocephala > Stictocephala bisonia. The sequence continues at coordinate 1,043,470 of JAQJVL010000178.1, read as the reverse complement.
TTGAAAGCCATAGGAAAAAGCTATCTTGTAAAAAAATATGAGTAACTAATGATATTTTAAATACTAGTTTTCAACATGATTATTCAATGCTAAGTATCCATTGCTATTTAATGGAGGTCTTAAATGCTCTATAACAGGTATTGGAAATACATTGGGCTGAAAAATGGAATACTTTTAAATAAATGTGATAAAACTATAATCGAGAATATGTGAAAATTATGTAGCTCAACCACACGATTGATAATATTTGTAAATATACTATATTAAAACAACATGATTAAAATAACATTAATTGAGCTCCTATATAATTAACTTTATGAATCCCAATGCCATTGTCTTTAATAAAAATATAACACAATAAATACATAACCCTTTTAGTGCTGTAGCTTCTCAACCATGCCATAGCCAAATTTAGAAAAAAAATGCAGAGGCTTACAAAAGAACTAATTAAAAATTTAATTTAAGAAATATCTCCATGATTTTTTTTTTTATTAATTTGAATTAGGTGTACATTAGATATATGCACATATTTTTACTTAAAAGTTAGATACAAAAAAATTAATAAAACACACACTACAGTAGAGCCTCACTTATCCATCGTAAAAGGATGTGATGACGTTGGATAAATAAAAATGTTGGTTAGTTGGGAATGCTAGTAAAAACTCTAAATAACACAACTAAATGAATTACATTATGATTTATACTAGAGTAATATAAACACAATAACTCTGGTCTAGTTTTTATAACAAAAACAATGAATTTAATGAAAAAAATGTTTCAAAACCAACTATTTTAATACACTGCTCTATTAAAATCACTTTACAGTATTAAATACTGTTGTCATACAAATATAAAAAATGTTACAATCTACAGAAGTTACAATAAACATTAGTTAAACCTTTATTAATATTAAACTTTATAGCACTTGTTTGTCCTAAAAATACCATGCACTCAACAAATCAACACATTGACAAAAGAAAAGAGCCTGGTCGCACAGTGCAGTGCCCACTCAACATAGTCAAGTACAGTAAAAATGGGATGGGAAAAACCTCTCCCAGTACATACAGTTTTTTGTCATAAAGAAAAATAATATGTTATATTATTTTCGGACCATTTTTATTACAGTACTGTTTTTGGGACGGTGACAGTTAAAACGTAATGTCAGATAGCTGTATGTCAAATCTCTACTGTAAATTTAAAAATTATGGAATTTGATACGAGATAACTGTATGTCAAATAACGAGGCTCTACTGTAAATATACAAAGTGTGGAGTTTGATACAAGATAACTGTACAGACAATTTTTTTTGAGTATTTTAATCTGTATTTTTTAAAAGTACAACTAACTATCTACTTCTAAAAAAAACACCTCATTTCAACAAATAAATGAGAAGATGACAACAATACATCCGCTACCATTACCATGACCGCGTATGCCATATGTGAGAAGCCAAGAACCCCTCAAATTCATGTTTAGTAAAATGTTATTTTGTCAACTTTAACCCTTTCAGTGCCAGCAATTTTTTAGAAGGGCGTTACAAAAGTGCCACTCAATTGACTGTATCCAAAAATACCTTAGCATTTTCAATTTGTAAGAGTTTGGGGAAAGCACTGTAATTTTTTTTATTTAATGGGTTAGAATAAACATTTTACACCATATTATAGCTAAATAACCAAGGATTAACATGCATTATAAATATTTTATTTGTGATGCTCTTATAAATAATTACTTTTTTTAAGTACTCACCAGTGTTTTGTTTCCAATTTTTTTTTTTCTGTTTACGATGTTTTTTACCATATAAAACAGATGGTTGCCATAAATCTTTATACATAATTAAAAACAAAATTTAATTTGCTATACCATGTGCATTTTTTAAATTTTATCTTAATAAAACAAAGAGTTTTATTTTTATTCGTCAGCTGCTATTGGCATGAACTCATTATGCAAGCCTCAGCCACTGCCAGGGCCGCCCAGAGGGGGGGGGCAAAGGGGGCAAATTGCCCCGGGGCCACACAGACTTAGTTCACAGGGGGGGCCACATTTCATGCAACAAAAAAGAAAATACTTAATAATCTACTAGATAAGAAACGATTCAAGCCTGTATCAAAATATCAAAAGTGATATTAGGCCAGATAAGTCTTCCAGTTTTAGTTTTAAAACGTTTAAACTAAACCATTGGTTTTATAGCAATCAGGGAGCCTTTTGGAGCAAGTTGTACACTGGTCTTTGAAGTTTGTCAGCGGTCGACATAGTGATGTGACAGCATATGCTGTTGGTGTGTGACTGCAACTGTACCCCTTGCCAGTTGTCTTGTTTGCAAACAAGCATGCAGCTTGTGAACACACCAAAATATAAATTCCAGTTTGCGAACATATAAATATACTTGAGTGGTGTGGACAGTGGGCCACCTCAATGAGATGTCCTGTTTTCGTACACTATTTATATAAAACATGTCAAAAGACCCAATAACTTTACATTTGTATTACTGAAAACTCTGTTTTTGGACGTGTTTAATACAAGGTGGACAAGAACGTTTCTGTATGTTTTATTTTTTAACTTTAATTTCAAAAGTATATACTACTTCAAACAAAATTGTTATACTTGTCCTAAATTCAACTCTATCTTGGCTTTTAGTGGTAGGAAAATCAATCGCTTGATCACGTTATTATCCTTACAAAACCATTAGTTATGATATATTACTATTATAAACTTAAGATAATACAGCAATTGCGAATTGATTTGTATTTGTAGTGGTTTGTTGATTAAGCTTTTATCCTTATTTTGTATTTTTTTCACAAATTCTGTTTATGTAGATAAATAATCTTGATTTGGTGTTTCGAAACTCATTTGACTCATCGTAGCAAAATAATAGATCTATATAATGTGAAAACAAGTGATCAGTAACCTGCGGCCTAAATTATGAAAATTAATCAATTGTAATAAAAAAAGTGGAAGCCTAAGAACAACACAATTAAATTAGCTAACAAAATTACAGTAAAAACATTTTAAATCTGACATTTTAAAAAGGTCGAAAAGTCTTTATGAGAAAAGGTTCTTACAATCTTGGTTTCAAAGCTGGTAGTAGGCGGCGGCACTCCGTTCGAACGTGGTAACGTTGCACTCTTTCCCGGCACTGATCAGCTAATTTTTCAATATATACACTAAATTTAAGAAATAGTAGTCGTATTTCAGTAGTAACTGTGTTTTGCACCCAAAAAACCCGCAGGCAAAATATACAATGTTGTAACAATGGACTGGAAGAGTTCTATTAATTGTCATGAAGGTTAGATCGGGGACATCGTCAATCATTATTCTGTTTGTTTACTGTCGTTCAGTAAAGAAATATTCTGTTATTGATGTATTTTATAGAGTGATATTTCTGTAATTTAATGCGTTATTTTGGATTTCCTAGTAAACTACTATAATTATCAATTAATTTAATTTGTTATGATTCATATTCCATTTAAAGATTTTGAGAGAACAAAAAGTTAACGTTTAGGCCTAGTAATTTATGGTAACGTTTTATTGAAATCAATTAAAATAGACTATAAATGTTTCAATGTAGCATTGTAATATACTGCAGAGTAAATTATATATTTTTACAGTATAAAAAGAATAAATTAACGATGAAACCACTAAATTACAGTAGATTTCTAGGCACTTAAATTTGGTAAATATGCATACAACAACATCACTGCTCCCTTACCGGATGTGCAACAATATGTGTGTATGATACATTACATTCAACTTGTCCTACGCTATCGCTGGAGGAATTGCGTGGCATAATCTTGTCTAAAAATTATAATTTTGTTACGTTCTGTACTATCCGGATTCATCTTCCATCATATTTAACCGGTTAACCAGAGTTTACTGTACATACAATTTTTTTACTTTCTTTCTACTGTAATGTTTCCTTTGACATTTTAAATTCATTAGTTATTATGACATGGATGTTCAAAAAGACATTTTACCAATATATTATGACATAGGTCTTAATGAAAAGAGGAGCTCTTAAGTACACTGTTAATAGATAAAACAGCTTCATTGTTCAGATTTGTACAACTCCTTTTGAATAATATATATTTTGTGACATTTAACTTGTTGTAACTCTTTTATTGTCTGGTTTAATTTACCCTGAAACTGTAACAGGAACAGGGTTGTATTCTCAACATATTCAGTAGAGTAGCTCTTGATTAAAACAATCATGCCCACATACAGGTTGTTCCCAAACAAATAGCATAATTGATTAATGTTGTCATTCATTAACATAACAAATCTAAGACCAATCAAAATAGTTTTCATAATTTTTTACTGTCACTGACAAACGAGTAAGCCATTTATATTTTTGACAATCATTAATACAGTATTTATTTATTGTTTGTTGCGTGATAAGTGAAATTAACTAAGATTGAAGCACTGTACGTGTATTTTTGAGCGGGAGGGTCAATACCACTGTTCGTGAATGGGTGTGTGGGTGTGTCAATACCACTGTCACTGTACGGACATGTAGACTGTGATGTACATCAATGATATAGTATCCAATTTGACAGACATAAATTTTACTATGTTTTATGCTGAGAAAATTGAGTTGGTACAAAATGCTTTTTATGCCTGTTAAATAAAAATTGAATAGTTTAAAGTTTAGCACAAAGACAAACTAAAATCACGAATATAAACTAGATGTTTTAATGTCCAACATCAATAAGCTATGTACCCAGTGGTCTACAACCTGTTTTGAAAACAATAACATAACCTCAACTCTCAGTTGACTGTTTTTGAAGCACTAGATGTTCGCGCTCGCCAAATTATTTTACTTCGTGAACAGTCGGCCACTTGCTCTTTAGCTAGCGAAGCCAAGTGGCCTATACAAATTTATTGGCCCCTCCCTCCCTCACCCACAGCTAATATCATTGGCGAGGATGGCTCCTCAACTGGCAATCGAAGAGCTGCTGCGCCCAACTATGCAACTGTCTATGCAACTGACTGTAGCATTGCTTGTTTCGTTATTAATTATTTAATAAAAGAATAGCAGTTTTGTTATAAGAGATTGATGTTATTGTAGCGGTAATACTTAAGGAAATGTTTAAAAAGTATATGACAATTAGAGAAAAACTTACCGGAGCTTCGCAGCTAGCCCTGAGAAAACGTCCATGAACAAGAATCTTAATTACAATAGTAATATAACGAAAGAGATGGTAAGAATATCGTAGAATGTGCTAAAAGTAAAATATCAATTATAGTATATTTGACAATCAGAGTAATTAAATTAATTTATTTTGAAGTGAAGGAAGGGGCCACATGGTAAACTTTGCCCCGGGGCCACCAAAAGTCTCTGGGCGGCCCTGGCCACTGCGGAAATAGTAATAATAATTTTTACATGTTCTATGACATAAAATATATTTTAAATGAAATACAAGTCTGTCTGGAGTAGACTCACATAATATATTTGGAAAAATTCACATTTACTGATTATTCACAAAGTCTAGCTTAACCGAACGTTTGCACTTCTGACACATTTTTAATAAGGCACAGAAAGGGTTTAATAAAAAAACAAATTACATAGTATAAAACTAACTATACTAACATAGTAGTAATAAGGAAAATAGTATGGTATTACAATAAAAAATAAAAACACATAAAATAACAAAATTAAATTGAATTACATTAAAACACTCAGCAACACAATCTAACCTACAATAAAAGAATTAAAAAACGTAATTTATTCTATTTCAATGATGAAAATACTGATTCCATTATATAAAGCCAACATTAACACAGTAATAATAAAAAACAGTGTAGTAGTACAATATTATACAGTAAAGTAACATAAAAACACGTAAACAAACAATGGCCTCTAAATTTAAACAATCTCATTATTTAATTAAAACAATAATTGATAAATAAACAGTTCATGGACAACCAAAGACCTAAATTTGAAGCTACTAGAACAAGAAAATATTTATAGCATCCAGAAAAAAAAACTACAATGTAATTAATTAATTACGTAGCTTAATCCTTTTGGATGGATTGCGTTCTCCCTAACAGCGATGCTGTAGCACTAAAAGGGTTAAAACCACAGAGTTATGATCATGCACTTGATTATAAACATAACAAACGAATAATACATTTATTTATTTTATTTACTTAATTAATATTAACATTTATTTAACTACTACAAAACACAATCTTAGCTTACAATGTGGGGCTAAAATTAATGAATGCTTTAAGCATTGTCAATAAAATTAAATACAAATAATTTTACTTAAAGGTTGATCAGTTATGGTGCTAAGTTACAAATAAAACTTAGAAACAACACAATAACAAACTGATTGCTCTGATTATGTAATAAAAGTCCAATTGAAAGTCAACAATAAACTTTCGGCATCAACTCCTATTACATTGACTCTGTGATTTGTAACATAAAACAACTATGTTATATAATGGACTTTAAAAAGGTAACAACAAATCTCTTAAAGCATGGAATTATTTTGTTGAAATTTAAAATAAGAAATCCATCTTAGAATATCTGAATACATTATGGTGGGTTGTGGTGGACCTCTGAAGTTAAATGAATTGTGTCCAATTACAATGCAGCATCAGCTGTAACAGACCACCAGTTACTCAATTTCTTTGTTCAGTTATAACAACAGTGGTAAATCACATTGCACATACTTGCTCTATTTGAATTGTGTCCAATTACAATGCAGCATCAGCTGTAACAGACCACCAGTTACTCAATTTCTTTGTTCAGTTATAACAACAGTGGTAAATCACATTGCACATACTTGCTCTATTTGAATTGTGTCCAATTACAATGCAGCATCAGCTGTAACAGACCCCATTTATTCAATTTCTTAGTTCAGTTATAGTTGAATCACATTGCACATACTTGCTCTATTTGAATTGTGTTGGCTATTCGTGAGATATAGTCTAAGATTAATCAAAGGTTGGGGAATTAGGCTTCTTGTAACTATCATAATCTTTATCAAAATAAAAAGAGAACAATATTTTTCTATAGATCTTAATTAGTTTACTTTTTATAAAACAAACTATTATTAGCCCTATATGTGTAGCCAATTTTACATGCAAACATCAAAATCATTTACGTCACATTCACCGCAAATGTAGTGTTGAAAGCAAATAAGTCTATAAGTGGTATCAGGAAATAATTTTACTACACGAAAAAACTAATCTAAAAAAACAGTAAAACTTATTAGATATTCATTAAAAAATTTAATTTTTTATTTTTAGATAAAGATGTAGTAATGTTAGATTTGCAGACAAGATAATTGTGCATAATGAACTTGAGTTAAATGAAAATTTGATATAAAATTTATCTTCAAACATAAACATACACTTGATCAGAGATCTACAATAATAACCTTAAGTGAAACACTAGTCTGAGAGACCAGCGAGTATTATTGATTTTTATTATGGCAGCTGTGTTTGCACAGTTGGCCCCACCTCCTCAATAGCTTCCCCTTTCCCCTTCCTAGCTTTCCTTTCACTACCATTATACGTGTATGGGTGGGCGGGTGGGTCACTACCATTGTATGTATGGGTGGGCGGGTGGGTTACTATTATTTAAGGTGTGTGGGTGGGCGGGTGGGTCACTACCATTGTACGTGTATGGGGGGATTTGTGACATTTTAAATTGTTTATTTTTTTTTATATAAACCATTTTCTGGAGGCTAACTAATACAAAGTTAGTTCCTCGACCTTTTCTGTCTGGTTGTTGGTGATGTGACCTTGGCCGTAGCACATTGATGTTTCAAATTTGTTCCAGTTTTAGGTGCCAGTTGTTTCCTTGTGTGTGATTGTAGGGTTGGTCTCAGATACTGAGTGATTCTTCTATCGATTGACATTTTTTTAAATTCTAGACTTAGATACTGGATGTTTATGTTGTAGTTAGTTATTTTTTAAGTTGAGAATATTAGTTTTGTACGAGGCGTATTTTTAAAGTAAGTACCGTTTTGGAATCCTGCCGCTGTAGCTCTGCGATCGGCGTTCAGCGCATGCCTGCTGTGTACTACTATCTGTTGGCAAACCACAGCCGCCGTTACGGATCCCATTCCACTGTATTTAAGGATTCTTATGACTGTTTAGAATTCCTCCTCCAATTAAAAATGCCTCCAACAGTAAAGTACATGTTGTGATAAGTTTTTGTAACGCTAAAGGCATGAAAGCAGCTTACATTCATCGAGAAATTTGTGAAGTTCATTGAGAAAACAGAATGAGTGATGGGATGGTATTGAGATGGGCAATTGCTTTTGAGGTGGCCGTACGAATGTGTATGATGAGGAACGAAGTGTGAAATCTTCACTCATTACTGATGACTTAGTGCAAAATGTTAATGAAAAAGAGTCAGAGAAAACAGGCGCTTTACAACTGCTTCGTTATGTAGCGTGTTTTCCAGTGTCAAGAAGTGCAATATATGAAATTGTGACAGAATGTTTTAAATACAGAGATTTATGCTTCGCTGGGCTTCCAAAATGCTGATGGAGAATCACAAAAACAAATGTTTGGCGAGAATTACAAAAACAAATACTTAACCAGTTCTCTTACATTCCCAGAGCATTAGAATCGTGATGATTAAGATTTTTAAAACAAAATTGTCATGGTGACAGACTTACGATGAATGTCAGCTGCTTTTACGCCCTTAGCATTATGAAAACTTACACAGTGCATAACTCACAGTCGGCAGCAGTTTTAATCTGAGGTAGTAGTACACAGCGCACATGCGATGAACGACGACCGCAGTGCTACAGTCGTGGGATTCCGAAACGGTACTTACTTTAAAAACACACCTTGTGTGTGTGTGTATATATATATATATATATATATATATATATATATAATTTTTGTTTTATTTGGAAAATTTAACAATGAATCAACGAAAACATAATGAACAGGTAAGTGTGCCTGATTGGGACATTGATAGACATATATATGCAATGCTTCGAGATGAGGAAATGGTTTAGGACAGGTCTGAGAAGTGTTATAGACAATTCAAATGCAGATCCTGACTTTGAGTTGCTTCAACATAATAATAATAAATTTATTTATTTCTCACATCTTTTTGTTACAAAGAAATCAATACAAATAAATATTATATTGAGAAAACCTGCACATTGGCAAAGCCTGTATGTGGAGGCAGAGTTCCTGTCAATCAAACAGTTTTTGTGAGTCAGACTCTTTACAATTAGTTTATGACATACTTACATTGAGAAGATTAAAATATATAATTTACTGATGATGTAAGAAGCAAAAAAATAAATAAACAAATAAGCTGATATTAAAATTATAGACTATTACTGAATATATTTATGACAGTACAAGCTAATATAGTGTAATAATTTAAGAATGAAATAAAAAATGCAAAATTGTTATTGTATTTAAAAAAAAATTCTATAGTTAAATTGAGCAATATAGGCTAGCCTACCAAATACACCCATTCATACACTCAGACTCACCACGAACGTTGATATCTCATGATCCCTAACATAATTATATTTAACACATTAAATAACATTCATTCAATACAAGTATTCACATAAGCGCAACCAAACATATCACCACTCATGCACAATCACGACAAGCAAACATTTCAAAGCACCATTCACACTTCGAAGTACTCAAACAAATTCCTGCACACAATAAAACATAAAATATTTGAAGCCTCATCTCTAGACATGACCATCACCGGCTGACAATCTCCGTGGTGTAGTGCAGCATCAACATGGCACTATATGCCTCCCTACCCATTTGAAATAGCCAAGTCATAATTTTTTTTCTTATATACATTTGAGCTGTATACCCCTAATATTTTCAACTCTTGTGGTAAATTTTGAAATAAGATGTGGGCAATATAGAAATCATTTGTTGTATTTATTGTTTTTGTTACTAAAGGTGTACTTACGGCAATATTAGTTTGGTATCTGGTAGCATAAACATGATCTATTAATTCATAAAAACAGTGATTATTTTTAAAACTGTACATTAAAATAGCCTTCATATCAGCTAAGAAATAGTCTTCAACGTCATAAAAACATTTGCTCTTTAGCCACCTATGTATAACAATTTTAAATCTATACATTAGAGGTTTTGATTCTGAATGGTAACTTGTTAAACAATTTAATTCCTATTTGTTTAAAATTATTTTGTGATCTTCTAAGTCTAACATAATTGCTTTCCAACATATTTCTATTTCTAGTGTAATGTTCATGACAATCACCCCTGAGAGTATATTCATCAAGGTGTTCTTTTGTGTAGTTAAGACACTGCTGAATAAATAAAGAAGGTACAGTAAGTATTTGTAAATTTAAGAACAAGGTTTTACAGGATTCATGATCTAGTAGGCCCACAATAGCTCTAATAGCCTTTTTTGCCAAATAAATACTTGCTTGGCACCAGGGGAGTTGCTCCACAGTTATTCCATATAAAATATGACTGTGAAAAAAGGCATAATACGCACTAAGAACTATATCTAGGCTTGCACAAATCCTTAATCTCCTTAGAAGGTAAACAACTCGTGAAAGCGTGCAGCATACATGATCAGTGTGGACATCCCACCTTAACTTACTATCAAGATGGATTCCAAGCAGTTTAATATTTTTATTTTCCATTTGTTTGAGACTAAAAACAATTGATTCAGTTTTATTTTCATTGACTACCAGATTATTTGTTTCAAACCAGACATAAGATTTTTTAAAGATATCTTTGTGTTCTCTTTTATCTAAATCTAAATCACAGCCAGAGTTTAGAAAGGTGGTGTCTGCGTAAAGCACAGCCTTCATAGGGACAAATTTAGGCAGATCGTTTACATAAACAATAAAAAGAAAGGGTCTGAGCACAGAGCCTTGTGGCACACCACTCGTAACCTCCAGAAGATGATATCTCTGGTTACCAACCTTTACCAACTGCTTTCTATTGTACAGATCATTAAGTCTAATTCTTTATTTTTTATACCATAACATTCTACTTTTTCGGCAAGTATGCCATGAGACACAACATCAAAAGCTTTAGTTAGGTCTAATAGGGAAGTACAAATATCCTCCTTCCTTTCAAAGCAGTTTTGAGTATACAACACAATATCCTCCACAGCTTTAATGGTTGAAAAACCTTGCCTAAAACCATATTGGGAGGATGACAGAATATTATTTGACTCAAAGTAATTACTAAGTTGTTCTTTCATTACACTTTCTACTACTTTAGGTATAATTGGCATCAGCGATATAGGCCTGTAGCTGTCAGGCAGAGACCTATCTCCTTTCTTATATACAGGCACAGTTACATTAACTTTCAAAGAACATGAATAAGTTCCTTCATTAAACATTCTATTGATTAAGTATACTAAAGCAGGGGTTCTCAACCTGGGGGGCGCGCCCCCCTGGGGGGGCGTGAGAGAATTTCAGGGGAGGCGTGAGGGTACAAAGATAAAAATTAAGAAATATATATTTTGTTAAAAAACAAAACTTTCAAAACCATCAAATAAACTTTCGTATTTAAATATATCTGGATTTTTATTTTGCATCCCAGCTTTTGCTAACGTAGAGTTAGCATCGTCAGATTCATAATTTCACTGTTCTAACTTGAACCAACAAATTATTGACTGGAGGGGAGGCGTGAGCTATCTTCAGTATTCAAAGGGCCAGTGCTAAAAGGTTGAGAACCGCTGTACTAAAGGATGTTTCAATAAATCAATCACTTGTTTTAAAACAAAATTTGACATTCCGTAGAAATCCTCTGACCTAGAGTTTCCTAACCTATTAATAATTTCAAATATAAATTCTTCTGTGTATGTAGGCTCTTCAGGTGTTCCTCAGGGATCAAATTTAGGACCTCTTCTGTTTTTATTATTTATTAATGACCTCCCCCGCTGTTTTTCGGACTGTAAGTGTTTATTGTTTGCGGACGATCTCAAGCTGTACAGACCTATAAAGAACGACTCTGATGTTAACTTATTACAAAATTCTATAAATCAGTTGTACTATTGGTGTTCTACTAATAAATTAGAATTGAATGTAAACAAGTGTTTTGCCATGTCCTACTCACGGAAAAATATTCTTAATCCAAATGTTTATTTAATAAATAATGAACCTCTAAAAAGTCTTTCTAAAATTAAAGATTTAGGTGTAGTTTTTAACTCCTCTTTAAGTTTTAATGATCATGTCCACATGCTGCAGGCAAATGCATATAAACTTCTGGGTTTTGTCAAAAGAAATTCAAAATTTCTTCATGATACCGAAACAATTTTAACATTGTATAGAACCCTTATAAGAAGTAAATTAGAGTATTGTTCGGTTATTTGGAGCTCAATGAATTTAATGGAGTCTGGTAATTTGGAGAAAATACAGAACAAATTTCTTAAATTCCTATTTTATAAAAAGTTTAATTATGTATGCCCTTATGATACCCCTACTTCTAATTTAAGAGAGATGTTTTCAGTTAAAATGTTGTCCACAAGGAGAGAACTAGCTTCAATTAGTTTTGTATGTAAGTTGTTTAATAATTCCATTGATAGTCCGTATTTATTAAGTATCATAGGTTTACATGTACCACATCATATTTTTAGAGAGTTTAATTTATTTGCCTTGCCTAGATGTAGAACGGTTTCACATTATGATTTTCCGTTATATAAGACTCTAAGATTTCTTAATTTAAATCAATTTGCGTTTGATATTTTTAATGATAAGTTGAAGAGTATTTTAACGAAATGTAGCAACCTTTTATTTTGAATTTACTTATGGAGAAGTATATGTATACTATGTGTAAATTTTGTATTTTACCTTAAATATAAAGAGTTCAATAATTTATATTGTGAATTGTAATAAAGTGAGTTTGATATTGTTTTTTTAGCTGCCAGCAGTTTAGTTTAGTATGATTGTTTAATTTAAGAAGTTTAGGATTAAATTATGTTTAGTTAAGATGGCTGTTTTGGGAATATGTTAATTATTATGTACAAGAGTTTTATAAGTATCATGTCCTGTAGCTGTCATGTAAATCTGAAATAAATAAATAAATAAATAAATAAATAAATAAATAAATAAATATGAGAAATCATATCTTCAGTAGAAATATTGTGCCATTCAAAGCCCTCCGAGTAAGTATTGTTGTTATTATACAATAAAATTTCTTTGGCATTAAGATTACTACTTTAACTAATTGGTGGATCCTTAGGTCTAACTATATTACTAATATTTACATAGTGCTTGTTAAAAACATCAGCGGGGACTGGAATATCTTCCCGAGACTTAGGCCTACAAGTTTTCCGAGTCTCAGAATTAATTACCTTCCATGCAGCTTTGCATGGTTTCTTTGAATTCAAAATAAAATGTTCATTTGCAGATTTTTTGCAAGTTTGATTTTTGACTTATAGAGTTTCTTAATCCTAGTATACAATTCTCTATACTCTAAGTTAGTCTTGTATACTAACAGCAACATCATAGATCTAAGATTATATAAATATGGTGTATACCAATATAAACCTTTTAGGTTTAGAAAGATTGTTAAGGTTAGGCCTTATTTCCTTAGTTATCAATGGACAACACTCATTAAAATTTTCATGAACTATATCTAAAAAATATTTACAAGTTTGATCAACAGAGCAAACATTTGGTAGCAAGTTACACCAATTAATACTAGTTAATCTATTTCTAAAATTATTTACATTATTTACACCAAGCTGCCTAAAGGTTACTGATTTAATATCAGACCTATTTTCACTGGAGACAATTTAAGAGTCTTCCACGAGTATTTCCATTGCCAAACCCGAGTGGTCAGAAATGTGAGGTTGAACTACTTTACAAAGATTATCACTGCTGCTAGCACCAATGTTTGAAATTATGTTGTCAAGACAGGATTCATACCGAGTAGCCTTGTCATTTAAGCAATAACAATCATGTGATCTGAGCATATTTAAAAAACTTTTAGTTTTATTGTCAGTGTCCTTAATGTCAATGGTCACAACAAATGAAATGTTTACAGCCGTTAAATCTATGAAATGAGGTTATGAATTCAGAGAAAATATTAATATATACATCTACATTAGAGTCCGGGGTACGATATACTGTTGCTAAAATTATATTTACATCAGGGAAAATAACAGCCACAGCTTCAAACTGTTTTTCTTCACAAAATTTCCTTACATCTATTGCCTTATATTTGAAGACTAAGTCCTTTTTCACATAAATTGCAGCTCCACCGTGTGTAAGGGTTTGCCTGCAAAAGCTCGAACATAATTCATAGCCTGTGGGGATATAATAGTTAATTTCAACTTCGGCAAGCCAGTGTTCGTTAACACAGAAGATGTCACTATTTAGGTCACTAAGGAAAATGTCAATCTCAAATAATTTGTCTCTCATTGATTGAGCATTAATAAAAGACTATGGAATTGGAAAACTCACCTAATCTATCTGCGGAAGTTGCAATTCCAAGACTTCCAGGTTGAATGGTACACTCATTCTCGTTATTTAAAAACCTAAAAAAAGGGTTGGTTACTGGTAACAAAATAACTTTAAGATCTTCTCGAAGTACTCCCTTGATGGAAGATAATAAACAGCCTTTGGGCCACAGATCCACATTTAACACTTTGTCAAAATTGTTTTCATTTATTTGAATATGAAATGAGGAGTATCCTTCTCTTTTTTTTTTTTTCTGATTTTCGTACACTTGAAATAGTTCAAATTCAACTCACCAATGAGGATTTTCTCAGTGTCCTTACAGGTAACTTCTGGGCTTAACCTAGAAAGAAAAACTGCTTTCTTCCTTGCTATTGGTTTAATTTGAGCACACTTTATTGCTGAATCAGTCCTTTTGCCAATTAAAGCATCAGAATAACTTTTAGTTTTGTTCAAACTGACACGTTTAGCACTAAACTTACTATTAAAATAGTTTTTAGTCCCTTTGTCAGTGCCTTCTGTATAGGTCTTTGATCTATTATTGTAAACAAAAGTCTTCCACCCACCTTCGTCAATCTTATCGTCATCCAATTGATCCATCACTTGCTGCTTAGGCTTGGTGTAAGATGAAGATGTGTCTGATGTCGACTCATGAGAATAGAAGTTTGACTTATTTTGTAGGCCTAGGCCTACTTTTGGTTGTTCTGCACCATTGAAATCAATAGTATTTGGAATGATCTTGCCTCTTCCACGGCCATAATTTTTCTTTACATTACTCAAGGAAGGCATAATTTCCTCTGTCACTGTAGGTTGTATCTTAGCATCTTCCCGAGTAGTACTCTGGGAACCTTTAATGATTTTGTCCATTTTATCATTCATCTGTACATTATTCTGTACCACTCCTTTAACCCTCCGATGGTTTAATGTCGAACGTTCGACCAACGTATCTGCCATGGTTTAGAGTCGAAAAATCGACCTTCACTATTTCGTTTCTTACGGGTGTTCATCTTTACTAAACATCCTATATCATATGTCATTTGAAAGAGCTGGTTATACTGTTTAGTCTGGTGAAAGTTTTATTTGGATGGCATTGGCCTAGACTAAAACAACTCCATACTTGACAGTTCCAACTGTCAGCGCGCCATTGTTTTTTACTACTGTGTCGCATCTTCGTTGTTTTTGGTCGTAATAGTGTTTCGTTTTTAGTGGCTTTTACGTGAAAATGTCTGAATTACATACGAGTGAGATTGATAGGGAGTTATTCAATGATTCTGGTGAATCTAGTGACAGTGATTTGATGCAGATGACGTCCCATCAGACTATGAGCTCCTTGACTATTCGTCTGGAAGTGGGGAGGAATTTGTTCCCGACTTTTGTGAACTTGAAACTTTTGACAGTGAAAACGTAAGTAATGATGATGATTCTTCAAGGCCTATTACACCACCAAATATTATTCCACCTAATAATCCCTGGGTCAGAGTCTATCCACCTGAGACAGAAATCGACATAGGCCCTAACTTTAGAGTAAGACATCCTGGGCCTAGGGATATGCCACCTAGGTACAGCCCACCCCTAGCCTATGTTTTGTATTTTTCAATGCTAATTTTCGGGCCAAAATTGTCAATGAAACAAACATGTATGCACAAAAGATTTTTACCAACAAAAGAGATTCTGGCTCATTGAAAAGGTTTAGCAGAATAAAAAAATGGGTCGATGTGTCGATCAATGAAATGAAAAAGTTTTTTAGCATTTTGATAAACATGGGGCTCAACGGGGAAAGTAATAAGCCTAGAAGGTCTTTATGGGATACTAGGCGATCACAACACAATGTTTTTTTCTCCCAAACTATGACTGAGAACCGCTTTGAAATTATTTTATCCAATTTTCATCTTACATCTAGGGAAGGAGTGCGCAAGGATCAGCCTGATTATGATCCTTGGATCAAGGTTAGGTATTTTCTGGATCACTTCAACCATGTTTTCAAACAATTTTTTCATCCTTGGCAAAATGTCTGTATAGATGAGAGCCTGATAGGCATGAAAAATCGTTGCCCATTCATAATGTACATGCCTAATAAAAAACATAAGCAATATGGAATTAAAAAATTTGAGTCTTGCGACAGTGTTACAAATTATGTTCATCACATAGAACTTTATAGTGGAAAAGATTACTTGGCAACTCCTGGGGTAAACACACCTTTTACTGAAAAAGTTATTTTTGAAGTAATGGAGAAGGGCTCATTGTTAGACAAAGGTCACCATCTGTTTACAGATAACTTTTACACTAAAGTACCACTCGCCAATAAACCTTTTGCCAGAAAAACCTACCTAACTGGAACAATAAACAGGAGATCTAAATTTTTATCAGAAACTGTAATGAAGGCCAAGTTACCACCAAGAGAAAGCCTTTACTTCAGACAAGGGAATGTTCTAATTGTAAATTTTAGACAGGCCATAACCAGAAAACCAGTTTTTCTAATTTCTACAGCAACCCATGCTGAAGACAGGATTGTCCAAAGCAAAAAAAACCAATGTTGTTGGCTTGAAGCCAATTGTAATTCACAAGTACAACCAGTTTATGGGTGGCGTTGGTGTAAGTGACAAACAGGTTTATCATAATTCATGCAACCACCACACATCAAAACATTGGAAGAAGATATTCTTCAATATAATAGACATAGCGCTCTTCAACGCCTATGTACTCTATAAACTGAATACAGACAAACCCATTTCACGCAGAGATTTTATTATTTCTATAGTGGAGTCTTTAGCACCAACTGAAGAAGCCCCTGCACATGGTCCTGGTCCAGCTGGAGATGGAAACCACAAACTTGAAAGGCTACCGAACAGGCAAGAAAGGAAATGCGAAATTTGCAAGCCACTAAAAAAAGGGGCAGATCTAGCTACTGGTGTCCAGGGTGCAACTGTGGAGTCCACAGGGAGTGCTTCCACAAATTACAACACTTCTGGAGACCATCTAGGGGTAACAGGAAAAGAAGAGCTCCCATCAGCGGGAGTGTGTCAGATTGAGCGGTTTTCACCATTGCGCCTGTATATAGTTTTTTGTACATAACTTATTTATTTTAGTAATGAAGTCCTTACAAGTTTATATTTTCTTATTCAGTTATAAATTCTGCACAAAAAGGCTATCTTAGAATTTTTGTATTGTACATAGTGAAAATTTTGTGTGTGTGTAAAGTGTGAAAAACATTGTGGATTTTCTTCTTCTTCTTCTCTCCGTTAAGGAAAATCCCAAACTACTTGGTGAGTCATTTTGAAATACATATAATAATACTCCATAGTTCTATGAACAAAATTATGAAACCCTATTTAGATAAAAAATAAATTTTTTACAGATTTTTAAAAATAAGGCTGCAAATTGGCAAAAATGGGCTGAACCACCAGAGGTAAAATAGTGAACCATCAGAGGGTTAACGGCGTCAAACAACATATCAACAGTGTAACGTAGCTGTCCAAGTTCATAATTTGTTCTACTGCTAGATACATGGTTGTAAAATCAAAATACACTAAAAATTTAAATATTTTACTCACTCTTAGTTATCCAGCCTGTTTTTAGCCCTATATTGCATTATTTGTATTAAGGATTGTTATTATTATGATTTTGACATGCTAGTGCTAGTGTTTTTATATAAATATAGGCCTAATATAATGTTTATTAGATGTACTTGTTGAACAATGCCTAAAACTAATTTTTCTTTTATGCACTGTCACTTCCACTAAACTGCTCTAAAAATTACTAAAATAGATTGTAAATAAACTACACTACAAGATGGCTACACGTAAACTAACGGCCCCTCTGGCCTCTTCTTCTACATCATCTTTGTCACGTGACGATTGCTAACCTACAGCACGAAATATCCTCGAGACGGTAAAAATCAATGCAACATCTCTCTGGCTTTCTACGCAATTTTTTATTTGTTTATATCACAATAAATAACTTATTTAATACAACGTTTTACAGCAGCACATAACGTGCCATTACTGGCTTTTGAAAAAACAAGGAAACAAGTGTATACAAAAAAATCTTTGGTAAAACAACCAAAGCACCTTCAACATTGCAATTTATTTTGTTGGCTAGAGTATTTCATTCTCTGTAGACTGATAGTTGGTACACCTGATTCCGACAATTTGTTGTTATACAGTTATGCGACAAACATTGGCCATTTTTCCCACTCCCGACCCCCATCTGGCGAGAATTGAGCGGGAGTTCCAAGTTGTATTCCTATGTTTATAAAACTGTATACAAAAATAATATGAACAGAACATTCTGCATCAATTGTATCAAGTTTGTCGTGCTTGCTTGATGATAAACATATGTTTAATTGAGTTTTACAAAAGAGCATGCAACGTGCCTACTTCCATGATCGCGCATACATTTGAAAATAGCATGCAAAGCACCTGTATTTGCGATCTAGGATTAAAGACTTATTAAAGACATTATTAAGACTATTAAAGTAACATATTAAAAATAGCCTTACACTATATATGCTATTTTTACTACAAATAAATTTACTACATAAAAAATTTTGTTTTTTTTCTTTTGGCATCCTTATGACCATGATAAAAAAGGTGGGTTCTATTCAATCACTTTACTCTTAAGACAATTTAGTTATTGACAACCTGATGAAATTTCACAAACACAAAAAATTTATGGCAATTTTAATGTTGTTCAAAACAGCTGTTTTGTGACAGGTTTTGAAACCTTTTGTATTAAAATATAACTAAATATTATACAAACATACTACAATTGGTTTTTTTATAAAGATATATGTTAATAAATAAGAGATAGTTCTAAATCGATTTAAAGTTTATTTTTGAACTTTATAATGAATCTTTTTTGTCCGGTTGGCATTAAAAGGGTTCAAGGTTTTTAATTAAAATGTTCATAAATTTGTTTAACCCTCCTGTTGTTTATTGCCGATGCGTCGGCAATTCAGTACGTCTCGTCAATGTTTATTGCCGATGCGTCGGCAACTGTGCAGTCCATTGTTACATATGCTATTCTGGCATTATCGTTCCGTCAATAATACACTATGTGGTATCAATCGAAACAGGAGATGATACCGAATAATCGATAGTCGAGTATGATCGATTACACGCATCGAGAGAATTGTGATTTGTTTACAAAATAGCTGTAACAGTCAGTGAAGGAGGATCGGCCATCTTGACTCGCCGGTGTTTACGTTTGTTTTTTGTCCTTTCCAATTTTTGCTGAGCAAAACATTTGTATATATTGTATATATTTTTAAAGTTTACTAAATTTTGAACAAGATGGCTATCCTGGATTTGTTTGTTTGTGTTATTTTATTTCCATGGTAACAGTGAAAACTTTTCTAAAACAACGAAAAAAATTTTTTCTTCAGTTTTGGATGCACAAAATTTTTCAAAATGAAGGTATGTACATAAAACATATTGTAAAATATTCAGTGTAATATAACAAATAAAATGATATATAATAGTATGTATTTATAATAATAAATATATTTTATATTATTTTTCAAACAAATGTCTGGAAATCAAGCTAAATCCGCCCAACATTTTCAGGATACATAGTGAACACTAGGAGGGTTAAACAGGAAAGTGTTTAACCATGACAAGTTTCAATTTGCATCAATATTTTTACTGCACTAATTTTTAAACACATACAAATATAATCAAAAAACTAGGATTAACTAAAAATCATTACTAACTGAACAATGTGCAAATAAGTGCCATAAAAATATTCATATACACTACAATTAATACTCAACCCAGTTTTCAAAGTAATATTTACCTGAGTTCAAGGAACTGAGAAAGGAGAATTTCTGGGGCAGTAAATGTAGTATGAGGGTTGGTAACCTTGGTGCAGCGAAATTCACCGCTAGTATGTGTATTAAAGCCTACAATCAGATTAGTCAATTACTAGCACAACCTCTGCTATGGTGAGTGCTATACTATCGAGAAAATATAGAAACTAATACAATATTACAAAATCTTTTTGAAAAAAAAGAGTTGCTGGGGTATTGTTAGCTATTCACCGCCGCCTATCTGCTGATTTATATCCTACTCAGCTGCTTTTTATTGACCTTGATTTGATAGATTCACTTTGGGTAATTATTGCTACAACTCTTTTAAAAATATTTCTTAAATTGTATATTTTTCCCCCAATTGTAATTGCCTGATATATTCCAAATATTTCTCTTCATTTTAAGTACATTAAAGATTGGTTCTCTAGTTATTTTGTCTCGCTTGGTGATAATATAAATGCAATTAATGGTGTTAATTCTAACTTCAATGGTAGTTCATCATGTAAGTTAATTATTAATTAATAATTTACTGTAATTATATGATTTAAAGTCGTATAATGATGTTTTAATCTGAATAAAGTTACATCAGATCCTGTACTTAGAACTGTTAACTTATCTCTATGTCTGACTGATAGTCCAATGGTCCCAGCTAATTTACATCATCCACCATTGGAAATTATTTTGGACCATAGCTTTTGTACACCTTAAAAGCCATTGTGGTGGCTCAGTGGCTGAGGCTTTGGACTGCTGAGGGCAGTGTCCAAGGTTCGAATCCCCACTGAGCCAACGGTCAGTACTTCACTCGTTGAATAAAGTTCACGCACAGGCTTTAGATTTTATTATTGCTACAAAAAAGATATTTTTTATTAGCTATTTTGTAATTTGAGGAGTGATGACTGGACTCTTGTTTATAGTTTAGTTCATATTTATTTAGCTGTTGAAAAGTGCTAAGAGTTGATTATTAAGTATGCTATACATACACATGTGTACTAAAAATTAAAAAATTTATAAAAAATAAATATTCTGTTTGGTTTACTCAAGATGTTCTTAGGAAACTGACATTGAAAAATAAATATGGTAAGAGGAGCATTTTCCAAGCATCATGATAAACATAACAGGAACAATTACAAGATACTGATTAAAATTAAAAAGGTAACTGATTATAGTAACTTTGTGAATAAATAAATAAATAATTTATTGCAGCATCTTGAACAAATACAGCAAACGATCAACTTATACAGTACATTGTAAAATTAATGTAAGATACTTAACGTAATATTTATACTGTCATATTACGTTATGTAGGTCAAGTTGAGACATCCAAATATATTCTTTATTCATCGAAACATAAATTTGAAACTGTTTACAATCATTGTAGGGATTGGGCACCTACTTTTTGGAACAATTTTTTGTCATTTTACATAAACGAGGGACTCCTGTTGAGGGTATCGTCAATATTCTTTATGTAAGCCTATATCTTGTGATGCATCACCTTAAAGGTTATAGTGAACTGAACTGAATGCCACAAACTGCATCTGTAAGGAATCACTTTATCAGAAAATACAGTAATTTGAGTATTGAAAATTGGTGATGTTCGACAACTTTATTTTAACTTGGTTCTTGCCAAAGTAATGTGTTACTGTAAATGTCTTAAACATTTTTAAATGTTTAATTGATATAAAACAAAATTGTTATTTTGAGTTAGTTTCATTAGTACAATTTTGATACATTTTTATTACAATATAAGTGATAATGATTTATTTTATTAATTTCTTATAAAAATAAAAAATAATTTCTGATGTTAGGAAAGTCTTAACACTCACCTTTTAGAACTGTCTCCCTTCTTCAATTTTACAATGAAGTTAAAATGAAATTGTTGAACATCACCAATTTTCAATACTCAATGTGCTCTATTTTCTGATAGAGTGATTCCTTAGAGATGCAGTTTGTGGCATCCAATTCAGTCTACTATAACCTCCTTAAAGTGATGAATCACAATGTATAGGCTTCCATAAAGAATATTGAAGATACCCTGGACAGGATGTCTCCCGTTAATATGAAATGACTAAACAATGTTCCAAAAAGTAAGTGTCTAATAGCTATTGATATTTTAGAAGTTTAGTATTTATATTTAGATTAATAAAGAAAATGTTTGGGTGTTTCCAGACATAAAATATACCCTGAATAAATTTCTTAAATTACAGCAAAAGCTCCCTCAACAGGCCAAATGCCCAATTAGTGAGGAAACTGTAGTATAAACAGAAATATAACAATGTTACTGACACTTAAAAACAGTGTCTATGGAATTTCAAATAAAAACAAATGATTACTTAATACAAAATATACTTAAAAAGCAGAAAAATCTGAGTAAAAACTGTTATAACTACAACAATAACAATGAAGTTGTAATCTACTCATTATGAATATGAATGAAAAACACAAAAGAGAATAAATTCAGTTTAAAGGTTAATCGTAGTCGCTCCAAACACATTTTTCTAAACCGACAACTATTGACAGCAAAGTCCAGTCTATCAAAATTGTACAATGAGATAGTAGCAATCAAAGGTGAATTGGAATGTGCTACCGTCCTTGCAAAGGGCAAGACAAGTGGCCTTCTGACCCAACCCCCATAGACAAGGAGATGCAACTGGATAAGGTTCAACGTGACCGAGTCATTCAAATCACCCATTACTATATCTAGAAGGAAACAAAGTCTTGCCACCTCTCTCCTAACAAGCGAATCAATGTTAAACAAATCCAACATATCTGTATATCTTATTTTTCAAATTGGAAAGTCTGGTACACCTCTCTTGTAAAACAAGTGCAAACAACGTTTCTGCAAACAACATTTCTGGACCTTTTCTAGCATATTAACATAGGTATTGTACAACGGAGAACAAACCAATGATCCAAATTCCAATTTAGAGCGTACTAAGGTCATATACAAAAGTTTCACCATTTTTACTTTCGTTAACAGCTTAGAAAGTCTGTAAATGAACCCCAAAATAGAATTAGCACTCTTGAAAATGGTTTTGATAAGTAAGTTAAAGGACAAATAGCTGCACATCATCACACCTAAACCTCCGAAACAAGTAACTCTTGTCAGCACAGTACCATTGATCGAGTAAGGATACACTATCGGATTGGCTATCCTAAAATCAGACAGAACACCACATTTCGATAAATTAAGCTGCAATTTATTTTAATGCACCAGTTCTGCAATCTGTTTAAAGCCGTGTTTACACGATATAGCAAAACATGCTATATAACTTTTGCTACATATAACATTTGTTAGATGTAGCAAATGTTATATAGCAAATGCTAGAAGTTTCAGTTTTAGATGTTTTAGGTAAAACAGTGTTCTGCTACATATAGCAAATGTTATATGTAGCACATCCGTCATCAGTCGTCAATGAAAACGTCAAGGGATAGAAAGTTAGCTCTAATAAAACACATCAATAAAGTTTAAGACTGTAACTTCAATTAAGTAAAATTGTGTAGTAACTATAATAAAAAAAACACATAAATAAAGTTTAAGACTGTAAATGCAATTAAGTAAAATAGAGTAGTAACTTTAATGCAAAACACATAAATAAAGTTTAAATATTTTGTAACTACAGTAGAATCTCAGTTATCCGAGCCCTGATTAACCGAGCCTCTGGGTTAACTGACCTAGTCATCAGAAGATGAAAAATAAGCATAAAGCTATTAACAAAAAAGAAAACTATGGCGCGACACATCATATAATCGTTTGACAAGTAATCAGTATCTCTATTGGCTGTTGGTGCTAGGTTAAGGTGCTGCACCGTCACGTATTTATGATATTGTACCGTACTATAGGAATAATTTTCCCACTCAAATGCATTCAGAATTCACTCATGACACATCATCACCTTACACCATTGACTTAGTCGACTGCTCTTGCACTAAATGTGGTTGTTTTAGTGTGTTGACTTTCATGATTTTACAATACAGTATTGGAAATATTGTCGTAATTTATTGTTGTTACTGTTATAGTTCAATATTTCATTCAAGTGTTTTGATATGAGTGGTAAATGGTTGATAGTTGCTTATGACAAAATTGAAATGAAGAATCAATCCGTGTTTTCGTCGCCAATGTGTACAACAAATGTGGTATTGAAACGATAGTTTTGTTCCGTTAAAATGTTGAATGATTCCCTGCACTATTATAGTAAGAGAGTAATGCAGATTGCGTTAAACGACAGGATAAATACGATAATTTCGTTCGGTAATCAGACTGAACGGTACCCTGCATTTAAAACCAAGATGCAAATACTACTGTGGGGTAGATAGATTAAATACGAAAGGTTCATTGTCAACATGCTTTCTTCTTTTTTTCCCTGTCAAGATGGCCGTTTCTTAGCATTGCCTGTCTGCTGTGGTCCTGTGTTTATGTTTGTAGTATCGTATAGCGTATTTGGCTGAACATCTTAGCTGTGGTAGTTTACTCCCTTATATTGCTGTGAGTCTAAATGTACATGAATGTTGTCCCTTATACTCTTGCCATATTTGTCTTGAGACCACGTGTGAATAACCACAAAAATAAACTTCATTTTTTCCAATTCCATTCCACTTTCTGTCGTTTGCTGTTCCCTGTCTCGTAAATAACAACAATCTACAACCAGGATTCAGGAGAAGCTCTGATTGATTGAAATCCACAGGCTTCATGATATCTTCTTTATTATAAACCAACGTCTATATTAATTTTGGTTTATCCAAGATTTGATGGTGGATCGATTAAGCTATCAATTCTTGTGTGTTAAATTTTGATGTTGAATGATTCTCTTCTCGCCAAAATCTTCTTGATCGCACTGCACTATATAAGCTGCTTTTATCATGACTGTCGCCTGTCCTATATGTGTAAAGATAGTCTTGGACTCCGAGGATGAACTGGGATGTGATGGTGATTGTAAAAGATGGTTTCACTGTGAATGCTTAAATATGAGTAAAACTGAGTACAATCGCTTGAGTGGCGACTGCAATATTAAATGGTCATGTGCCCGTACTGATTGCGTCTCTCTCTCCAGCACTCCTATATCTCAACTCTCAGTGCAAATGTCTACCGTTTTATGTCAACTTGATGTTCTACTCGGTAAAGTTAATAAAATAGATGATATTTCCAAAAACGTTGCTGAGATCAGAGAGGAGATGTCTGCTGTGTCTAATTGCTTATCAACCTTGGAACCACGTGTGACTTCTGTTGAAAATAGGGCTGAATCCACCTCTCTGAACTTGGCTACTATCTCCTCTACGGTTGATAACCATGATGAAAGGCTGGCCATGCTTGAAGGCCACACCGCCTCTGATTCCTGCCTTGTCTCCACTATTGAAGAAATTAATGAAAGAAATCTTAGGGCCAAAAACATTATGGTTTTCGGGTTGTGTGAGAGTACAAGGGGTACGGCTCATGATAGAATTTCTATTTTTACACATTTTATCGTGAAATTTGATTGCTTATAATATCAAATTTCACGATAAAATGTGTAAAAATAGAAATACTTGTAACTGCCAAGAAGTGCAAAAAGTAGAGGATTTCACTTATTTAGGAATAAGAGTGGACCAAAGGCTGTCATGAAAACAACATATCACTCAACTAAATAACAAGTGCAGGTTAAGCATTAGAAATTTTTATTTTCTAAGACATGTATGCGATGTGGATTTATTGAGATCACTTTATTATGCACTAATACACTCAAAATTACAATATGGAATTTCTTGCTGGGGAGGTACTTTCAAGACACACATAGAAAAATCAAAAATAACGCAGAATCACCTAGTTCGTGTATTGCTGTTTAAACGGAAACGCGAAACAACATTTCCACTTTATCAATCTTTAAAAATTCTTCCAATGCGGCACTTGTACATATTTAAAGTATTAAGATTGTTTTATATCAAAAGTGGGCAAAACAGAAATGAAAATGTGCAAAATCCAGGCTATTTGACTCGAAATATTTCAAGGGGAAATGTTAGAAGGCCTAGAGTAAATAAAGATGTGTTTAAAATCTCCTTTCTTTTTTTAGCACCAAAAATAATTTTGGTGCTAAAATTTTTTTTTTTTTTTTTTTCTATGGGTAAACAATTTTTTACCCATAGAATTGAAGCAAATTATGAGTATAGTGAAATTTTCAAAAGAATTAAAAAATTGGTTACTTGATCAAAAAGATGTACAAAACATGTTTGATGTTATAGTTTAAATTTAACAATCTTTAGAAAAAATAGTAAAAAGTAATATTAAGAGTTGCCTTATATATTGTAGTATGTTCTTTTTGTTCATTATTAGTGTAAACTTGTAAATATAGAATTTTAGGTTATGATTAGGAATAAAATAAATCTATTAATAGTAACACTATTTTGTTAAGTTGTTTTTTAAGGGGAATATTGTGTTTCGTTTGTATTGGAATAAGGATTGCCAAATGCCACAGGAGCCACGTTATCAGTAGAAGCAACATAATGACTGATAATTAGTGATAGGCATAGTGGACACCAGCCATCATTACTGGAAGAGATGGCGGTATTTATTTCCATAGAAACTGTATGATTGATTTGTAAAACTGAGGAAATATATTCATTTATTCATAGAATGGAGGATGATAAAGTAAAACTTCAATCCTTTTTTACTGCTATCAAACCTAGTTTGGATGTAAATTCCTTTAATCTCTTTCGTGTCGGCAAAGGGTCCAGCGACAAACCCCGTCCGATTAAAGTGGTTGTTGGCTGCGAGGCTTCTGTTCGCATGATCACCAAAACTGCTACCCGGGAGTTTCTACGTGGGCTTGTAGTTGATTTCTCCAGAGTATCCATCAGTCGCGACAGAACCAGAAATGAAGCCGAGCATCTCAAAAATCTTAGAGCAGAGCTGGCTCATCGATCCGAGTCTGGAGAGAAAAATCTCACCATCAAATATGCTAATGGAATTCCTAAGATAGTGCAGTCAAAAAACGATTAAGCACCAGCGGCTTTCCTCACTTTTCCTTTTTGTATGAAAATGTCAATGGGATTCGTTCCAAGCTCACCTCTTTGCATGCTCTTGTTCCTGTATCCTTAAATAGTATTATTATTCTTACTGAAACGAATCTGAATTCCACAATCGCTTCTTCTGAACTTGGTTTTGACGGTTACAACATCTATTGGAAGGATCGTTCGCCCCTAACAAGTGGTAAGCGAGATGGCGGTGGTGTCCTTATTGCTGTTCACAAGTCTATTTTGTCATCTGAAGTATTGCAACCTGACATACCAGTGGAGGCAATATGTGTGCTAGTCAAACTTAGTGCCAGTTGTAAGATAGTTGTCTGCGCGGCTTATATCCCCCCTCAAGCACAAACAAGACTTTACTTATTATTTGCCGAGTCACTAGTGGACATATTATCCGTCAACCATTGCTTTGATTATGTGTTAATCGCTGGGGACATCAATCTTCCTAGTTTCAACTGGATTCATCCCAAACTCTCTACTGTTTCTCCTTCTGCCAATGTTATCTTGGACTTAGCTGCTCATCTTGGTGTCTATCAGATTAGTGTGGTCAATGACAGAGGAGTTCAACTGGACTTGATCTTCGGATCTCCTGACATCTTTACCGTGTCACGTGCCGTGGAGCCTCTCCTTGCCCAAGAACCTTGCCATCCCAGCTTGTGTGTTTCTGTTGATATTTCCGAACCATCAATTGAGCACTTTAAGCGCCCTACCTTCATCCGGAACATTCAAAGATGTAACCTTGAGAAGGTTAAAATTGATTTCCAACTGGGTGCTATTCAGCCTGACTATGATTGCAGTGACGTCAATCTTCTGTTCTCCAGCTGTTGCAGTCAGCTTAGTGAACTTGTTAAATTACACTCACCATGAAAAGCTGTTGGCCGGTCTCTCTTTCCCAAATGGTTTTCTAAGGAGCTCAAGGAGCTTGTCATTCTCAAGAAGATGCTACATAAAAAGTACAAGAAATTCCTGGACTTCAATGACTACAATAACTTTCGCAGCACTCGTGATCGGTGCAGGGCTGTCTCCAGGGACTGTCATTCGAGCTACATCAATCATGTCAATACTACCATTTCTTCTAATGTTAAGATCTTCTGGAGTTTTGTGAAGGACCTCAATCGAACTTCGTCCATGCCTTACTCCCTTAAATATGGTTCAACTGAGGCTTCTCACCCTGATGAGAAGTGTGAGCTGTTCGCTGAATACTTCTCATCTGTCTACTCCCCTGCGTCCCAAGACAACCTGCCTGTGCCCAATTTTGTTACCCCATTCACCATCTCTGAATGTGCTATATCTTTGGATGATTTAGATAGGTAGCTCATCATTTTGGACTCCGCCAAGGGCAGCGGTCCCGATAAAATCACACCTGGAGTACTCATATTCTGCCACTCCGAACTGGGATTTCAACTCCATCACTTGTTTAACCTCAGCTTATCTACTGGAATTTTCCCCTCAACACTGAAAGATGGATTTGTGGTTCCTATTTTTCAATCTGGTGATCGCTGCGATGTTACTAACTACAGACCCATTGTAATTCAGTCTATCCTTGGTAAGGTTTTTGAAGGCATCATTTTGGACATGGTACAGCCTTTTTTTAAGCATGTCATAATCAACGAGCAGCACGGTTTTACCTCTGGTCGCTCCACTGTGATAAATCTCCTCTCGTTCCAGTGCATGGTGATGGATGCTTTCAGTTGAGGAAATCAAGTCGATGCCATTTATATTGACTTTAGCAAGGCGTTCGACAGGATCAACCATTATCTTCTTCTTGCGAAGCTACAAGGCTATGGGTTTACTGGCACAATGTTACAATGGTTTAGAAGCTATCTTACCGATCGCCGACTTGCTGTGCGCCTAGATGCTGGCTTCTCATCGAATTTTGCTGCAAGTTCTGGTGTGCCTCAAGGTTCCCTGCTTGGACCATTCTTGTTTTCAATCTTCATCAACGACATTAAGAGTGTCATTAAGGTACCTTTTCTTCTCTTTGCTGACGACGTCAAGCTGCTTGTTGAAGTTTCATCCCACCTTGACTGCCAGTCCTTGCAGGATGCCCTTAGTGACTTTGGCTGGTGTCTCTCTAATGACATGGCTGTGAATTCTGCCAAAACCAAGCTGATTACATTCAGTAGGAAACTGAATCCAGTTTTAGCCGACTACCTCCTTGATGGCAACCTGGTGGAGAGATGTAGTACCATCAAGGACCTTGGTGTCCTTATCGACTCCTCATTTCAGTTCAGCCATATCTGCGCCCGAGCCTCGCGGATGCTTGGATTGGTCTTTCGTTCTTCAAGACATGGCTTGAACATCCACGCCTCTATGATCCTGTATTATCCACCAGTTACTTGAGTACGCCTCTGTAGTTTGGTCACCTTACCAGCTCGGCCATATTCACCATCTCCAGTCGGTGCAAAGATGATTTGTCAGGTTCGTGAGATGTCGTATTGGACTTAACTTTCGTGAGGTCCCGGTCGATGAGCTGTCTGCTGCACATGGTCTTCTGAGTCTGGAATACAGAAGGGGGGTGGCTGACTGCATCTTTTTATTCAAACTCCTCAACCACCAAATCAACTGCCCCTTCTTGCTGTAAAGAATCAACTTTCACGTTCCTACCAGAACCACCAGAGGTCTGCGTCTCCTTGAGCTTTACCACGCTGGGACAAATTATTTAAGATTCTGTCCTATTCCCCGGTTGATGCGTTTCGGAAACGAGATTGGCTCTTCAGTTGATCTCTTTACTGCTGCAGTGGGAGCGGTTCGGCAAGCTGCAACGGAGGATAGCACAAGAAGTTTTCTTCCTTGAAAGCTATGACTGTTTATTTATGTATGTCTTCTGTTTTTTTTTTCTTATATATATTTATTGTTGTTACTTCTTTGATTGTCCACTTTGTTTTTAGACTGGTATTATATTTGTTCATGTTAATGTTTTATTGTTTGATCACTTATTTAATGTTGTTATTGCTTGTATATTTATTAATCAATCTTATTACATTATTATTATTGTTGTTATTATATATTTTTTTTTTTTATTTGTTATTTATCTATCATTGGTTAAGCCTTCATCATTGTAATTTCATTCAATGTAATGTGGTGTATGCCGTTGGTGAATAAAATAAAATAAATAAATAAACAAATGTATCAATTGCCCATCCACAATGCTGCCTATGGACATTACATGAGATTTTTACTTTTAAATTCTTTTATTGTAGTTTTTTACTGACTGTTGTAAAGTTTTAAAATGGAATACTTATTCTCAACTTCTTGTCATCCTGTGGTAATACAACTTTTAAAAGACATAACCTGATGTTTCTACATAAGGGCTGTAAATACATTAACACTATTTGTTGTTTTTTCTTGTAATAAACTTGTTTAGTACTTTTTTCATGGCTTTAACATTATCTTTACCATAACCTCCGTATTATCCGAGTTTTTACGTATCCGAAGTGGTCTCTGTCCCAATTACCTGGGATAACCGAGAGTTTACTGTAATTTTATTAACTAAACCAATAATCCATTTCTATGTTACCTGATTAAAAAAAAAAAAAAAAAAAACAAAAACAATAGGCCTACAATGCACAAAGCACATACCACTCGACTAACCTGATGACAGATAATGCTATATGTAGCAATGTTAGAGAACGTTGAGCACGACGACCAATACTACATATAGCAAAAGCTAGATGTAGCTTATTTTCCCTTTGATCTTACCGACTCTGGCTGGGAAACAGAATTTCTGCTACATATAGCCAAAATTGCTATATCTAGCTTGAAAAGCTACATGTAATATGCTACATATAACATTTGCTATATAGCTTGTTTGCTAGTGTAAACAAGGCTTAAATCTGCTCAAGCTCACTACACTTGTGAATATATGAAACATCAGAAAATATTTTTTAAGTCATCTGTATATAATAAAACATTACTTTTCAATTTACTTGCTAAATCATTAATAAAGAGGTTTAAAAGCAATGGACCAAGGTTACTACCCTGTGGGACACAAGAAGAAACGTGACTTGTGCCTTTCAAACAAGACATACTAACTTTATCCTGCTAATAAGATGCAAAAAAACCTTATTAACTTTGCTGAAAATCCATAAAAATGTAATTTAGAAAGCAATATAGAATGATTAAGAGTGTCAAATGTTTAGGTAAAATCTGTGTAAATGGTGTCTACTTGAATCTTGATGTCCAATACTGAGGATGTAAAATTAACAAGATTGGTCAAAATCTATCGAGAAGGGAAAATCCCATGTTGCTTGGGTGAAATATGACACTTGTTGTAGAAACAGTAACAGGTTACAATACTCTAGATAAAGAACAAAAAACAATGATTTTATAACAAACTATGTATTTCAAATAAACTGTGTGGACAAACAAAATAAAACATATGTTTCAGTCTCTAGGTACAGATGAAATACATAGTACAGAGAATTTATTTGAAAACGTTATTTTATTTGTTTTGAAGTTAATGTTATTAAAAGTATGTTATATTTAGCTTTTTAAATATTTATTGAACTTTGATAAAATACGAGGGTCGTCCAGAAAGTAAAGAACGATTGTGCATCACGTGCGGCGCCGATCCCCCACCACTGCGACTGCGTACACGCTAGTTACCTCCGGCTGTCCGGTCAGTGTGAGCCGAGTTTTGTTCCTGTGCGGTCACGCGTATTTGCTCTGTAAACTTTCAAAATGGCGGCGCCCATTGAAAATCCCGCAAAATGCAAAGTGCGCAGTGTCATTCGGTTTTTGAATGCTCAAAATGTTCGGCCTATCGAAATTTATAGGCAAATAAACACTGTTTATGGTGAGAATGTAATGAACGAATCTTCAGTGAGGAAATGGTGCATTATTTTCAACCAAGGAAGAACCAATGTGCACGATGAAGAACGGATTGGGAGGCCATCACTTGTGACTGAGGAATTGAAGAAAAAAGTTGACGACAAAATTCAGGAAAACCGGCGATTCACTTTAACCACTTTAAAAGACGCTATTCCAGACGTTTCTTGATCCCTCTTACATGAAATTGTGACTGAGCATCTTGGGTATAAAAAAATGTGCGCTCGGTGGGTTCCAAAGTTTCTCACAGAAGTCCACAAGACTAAAGGAATGGGGGCAGCCCTTGAACTTCTTACTCGATATGATAGTGATGGTGAACAATTTCTCAATCGTATTGTGACCGGAAATGAAACTTGGGTTTCGTACAAAACTCCGGAAACAAAGCGACAATCCATGGAGTGGCATCACTCAAACTCGCCCTCGAAACCCGTAAAAGAAAAATCGAATCTGAACACAAGAAAATTGATGGCAACTGTTTTTTGGGACCGCAAAGGTTTAATCCATGTCGAGTTTTTGCCAAGGGGAGAAACGATAAATTCAGAAGCCTATAGCGAAACCCTTCAAAGACTCAGACGTGCAATGCAGAACAAAAGACGTGGCATGTTGTCAAAAACAGTGTTTTTGATCCACGACAATGCTCGGCCCCATGCATCGGTACGAACCCAGCAAGAATTTCAAGGTCTAAAGTGGGAAATTTTTGGACACCCTCCCTATAGTCCGGACCTTGCGCCTTCGGATTACCATCTGTTCCCGAAACTGAAAACATTCTTGGGTAGGAAGAAGTTTGGAAACGATGAAGAACTGAAAGAAGAAGTGACATCCTGGCTCAGATCTTTGGCGGCTGAAGAATATAACACGGGCATTGAAAAACTGATTCCTCGGTACAATAAATGCCTTGACAACCAAGGCAACTACATTGAGAAGTAGGCTAGGTTACTTTGAGTATGTAAATAAAGTTCTGTGTTGTTATCTTTCGTTTATAACTTTTTATACTAAAACGTTCTTTACTTTCTGGACGACCCTCGTATTTGAGACTTACTGACTTTTGAACCCAAACAACTTGATAGAAATGTCATTGAACCAAGTTGTTTGTTTCAATCAGCATCAGTATTTTTTTCCTTAAATCAAATTTAGGAAATTGTAGGTATTTCAATACTTGTTTAGCATAAACAGACATACTTAGTCTCGAACGAAGCCCGAAAACAAAATAGTTTGCTAAAACAGAGTAAAATACTTCCAACAGCAAAGATAATTAAAATAACAATGATACTTTTAAACTTACTCAATGATCTGAGATCAAGATACTGTGCAAGGCCATGCAAGACTTTCCTATCATTATTAGCCAATGGAACAGAGAAATACTCGCTACAAGGAGAGGACTCAAAGAACTCAATGATGCATGGCTCCAGGCTCAGCAGCGTATCCTGAAATATAGCAAACTTTAACAGGACAACTCTTTGCAAGCTTACGGAAGGTTGATGTTGAGCTCTGTAAAACATATTTAATGAATCTAGAAACAAGTTCTGAAGTTTCTCCCGATATGTTTTCATCTTAGTAACTGCATAGCTCAGATCCATTACAATAAATATTGATAAGATGAATCAATAGATTCAAGATATTAATTTTAAGATGAATAAAACCCAACAAAACTTCTCAAATTAAATGTCATTTAAGAAATAAAAGGATGATAATGATTACTTACAATACCAAAATATCACAGCTGTACCTGCAATCTGCATGTATATAAACTATTACAGCCTCTGACCGACTGTAACTGCAGTATTAACAAGAATACTTCAGAATGACAATGATTACTTACAATATCAAAATATCACAGCTGTACCTGCAATCTGCATGTATATAAACTATTACAGCCTCTGACCGACTGTAACTGCAGTATTAACAAGAATACTTCAGAATGACAATGATTACTTACAATATCAAAATATCACAGCTGTACCTGCAATCTGCATGTATATAAACTATTACAGCCTCTGACCGACTGTAACTGCAGTATTAACAGGAATACTTCAGAATGACAATGATTACTTACAATATCAAAATATCACAGCTGTACCTGCAATCTGCATGTATATAAACTATTACAGCCTCTGACCGACTGTAACTGCAGTATTAACAGGAATACTTCAGAATTACAATGATTACTTACAATATCAAAACATCACAGCTGTACCTGCAATCTGCATGTATGTAAACTATTACAGCCTCTGACCGACTGTAACTGCAGTATTAACAGGAATACTTCAGAATGACAATGATTACTTACAATATCAAAACATCACAGCTGTACCTGCAATCTGCATGTATATAAACTATTACAGCCTCTGACCGACTGTAACTGCAGTATTAACAAGAATACTTCAGAATGACAATGATTACTTACAATATCAAAACATCACAGCTGTACCTGCAATCTGCATGTATATAAACTATTACAGCCTCTGACCGACTGTAACTGCAGTATTAACAAGAATACTTCAGAATGACAATGATTACTTACAATATCAAAATATCACAGTTGTACCTGCAATCTGCATGTATATAAACTATTACAGCCTCTGACCGACTGTAACTGCAGTCGGTCAGAGTTAACTGTATTCAAGTTAACTGTATTCCCTAAATTTGTATTATCATTCAATGACCTATATTAGTTCATAGGCTAATTTAGTTTTGCTGACTATAATATAGACATTATACAAGTTCAGATAATTATGGATATAATATATGGAGGTGCTGAGAAAACTGGAGACAGTTTGATATTTTTATTATTAATTAGGCTAGAGTATTAAAATATTGTGCATTTGATTGGGAGCTAAAAACCAATGTAGTAACGATCATACTCATCTCCCTCCGAACTACACTTCAAAAGGACCATTCATTAAAAAATTACAGTAATTCAAAGATTTTTAAAATAAGCCGTAATATTCAGGCAACAATTTGGAAGTTGATGTAATTAGTTTAATTTCACTATATTTAACATTTTTCAGATTAGTTTGTAACCTTATGAACATAAACTCACTAATTATGAACGTTACAGGCAGGGTTCAAATTGTTTTCCCTCGACTTCTTGGCACACCCTCGACCGATGGTAAAACACTGACAACAAGTTGTTTATTGAATCTACTGAAATAGGCACAGATTCTCCATAATACGGTGTCTCAGCTCTTCCAAATTTTGCGGTTTTGTTCTGTAAACTTGATCTTTTAGATAACCTCAGAAATAATAGTCAAGTCGAGATAAATTCTGAGATAGTCCTGGCCATTCCACTGTGCCTCTTCTATAGATCTACTTATCTGTAAATACATGATTTAAATGCTGTCTTAACGTCTACACCGAAGTGAGGCGGTGCTCCATCTTGTTGGAACCAGAAGCGATATTTTGCAAGGCATTAATTCTTTGTTTTCGAACATTTCTAAATATGTACAGAAAACAGAGTTCCTTCTATAAAAATGAGTCCAAAATAACCTGCCCGTACATTTCATTTCTGCGGACGTTGGGTATGTTTTTCAACAATCAAATAAGGGTTTATGTCACTCCAATAAAGGTAGTTGTGTCTGTTGACAGGTATTATTTATTTGGAAAGGCTGTAGATAAGAATCTAAGGCGCTGGCTTGTCATGCAGCCAGTCGGGGATGTGACCGACCACTAAGAGTTTTTGCCCTGCTGCTTCGGTGATTGGGGCGTCCAT
Source organism: Stictocephala bisonia (assembly GCA_035578905.1). Taxonomy (NCBI): domain Eukaryota; kingdom Metazoa; phylum Arthropoda; class Insecta; order Hemiptera; family Membracidae; genus Stictocephala; species Stictocephala bisonia. The sequence continues at coordinate 1,007,733 of JAQJVL010000178.1, read as the reverse complement.
CAATATAAGCTAAGGGGGGCTCAAGCCCCTCCTATGAGACACCACATTAACCTTATTTTTGCAGTTTGTGCGGTAAAAAATTAAAAGTTAAATTATTCACACGTATACACTAGGAGTCGCGCCAGACATCCGGAAAGGAATGAGTGTCGAGTGATAATGACCCGATTACATGTTACACTATAATTATAGTATAACAAGATTTACAATAATTTTTCATTTTATTGAACTTCATTAAATTTAGCTCCCAATGGAATTTGCAAAGTTTTAATCCTCAAGCCAAATTTATAGTAAAAATATTAAAAGTCTCCAGACTTTTCCGTACTCCTGTATATACACTCCTGGACAAAATTAACGCAGCACTTTGTAATTTTCATTTATTACTAACAAAAATATTTTATTTACTTTACCTTAATACTGAGTATTCCTAACTTGATAAAGGAGATATTCTGGTCAGTTTATATTCATATCCAATGCCTTATCATATCTCCATGAATGCAGGACTCCAATTGTAAGTTTGTAGACATGTGCACTTTTGTACTTTGTGTGTCCCACTGACCCTGATAAGCTTTATCAGGGTAATGACATTTCTCCATTCAGTCTATAGTTGAGTTTCCTGTGAGATGGAAGTGCTTTGATCCTTGACTCCAAGAGAAGCAGCCAGAATAAGATTTTTCGTACAGCAGAGTTGTTCATTTAGAGAAGTTGCTGCTTTGTTTGGTGTACACAATATACTGTTATGAGAGTAGTTCAGCGGTTTTAAGAAACCAGAAGTGACAATAGGAGCAGGGGTCAGGGCCACTCTCAGCTACAACTGAAGCTGATGGCCATTTTGTCAGGCTGAATGTGCTAAGAAATCGTACTCAAGGAATGTTGAGAACAGTTAGAAACGTCCAAGTTACTAGTAGAACCATACGTCGGTGACTCAGTGAAGTCACGTTAAGCAGCAGAAGACCAGTCAGAGATCCACTTCCAGCCAGAAGGCACCGGGTAATGAGACTAAGATTTGCTCTAAATCATGTCAATTGGACTGTGGATGATTGGAGGTAGTACTCTTAACTGATCAAACAAGAGTTAGTCTGAGATTTCCAGATGGACGTGATCGTGTATGGAGAGTGTGCGTGGAGAATGCTTCACACTTTTTTTTGCATCCTTTTTCTCACTTCAGGTACCTTTTGGAGGTGGTTCCATTATGTTTTGGGGTGGAATAAATTATGAGGCGTGTACCGAATTAGTAACCATTGGTATAGCTGAACTGATAAGACGCCTCGAACGGAGCTGCCCACCTGTATAGCCGAATGTCACATCCATTCAAGCGCTGTGCAGTATTAACCTGTTTGTGATTTATTATAATCGTGATTTTCGTTCCTAATTCCTAATTATGCCGACCTTCTGTGGTGTGTGTGTGTAATGAAGATATTAGTGGAGTGAGTGGTTATATCTCCTGTGTAGGTGATTGTGGTGGATCATTTCACCAGATTTGTGTAAAAGATCAGTTGGACGAGAAAAAAACCTGTGCTGCAAAACAATGGAAATGTAATGACTGTCATGTTATTTTGTCTTCACGTAGCAGTTCAAGTTTGGTGGCTAGTACAGTCATAACCAAAGAATTTTTACTTAGTCTAATAAGTAACTTCAAAGAGAAGGTGTTTAGAGAGCTGAAAGCATTTAGGAGTGAGATGTCTGAGATGGCAACATTCATGAAATTTCTATTGGACAAAGTTGACACCACAAACAAAGCAATAAATGAGATGAGAAAAGAGTTGTTCGACTTGAAGAAAGAATGAAGCACTGCAGGCCCATAATGCTACTCTTCACTCAACGGTCAGTTATTTATTATACTCAAGCAGTACAGCTGCAGGACAAACATTGAGGTCAGCGGAGTACCAGTAACACCCCAGGAGGACTCAACAGCATCGTCAAGGACCTGGGAGTGGCGCTTGGTGTTGAGGTGGAGGACTCGCATGTCACCGCAGTGCATCAGGTGCCATCCTTCAGGAAAGATCGTACTCCTTCCCTGGTGGTCCAGTTCTGTAGCAAGAGTGTAAAGGATACATGGATTGAGAAGTTAAAGGAGAAGCAAGGTACTCTGACAGCTGATAAGGTAAACTCATCTTTCACACGGGACAAAATATATGTTAATGATCATCTGTCACCTGACAATAAGTTGTTTCTTGCTAAGCTAAAGAAAAAGTGTCAGGAAATAGGCTTTAGCTATGTGTGGTGCCGTGATTGCAAATTCTTTGTTAGAAAGGCCAATGGGGAAAGATGTTACAAAATAGGCAGCTTAAGCGCAACTGAATAATCTTAAGTAACCGTACAATAAAGCTAAGCATTGTAAATATGAAAAGGAAAATGTTTTATTATTTAGTAAATATGTATAGTTTTTTTAATTAGCATAATACGTGTTGGTACATATACAGTACAAGTAAACGTCACACAACACAAATTTATTACAATATAAGCACAAGCCATAAATATATTACTATACCATATACATCTGTCTCTCTCTATCTCTCTCTCCCTCCCTCCCTCCCTCCCTCCCTCCCTCCCTCCCCCCCTCCCTCCCCCCTCTCCCCCTCTCCCCCCCTCCCCCCCTCTCTCCCCCTCACAACTCACCCCTCTCCCTCCCACCCTCCCTCCCTCCCTCCCCCCTCCCTCCCTCCCTCCCCCTCCCTCCCCCCTCCCTCCTCCCCCTCCCCCCTACCCTCCCCCTCCCCCTCCCTCTCTCCCTCTCTCCCTCTCTCCCTCTCTCCCTCTCCCTCTCCCTCTCTCTCTCTCTCTCTCTCTCTCTCTCTCTCTCTCTCTCTCTCTCTCTCTCTCTCTCTCTCTCTCTCTCTCTCTCTCTCTCTCTCTCTCTCTCTCTCTCTCTCTCTCTCTCTCTCTCTCTCTCTCTCTCTCTCTCTCTCTCTCTCTCTACTCACCTGAAGAAAGTGCCAGCGGCACTGAAATTTATGTGATTATGTGATTATTTTGTGTATGTTACTACTAATCTGGTGTTAGTGAACTTGTCTTCTAAGGTAAGTTTGCTGATGTCCTATGTCTCCAATATACTAAAAACTTGAATTAATAAACAAAGAACAACTCAAAATTTTTATTTGAGAATAATTTTAAGAAAAGCTAAAGGAGAAAGCTCTTTTACTTGGTTTAGTCAATTGAAAATATTACCCATACAAAATCTCTTTGTTTTCAAAGTGTTAAAATTTTATCTAATGAGTGGAAACACTGGAACACAACATTTGTTTTGTAAAACAGGTAACTGTAGTAATAGTTTGTTCCTAACTCCAAAAATTAATAAAATTGTGTTTAACCCTAGATCGCGAATCCTGGTGCTTCGCGTGCTATTTTCAAACGTATACGCGATTGCGAAAGTAGACATGTTGCATGCTCTTGTAAAACTCAATAAAACATATGTTCATCATAAACCAAGCATGAAAAACTTGGTACCAACTGACGCAGAATGTTCTGTTCTATACATTTCATATTTTTAATAATTTTTTATGCAATTTTATAAATGTAAGGAAATGTGCAACAACAAACTCCCGCTCAATTCCCGCATGGAGGTCTGGACAGCATAAAATTGCCGATGTTTGTCGCATGGCTAAATAAAAACCAGAAGACAGAATAGGTTAAATGTTAGTCTGCAGAGAATTAAATACTCCATCCACCAAAACAAATTACAAAGTTGTAGGTGAATTAGGTGTTTTACCAAAAACGTTTTTTGCATACTTTTTTGCGTGTTTCAAATACTAAGTAGAGCAGATTATCTCCATACACAAAAAATATGAAAATATAATTTAGGGTACAATATAAATATTTTTCCTGAACAGCTTTCAATTCTCTATTCAATGCTGATTTCCAATTTTTTTCATGTACTATTTGATTACCTACAATGATCATCCTGTAACTTTGCACATTTTTTTCATTTTTGTGTTTTAGTAAACAGACAATTCCAAATAAAAAATTAGTAGTTTATATAAAATGTAACAACACATTATTACAGTGCACAAAATAATAAACTATTTGGCTATCTTGGAATTATTTACAAAAATTTTGTTAGTGCTCCTAAAGAGGGCTAAAAGTTATAATTAATGTACAAATTTTTAATTTTTTTTCAATCTTTTCTAGACAATAATTTTTTACTTTTTTGCAAGTTTTGATGGTAGTATGAGAAAGTACAGTTTATGAGAAGAAAAATGAAATGATAAAATTGACATTTAGAGCATATTTAGTATTTTTTATGATTTTTACAAAAAAAGCTTGCAAAGCGCTGAAAAGAAGCACTTGCAGTTGGGAGTTCCTAATGGGTCACCTAGTATTCACCATCTAGGGTTAAACACTTATATCAGTTTTTAGAGCCACATTTCTTTAATAAACTGCCTGAATATTTTAAAAACTGTATCAATTTAAAATCTTTTGTATTTAACCTTAATAATTGGTTACTACAAACAGAAGATGTGAGCTTTCTTCATAGTATTTTGTCATAGTTTGATTTTCTTCCTATTCATGTATCATATACATTTTTGTGTAGTAGTAGGCTATATTTTTTCCCATTCATATATATATTATATTTATTATTTTACTTTAAAAACTTTATTTAATGTTGTTGCCAGCACCACAGAGGCGGCAGATTCCATTTTTGTTTGTACTGTAGGCTAAACTAGACTTAATCTTTTTATTTTGTTCTTCCTGTTTTATTTTTCTTTGTAAATATCTGATCACGAATACTTGTAAATTGTGATCAGAAAGTTTTCCTAGTTTTCTTAAGTACTATTTTATTCATTATTTATGGAGGAAAATAAATTCATGATTCATTATATACCAGCTCTAAATGCTCCCAGATATCTAGAGACTATCCTCCAAGAACATGTTGTCGCACCATTCATTGGTTCTCAGTTTATGCTAACGCACGATAACGCCAGATCACACAGTGCCGCAGCAGTGACAGGCTACTTAAGATAGGTAGGTATTAGTAGCCTTGAGTGGCCACCAAGAAGCCCAGATCTAAACCAAATAGAACATATGTGTGACACTATAAAAAAACCAACACGTGCTAGAAATCCACCTCCAGCTAACCTTGCAGAGCTGGAATGAGCAGTGAAAGATGAATGGGTGGGAATGACCATTGAGTCTGCCCAGCAGGCTCCAGGTAGTCATTCAAACAAGAGGGTGTTAATACCCATTACTAACTAACAGTAAAAGGTACATTCCTATATTAACACGGGAGAGGGCGCGCCACGGTCTTTTGGACCGGGTCAGTAATTAAATGTTTATATTTCCTAGTGTAGTGGGCCGTATGCCCCCACCCCCCCAGTACCTTTCGATGGACTCGTCCACTGTCCTTGATCGTATTCGCTTAACCCCTCCCATCATTCAGTTAGCGACTGAGGTTATTTCTTTGCAGACACGGTCTTTAAGTTCTGGCGCGCCCTCTCACGTTTCTTGTTTTCCTGATCGTTTCGACCGTGCGCGCCCTCTCACGTATGTACTTTTGTGCAGCAGAAAGAAATATTAATGTGTTTTAAAGTTCTGTATATATTTTTTATAAGTTGTGTATATATTGTAAATAGTGACAGTTTTGTGTAACATTGTGTAAATACTATGGATAGATTTAGGAAACAAGATATTCAAAGACTTATTGATAGTGTTGAAAAGGAAATGGAAAGGGATGAGGAGAGACTTATAAACCCTGGTGCGGTAAGGCGTAATTTGTTTATTGAAGAACCGGCTACTCATCCCGTTGATGAAGCAGCATCAGATGACGACATAGAGGACAATGTGGAAATTCAGGAAGCAGTTTCCGATTCAGAGGAGTCTGCAGGTGAACAGGAGGAACCAGCAAGCCAGGCAATGCTTCAAGATCACAACCAGCTAATTCCACAGTTTCAAGATCAAGGCCCTTTTTATATGGGAAGGGACCAAAACACAAAATGGAGTGCCCACTGCCCTACAATACCTACCAACTCAAGGACGCCTAGACGTAATTTAGTAAGACGTTTGCCAGGGGTTAGAAATTATAGACCAGAGTCTCCAGTTAAAGCTTGGCGAATTTTTCTTTCCGATGACGTACTAGATGATATTGTACGTTACACAAACCAGCGCATAGAAAAAGTTCGCCCAGGGTACAGAAAGGAAAGTGATGCTCGAAACACTACCAGAAGTGAAATAGAAGCCTTTTTTGGACTGTTGTATATGGCTGGAATTTACAGAGCCTCCCATGTAAACTTGCTGGATTTGTGGGAAACCAATGGACTTGGAATTGAATTCTTCAGAACTCACATGAACTTAAAACGATTTAAGCTTTTATTGAGAACGATGCGATTTGATGACTCCACAACAAGACATGAAAGGCGACTATTTGACAAGCTTGCACCTATTCGAGATATTTTTGATAGAGTTGTAGAAAAGTGCAAAACTAGTTTTTCTGTGAGTGAATACTTGACTGTGGACGAGATGCTCGAGGCTTTTAGGGGGAAATGTCCTTTAAGACAGTTCATAAAATCTAAACCGGCGAAGTATGGTATAAAAGTATATTCATTGGTTTGTGCCAAAACGTTTTATACAGTCAACGTGGAGATATATGCCGGGAAACAGCCTGAAGGGCCTTACAAAGTTGAGAATTCTGGCCTTCATGTTGTGAAGAGAATGGTTGCACCAGTTAGTGGTACCGGAAGATCTATTACTACTGATAACTGGTTCACTTCAGTTCCACTTGCCGAAACTTTACTAAAGGATCACAACCTTACCCTAGTAGGAACAATCAGGAAAAATAAAAAAGAAATTCCTCCTATCCTAATCGCTAAGGGAAAGCCCGTAAACTCAAGCATGTTTGCTTTCCGAAATAGTCTTACTTTAGTATCGTACACGCCAAAGAAGAACAAAGTGGTAACTCTGCTCTCATCAATGCACAATAATGATGAAATAGACCCTGAGTCAGGAGTGGCTGCTAAACCATACATTTTGACCTTCTACAACTCAACAAAATGTGGAGTAGATGTAGTGGACCAATATAAAGAGCGATATTCCGTTTCACGGACAAGTAACCGATGGCCACTGACTTTGTTTTTTACTATTCTAAACATTGCTGGTATTAATTCCTATATTGTCTACAAATATGGAAAGGGCGAGTTTGAACTTCCAAGACGTACCTATCTGAAGGATCTGAGTAGGTCATTGTGCCTGAAATATTTGCAAGAACGACATACCATTCAGACACTCCCTAGAAGTTTGAAGAGGAACATTCGGCAAATGTTAGGACTTCCTGAAGATGGACCACCTGGAGCTCCGCGAGAACCAGAGGGACCAGGTAGATGTGCCTACTGTAACTGGAAGAAGAATAGAAAGAGCAAGACAAGATGCCGAGTATGTCAACGACATATTTGCAAAGAACATTCTGCAGTGACTTGTGTTCGATGCGTTACAAATGAAGAATCCAGTGAAGCGTCTGAGTAAAAATGGATACAGACATTAGGTAAAGTTTTCTGTTTTGTGTTATTTTAAACGATTGTTTCTGTAGTTAGATTATTACGTAGTTTTAAACCAACTTTTTATTTTACTGTAAACATTTTTTAACACAGCATTATTTTATATACGTTAAACATTGATTTGTATAATGCCTTTTGCATTAAAGTTTGTTTTCATATTGAATCTACAATGCTTAACATATATTGTCTTAGTTTAGTAAAATAAATATTGTAGTTTATGATTTGAGTGTATTTTTTACTAACCCGAACAAAAAGACCGTGCGCGCCCCATCACGTTCTAATTTTAGCGCGCCCTCTCCCGTGTTAAGTTGATTATTACTGTTTTACTTTAGCTAAATAAAACAATTAAACAATTAAACATTCTACCAGTAAGAATGCTTTATGTTTATAAGCTTCTAAGAAATCAGTTTAATGTACAACAGAAAAATGCAGAAAATACAGTTAATACAGAATATAATCGTATGGGCCTTAGGAATCCTAGAGTAGTTACAGTGCCACAGCCTAACCTGACATTGTTCCAGAAATGCTTTTCTTTCAATGCTCCTAGAATTTTTAATGTACTACCCGTGGAAATAAAAAATTCTACTTCTAGGACAAAATTTAAAAAAATGGTTAAGAAATGGCTTGTGTCTTGCCACAATATTGAAAACATATTGGCTTAGTTTGTGTATAATTAATTTGTTTATTAAATCTACTTTCCTAATTCATAGTGGTAACAAATATTTCATTTACTAAATTTACTAAAATTCTAATATTGCTTGAAAAATGTAGAACAAATTTTGTATGTATTTTTTGTCTTATTAATATTGAATCTGAATTTCAGTCAGCTCGCTACCTTTAGTTTTAGTTTATTTAAGTAATAGCAACCCCAAAACAATTTTTACTCTGGGGTGCTTATTTATTTTACCAAAAGTTGTAATTTCCATGTAGATGTTTGTTTATTTGTTGATAGATAAGAAATTGTATAAACAATCAAATTATACTTTCCAGTTGTATTTGAACAATTTGTATATGTACAAAGAAATGGTAAAATAAATTATTTTTTGATTTGATTTGATTTGAAATAGCTAAGTGTAGAAGTAATTACTAATTTTCAATTATAAATTTATATTAATTAAGTCTTGAGCCAAACCAACTGTAAATAGCTGTTATTGAGTTTTCCATATTAATTTTTCCAAATTATATTTGTTACAGCACAATAATTGGCCGAATAATAACTTAAAAAATGAAATTCTTAAGCACTGCATTCATTTTATCCAGGAGTATACATATATATGAACATATTACACAATAAAGAAATTTGAATTATTGTACATAATTAATTTACATTCACAAGAAAGTGCACAGGGCTAAAATTTTAAGCAGATAATAGGACTTAAAAATAATACACTTTCCCATCTGTTTTTTTAACTTTATTAATGCCCCTACAAATGTAAGTAAATAGGTTAAGTTAGATTATCATCACACTTCCTTCTTTTATCTCAAGTTCGATGACTTGAGTATTCAGATTGAAATCACTGGATCCATTTTTAGAATATCATTGTACAAATAAAGCAATCTTATGCAAGAATTTGACAACCTCACTACTTAGAACATGAATTCTGGCGACAACAGGATAATTTACCATATTCTATAGTTGTTATTTTTCCTTAATCCGATGAACTTTTGCTTCTACATATTATGCATATCCATCTCAAACAACTTCATCTAGAGACTATTACATTATTATTTCACAAATAACTGTATTAACTATCATATTGTATTCGAGCAGGATGCTAAAAATTTAATTTATGTGTTACCTTAGAAAAATATTCAGTGAATAGAAATTTCTTAACAATTGGGCAGATTCTGTTGAAGTATTTATTACTCTTGGGCAGTTTAGACTTCAGCTGATTACACCTTTTTGTTGTTTTCTGCCGTTTAATCTGGTGAGAAAGCAAAGCAAGCTGCTGTTCTTCTGGTTGCGAAATAAAATTGTCCCATACCTAAAATATTGTACATAGTAATTAAATATAAAACTAGCTACATTCATTAAGGGGGCTGTGCCCCTGAACTTCCGTGTTACAAACTTTTCTAAAGGTTTAATACATATAAAATAAACAGCACAAAAACAATAAGAAAAATTGCGGACTGTAGGTAGCCTTGTCCGTACAAGGGCAACTGGCAACACCCATCAACTTGCACAAGAAATATCACAAAATGTTCAAATTTTTGTATAGTACCTTAGAAGTAAAATTTAGTCAAATCTATAAATACTAAACACAACAGCTTTGTTACATTTTCATTAGTTCTGTTTTTATTTCAAATTTCAATCATGGGATTTCCTGATTTTAACCTGCTTGAAGATTGTGATCTAGAAAATAAGATGGTTAAATTATTCTCATAACTAAACATTCTAGCTGTTAACAACCTTGAAGTAGATATTAATAGTCTTACATATGAGTTAACTGGCCTTATGCAGATTTTTGATGATTTTTTCGTAGAACAAAAAGCTATTATTGAAAAAAATATTGATCTGAATAGGGAATTAAATTTATTAATGGATCACTTTAATTCATCTAAATCACTTATGAAAATTTAAATAAATAATTCTTTTAAAATCCAAGATGCTATTGTTGAAGAGAAAGAATCCCTTGCACAGTGTAATGTATTGATATACATTAATATAATATATTTAAATATTTAGTTGTATTAATTAACAATGTTCTATTTCTCAAATGTAATTATAATTTTACATTGTTATGTTGATAATATTAAGACTATATTCACGTCTGTATTTATATGTAGTGGTGTGATGTGGTGGCGTGATATGACGTCAGTTAAAAGCAATAAAGCTATTGGCTGCCTTCCCATCACCTGATTTGTTCTGTGTCAATAGCCCTCACCTCACCTCGACACCTTCGCAGTCTCTTCCTGAAATCCATAATGTAAACACCGTTCCTCCAGGCAGTTCAATGTTACCAGTAACATGTGTGCTTGTTTTAATTATAAGCTACCCTTAATTTACTATCCAAAGGTCTGGGACTGGAAGATAGTACAGTGGCGACGAGGCCAATCGGATTATAATTATTGTGTAAAAACATGTAAATTCTCAGTAATGAAAGGTACGTAACCACGTGCGTCGTAAAAATAAAAGTGAAACGTTAGTATACAGAAAGGCGCATATGATGACCGTAATGTATTTGAAAAATGTATGGAACGTTCAGTATCGGATCACGGGAAGGCGTGTATCGGAATAATGCCGAAAAGTGCTAAACAGTGTTAGTGAGGCTGATGGATATTTGCGAAGACGACGTACTGGAAGATCTTCATGGATTATACATACCAAATATGGCGGCAACGGTTGGACAGATTTCCGAATTTAACAGTGCTGAAGAGATGTGGGAATCGTATGTGGAAAGATTTGAACTGTTTGTGGATTGTAATTCAATTGCAAAAGAAAAGAAAGTAACTACGTTATTAACAGTAATTGGAGTTAAGACGTTCAGTTTATTACGCAATATATGTACACCAGATAAACCTTCAACTAAACAGTACGGAGATATTGTGAAATTAATCCAAAAGCATTTATATCCAGAATCATCGTTAATTGCCGAGGGTTATAAGTTTAGCTTACGCATTCATTATGAACATGAAAGTATTTCAGACTATGTCGCCAATTTAAAAAATTGTCTACTCATTGTGAGTTTAAGGAATCAATATCAGATTACCTTAGAGACAGATTAGTGGTCGGTCTCAGAAGTGATTCAATTAAACAAAGGTTGTTATCGGAAAGTGACCTAACCTATGAAAAGGCAGTTCAAATATCGACTTCACTAGAAGCAGCAGAGAGGAACGCAGCATCTTTGATGGGCAGAGCGGATCATCCCAGAGGTTTGCATCGTATAACTCATGGCAGAGGTGGTAGCAACCAACGTCACTCAAGCAGACAACATCACGTCCAACAACCCAAAAATAGAGGGGAGGAGAAGATGAATGTAGTGAAGTGTTCGTGTTGTGGTAAATGTGGTCATGTGTTTTCAAATTGTAAATATAAAAATAATAAGTATTTTGTTTGTGGCTAACAAGATAATTTGAAAGTGGTACGTAGAATGGCAGAAAATGTGAGTACAAATAGCAGTAATAATTATTATAAGAATAAGTTTAATGATAAACAAAAGTTCAATCAAGGCTGGAATAAATCTTATAAAAGAAATAATACTTGGTCAAAAGGTCAACATTTTGTAGATCAGAATAGGGCTAGTAGTAGTCAGGAAGATAATGCTAATGAGAAAAATTATGTGGATTTTAATTCTAATGAATTATTATACAGTAATGGTAGTAAAAGCTTTCAATTTATTGAACCAGTTTTGGTAGAAGTCGTACTAGAGGATAAACCTGTCAAAATGGAAATAGACACGGGCTCAGTAGTTTCAGTAGTGTCAGATCAATATTATAACAATAACTTGAAATGTTAGTCTAGAGAAGACAGAATTAATGTTAAGATCATACACTAGTACACCTATTGTTCCTTTAGGGTTATTAAAAGTAAAAGTCAAACATAATGGTATTGAACGTAATTTAGATTTGTATGTTATTAAAAAGGGTGTTAAATCATTGTTAATGGGTCGTGACTGGATGCAAGCACTAGAAGTAGAAATAAAAATACCATTAAACCATGCTACTAAATCAGTAGAAGAAAATAAGCTAATTAAACAGATATGTAATGAATTTCCTGAAATCATGAGTGACAAATTAGGTACTTATAATAAGGGAAAGGTAACTTTAGAACTCAAAGATATTATTACACCTACATTTTTTAAGCCTAGACCAATACCTTTCGCGCTAAAACCTAAAGTAGAGGCTGAAATAGATAGATTAGTTAAAGAGGGAATAATTACACCAGTAACGAACTCAGAGTGGGTAACGCCGATTGTACCTATCTTAAAAAAGAACGGTCAAGTTCGTATTTGTGGTGATTACAAGTAACTCTCAACCCATGTTTAAAAGTAGATAGGTACCCTTTACCTAAAATTGAAGATTTGTTTGTTAGCTTAAAAAAAGGTAAACAATTTAGTAAGTTGGATTTAAGCCAAGCTTACCAATAAATTGAGTTAAGCGAAGAATCTGGTAAATTAGTGACTATAATTACACACAAAGGTTTGTTTGCATACAAAAGAATCCCTTTTGGAGTATCATCAGCCCCTGGTATATTTCAAAATATTATTGAAAAGATTTTATTAGGACTCACTGGAGTAGTAGTATTTTTAGACGATATTCTTGTTACAGGCAATGATACCGAAGAGCATTTAGAGAGACTTAAACTAGTTTTAAATAGATTAAAGGAAAATGGTTTGACAGTAAGAAAAGAAAAATGTGCGTTTTTCAAAGACTCAGTGGAATATTTAGATTTTGTAATTGACAAAAGAGGTTTACATACCGCGGGAAGCAAGCTACAAGCTATAGTAGAAGCTCCACTTCCAAACAATGTTTCAGAATTAAAAGGGTTCTTGGGGTTAATAAATTACTATGGAAAATTTGTAAAGAACCTAGCAGACATTATGCACCCTCTTTATAACCTACTTAAAGACGGTGTTCAGTTTAAATTTAGCAAATTAGAACTTGAAGCTTTTGACAGAATTAAACAAGTCTTGATTTCATCTAAAATATTAGCACACTACAATCCAGAATTGGAACTAATACTATCTGTAGATGCTAGTAATTATGGTCTTGGATGTGTCATTAGTCAAATACATTCAGATGGAAGGGAACATCCTGTAGCTTATGGAAGTAGAACTCTAAGTAAAGCTGAACGTAATTATAGTCAGGTAGATAAGAAAGCTCTAGCTATAACATTTGGTGTAAAAAAGTTTAACCAATATTTATGGGACAGACATTTCATACTAAGAACAGATTGTTAACCACTAACTAGTATTTTTGGCCCAAAGAAAGGACTACCCGCTATGGCAGATAGTAGGTTGCAAAGATATGCCTTGTTTTTAGCAAGTTATGACTATGAAATAAGGTATGTTAAGTCAGAGGAAAATAGCGCAGACGGATTGTCTCGTTTACCTTTAAATGACAATGTAAATAACCATGATTGTACAGATATTGATAATGTTACAGGAACTTACCTTCAAAATATTGTAGAAAGTAATATACCTCTTAATTTTAAGAATGTAGCAGATGAAACTAGTAAAGATAAAGTTTTAGGTAAGGTATTAGCATATGTTAAATATGGTTGGTCTTCATCTTATGTAAACAATGTTCAAGATGACTTAATTGATTATTTTTGTAAGAAAGATGAGCTTACAGTTGAACAAAACATAGTTATGTGGGGACATAGAGTTGTAGTTCCTAGTTCTTTAAGATGTAATTTGTTAAATGAGTTACATATAGGACACTTAGGAATTGTAAAGATGAAATCTCTGGCCAGATCATACATTTGGTGGCCAGGTATTGACCAAGATATAGAAAATATTGCAAGTAGTTGTGAACCATGTTTATTAGAGCGCCAAGCTCCATCAAAAAGTCAACTTCATGTGTGGGATTATTCACAAAGACCTTGGCAACGCTTACATGTTGATTTCTTAGGACCTTTTAGGAATAAGATGTACTTAATTGTAATTGATGCTTGTTCTAAATGGCCAGAAGTGTTAGAAGTAAGTAGCACTAATGCAAGAAAGAAGAAAGAAACTCTTTATTTTGACAGTTCAACAACCGCATAATAGCGTCATACATTTGTTTTACAGTGTTTTTTCTTTTTTAATTAAAATAACTTAAATTAACTTATCACACATACAAAAACGAAAAAACAAATTTTCTTTGCAGCAGGTGGCCAATGTAAGGTTGATCCTTACGTCATAAACCCCCTGGCGCTGTAGTGGCAGCTCTGAATCAACAAGTCTTTTAATGATCTTTTAAATTTGATTAAACTTGTTTCAGCCTTCAGTGATTCTGGCAGTGAGTTGAAGAGCCTAGAACTGCTGCACACTAACTGCCTTTCATAGAAAGTAGTTTTATGAGAGGGGATTGTAATGCTGTTATTTGTTCGGAGATTGTAACAACTTTGATTAGTTTTGTGCTTTTGTACTATGTTCATGTTATTTTTAACAAAGAGAACAGACCTTTGTATGTAGATTGAAGGAAATGTCAGTATTTTATTGTTTATAAAATATGGCTTACAAGAGGTCCTTCGCGAGAGATGAAACATCGCTCGAATAGCTTTTTTTTGGAGTTTGAACACCAGATTTGTTCTCAGGTTCTCATAACCCCATATTTCGACACCATAGTTCAGATGTGGATAGACTAATCCATAATATACTGCCAATAAGGCAGAGGTATTCAAAGTTGAAGAAAGGCTTTTTAGAACGAATACTCCAGAACTTAACCTTTTGCATACTGATTCGATGTGATTAGAGAATCTCAAGTTGTTGTCAATATGAATTCCAAGAAATTTTGTGACAGAAGATGGATTGATTATTGAATTGCCAACACGACAAGAAAATGCTTGGGAGTGGTTTATGTTATTAATGTGAAACTCTATTAACACGTTGACCGCCATGAGGGCCACCGGTGGCCCACACAACAATTTTAGCTCACGCCATGAGGGCCACCGGTGGCCCTCACTAGTTTTCAGCCTGGCGCCACAGCTGTTTCTACGGTAAAGTTCAATATTCATTGTTACGAATTCTGTGTTCCATGCAACCGGAAATGACCCCCCGAGTATAGAAATAGCCGACATCCGGTCTTTTGCCCCAATTTTGTGAAGTTATTGATGAGGTACACCGGTGGCCCTCATGGCGTGGGAGCAAAACTTTACATATGCCATATGATATTACGTTTCAGCTGTTTTGTTATGATTTTTATATTTTCTTCCCGCGCACTGATCAGCTTTTGAGGTTAGGTGTTTAGTAAGTGACATTGATTCTTTTTGTGACAGAAACTAGTCTGTCTAAATGTCGTAAAAACTAGTTCAAATATATAAAAACGTATTTAGGGTTGCTTTATTTAAAAACCAGAGGACTGTTTTGTAGCACATTTTATGAGCTTTCAGAATATATCATTCAAAATTACGTAATACTAAAAATGGTGCTACAATTTGTGTTTGAATTATAAAAGACGCGAGGGCCACCGGTGGCCCACATGGCGCATGGCTGCACGTATGTCGTGGGCCACCGGTGGCCCTCATGGCGTCAGGCGGACATACAGTTTTACTACGGTGGCCTCAGGATGACACAACAAATTATCTACGCTGGCAGTCAACGTGTTAAATTGGTTTTGTCAACATTTACTGCAAGACGATTTTGTGCAAACCACTGAAGCAAGGCACTAGATTTCTCATGTGTCTTTACTTCAAGTTGTGGCCAGCTGTTAGACGATATTGATAATAGTCCAAGAGCCCGTGAGTGCCAGACCTTCGGATTTTTATAAAAGCTGAAAATTTTTCTATGTGTGTCCCTAGTACAGGTAAGAATGATCCCTACCCATGAAGCTAAGGCAGCGGTGGCTTTGGCAGGTAACAGGTTACAAAGGTGTATAAAATTCCATCTCAAATTTATCATGAAATAAAACTGAATTTTTTTATATTTGATTCATAATAATATCAAAACTCGCGTTGCTCATTGCCAGACAGTTAGTATGGTTGCAACCCTCTGCCGGACACCCTCAAACTATTATAATCTATAATTATACTTACGTTATATTATAAAACCTAAATTTTATATATAATTTTTTGGGGGCCTATTAATCTATGTTAACATAATAGCTGGACAATTTTGACGGTTCTATCATATTGCCAGACGCATTCAAAGTGAGCAGTAGTTCGGAGAGCAAGGAGCGTATACAGTAACTAGTGCGAGTGAGACAGAGCGCTTGGTCTATTGCGGCCCTTCATTGCGCATCAGCTGTTGTTTATTGTACCTATCTGGTGAACGGCTAAGCTCATAATAAATGTATTATTTTTCTGTGCAGTTTATAAAATAAATGTGATCAGTTGTAATAAAGTGCTATCATGAGTGACGAAAAAATAGTTTGCTTTGTTTGTAAGAAAAGCGATGAACATATAATAATATTTTCTGAGGAAACTTTAAAAAAATGCCAGACTATTCTTAAATTACGAAAAATACATAACCTAAAATACAGAGACATTATTTTACCCAGTGAATACACCGAGAGTGGTTATCACAGAGTATGTTACAAGGCGTTTACAGGTCTTATGAAAAAATATTTCACCTCTCAACCATTGAGTGCTGAAAAAAAAGGAAAAAACAAGGGAGTTGTGTAATTACAAGCAACTCATCTTCAACCTTGTCGTCGATACGAGATTTGAGTTCCGAACTACCTGATCCACAGTCTCCGTCAACAGAATCTTCATCTCAACTAATTTTTCCATCCCAGTCCACAGAAACACAACCTTCGACATCAGAAAATGAATCTCATTTACAGTCTGTATCCACAGAATCTCCCACGACATCTCAGCCAGCTCCAATTTGTGAATCAATAGATCTACAATCTGCAACTCTTCAAGATATTTCTGACGTTTTTGAACCAGAAGTTAGTGATTATAATTTTGTAACTCAAGATGTTAATATTTCGACTGATAATATTGCTGGTAAAAATGATAACGAAGTTGTTTGTATATTTTGTAATAAAAAGAAGAAAAAAGTGCGATCGAGAATGCTTCTGCTTCATGCAGCTGATGTTCAGCAATTTAAAAATAGTGTCAAACCTAATATTGAAAGTCATAAAGAGTTTACAGATTTTTCTAATAAATTGGAAAATTTTTCTGGCTCAAAAATCTATTATCATACTGAATGCCGAGTTGATTTTAATAATAAGTTATCTTCATTGAAAGCAACGCCTAGCAAAAAGGAGTGGCATTATCACCGGGAGTATCATCAAACAGTTTTTAATGAAATTAGTACAATCATTAAAGAAGACGTGATTAAAAAAGGGCGGTGTTTTTTATTAGTGTATTTACATGAGATATATATCGATTTATTTGAAAAAATTTTTCAAGAAAATTATATTCAAATGACAGCTACTTTCACAGCACACCACCTTGAAGAAAAAATTTTAAAAGTATTCTCTAAGGATATAAAATTCTTTACTGTTCGTAATAAAAAAATACTAGCTCCAAAATATCTAGAAGCCATCGATGATTCAGTACTGGATAATTTACAACAAGAAAACATTTTACAAAAATCTGCATTGATTCTGAGAAAAATAATACTCCAAATAGAAAAAAAAAAATTATCAACAAAAAATATAACATCACAGCATTTAATATCTGGAGAAGTTTCAATACCAGAAGAATTATCAGACTTTTATTCTACCCTTCTTGGTGGATGTAACCAAAAACGAAAGACTGGCCAAAAATGTTCTCGTCTAGTTCGTTCTTATTGTCAAGATGTTATTTTCGGAGTTCATGATGGTCGAGTTAAAACGTCGAAGCATATCATGTTAGGTATGACTCTAAAAAGCTTAACAAGCAGCAGAAAAATAATTAACATTATAAACAGATATGGACACTGCATTAGTTATCAAGGCGTTGAAGAATTAGAAACTGAAACTACATTTACATCAATGAAAAAGTCTAGCTTATGTCCAGAAAAAATAAAAAAAAAACCAGAGCTTTTTACTGGTGTGGCATACGATAATTTTGATCGTTTCGTTGAAACTTCTAGTGGTAAGGATACTTTACACGACACAGTCGGAATAATATACCAAAATATCGATGCAGATACAACTGACGAGCCTGAGATGTCCGAAGTTTCAAGTGAAAATACTTCGCCGAATAAAAAAAGAAGAAGAAGAACATTTGATGAAATAAATATAGATGAAATGCCATACCCTAAGAAACCCAAAATGACGAGTGAGTTACAATTATCAGTCGATGATATAGAATGTATAGACTCTCAAATAAACACGGAAATTGACAACATATGGATGATTAGTCACGCTTTAGAATTACCTGACGTACCTATGTGGGTTGGTTTCAATAGTCGGATTGATGATCAGGATAGTCCACAACAACATATATCTTACTTGACGCCTATAAATGCATCTCCAACCAGTACATCAATCGTATTAGAAACTATGAAACAAAGCCAAAAAATAGCTGAAGATTTACAGCAACCCTACATACAGGTAACCTACGATCTAGCTATAGCTAAAGTAGCGTTACAAATACAAGCTACAGAAAAACCAACATTTGATAATTTATTCATTCATTTAGGACCATTTCATATAATGATGGCTTACTTCAAAGCTATCGGTAAAGTAATTAGTGATTGTGGGTTGACTACGGTAATGGTTGAGAGTAGTTTGCTGGCAAACGGTTCAGTTAATGGGTTTTTAGATGGAAAACACTTTAATCGCTGCAAAAGATTGCATCCTTTAGTAGCATTAGGACTAGAAATACTACATTTTAAGTCATTTTTACAAAATAATAACATTACTTTAACTGAGGATATAATAGATGAAGTTAAGACTCCAAAATTGTAAAATTTCTTTGTTTGAAATTGAAAATGATAGCCTTAAAGAGCTGATGATTAACTACGGTATCTACAAACAACAAACCCTTAACGGGGAGCATGGTAAAACGTCACAATTTTATCTAATTTATATAAATCTTATACATCATTACTTGGACTTATCTCGAAGTATTCGTACTGGAAATTTTCAACTCTTTAAATCAGTGTTACCTAAAATTACAAGCATTTTTTTTTATATTGAATCAACAAAACTATGCTAGGTGGAGCGTCAAATATTATGATAATCTACTGAGAGTTGATAAAACTCATCCTGATTTGTATGAAGGATTCCTAAAAGGCTGTTTTGGAATTAAAAGAACTACCAAGCCATTTTCAAGACAACCTATTGACCTGGTTCTAGAGCAAACTATAAATGCAGAAGCTGCAAGAAGGCTGACAGGTGTTATACACTTCACTAACTCAATTTCGGCGTGACAACGGTGGGCTCGAAACCATGATGTGAGATCTACAATTATAAGTCAAGTTTATCTTGAACTTCGACTACAAAAACATCAAGATATTTCAACAGATTTGAACCCCCATAATATCAGGAAAAACGCCAAACAACTACAGCAATTTGTCGCAACTTTCGATCAATTTATCAATCCTTTCAGTTTAGAAGTTCCTAAAGACCAATTAGTAAATATTTCATCAGGAAAGTCCTCATCACTGCCAGTAGAAGAATTTCTATTAAATTTAGAAGCTAATGGCGATAGCCTCCGAAGAACATTCATTTCTGAATGCCAATCTGATATTACGCGATTTGAAAAAGCTATTAAAAAAACATCTATTAATAATTTTTCTAAAGATTATGAAAAAAAAAAATTAAAGTCGGTGGAAAAATTCAAGAAGTTAAAATTCAAAGGGATTTATTTGAACGTATGCTGGGAATCTCAATGGATTACAGCATTGACATTTCAAAAATCTTATCCTACCCGATTACTTCAGCACCATTGTCAATGTGTCATTTGGATGGGACCACTTGCAAGACCAATAAATCTGCTTTGATGAAATGTTTAGAGAAAGAGGTCGAGCATGAAGAGCCATCTCAAATTGATATTCTAATAATTGACGGCTTCTTTTTGTTACATACTATGAAAAATCTTCCTAGAAAATTTGGAGGCATTTCTAAAAAAATGTTGCAGATGGTAACTCAATTAAAAGCGTCAAGAATTGATGTCGTTTTCGACCAGTATTTTACCCCATCGATAAAAGGATACGAACGTTCTCTACGATTTGAATCTGCACAATTGGAGTATACTATTGCTGGGCCTGAACAAGTCCGTCCTAGTGACTTTGTCAAAGAATTAAAAAATTCTAATTTTAAAGAAGCTCTAGTTGATTTTTTTATTTTACACTGGGCTTCTGACGAAATGGCGCCATTTATTGGCAATAAAATGATACATATAAATTTCAGAAAATGTCATTCGTTTACTGTTAATGAGGCCAACAAAGTGATGTCAAGTATAAATGAGGAATTGTCTTGCCCAGAGCATGAAGAAGCAGACACCAAAATAGTGTACCACGCGTGTAAAATTAACCAAGAAGCAAACATTGTGATTCGAACTGTTGACACTGATGTTGCTGCTATAATGCTAAGTCATATGCATCGTCTTAATGATGGATCACATGTTTGGATGCTTACAGGAGCTGGAAATAATTTAAGATATGTGGACCTAACTAAAATACACGCCAAATTAGGAGAATCTATTTGCAGAAGCTTACCTGGACTACACGCTTTCACAGGATGTGATTACAATCCTGCATTTTACAGAAAAGCAAAATTGAAACCGTTTAAATTGTTAAAAAAATATGTAGAATTTCAACAAGCATTCATGAAGTTTGGTGACAGCAAAATCATCGAAAATAGCAATGAACAAGTATTAATCTTCGATATAATTCAAAGTTTTATATGCTATCTATACAATATTAATGATATCAATGATGTTGATGCTGCTAGGCTACAAATGTTTATTAATTCGTATACAGTATCTGATGTGAACGAAGCTTTTAATCGGAAAAAGTTGCAACATTTCGATGCTAGCTGTTTACCACCTTGTAAAAGTGAGCTATTGCAGCAATTTTTGCGAGCGAATTACATATGTAGCATATGGAACAACGCTCACTTACAAAAGCCAACAGCATATAAACCAGTAAATAATGGTTGGATACTGGAAAATGACCACTACTATTTTAAATGGTTTGAAGGAGATCAATTACCGAAATATGTCAGCGAATCTCTAAAAACAGTTCCAGGTATTTGATAATTATGTTAAATTATTGTATATTAATTTTGGACTATTTGTAATTAAATTAACTTGGTTTTTTTTACTATTGCAGAAAACAATGAAGAAGGCGATATGGAAGACGATCAATCCACAGAATGGAATAGTAGTGACGAGGAATATGGATGTATTGACGACGACGATGAAAATGATGAAAATGTTTAAAGATTTAATCAAAATAAATGTATTTCTCTGTAACTTTTTTATTTTAAAAAAATTTGCCCTTTGATATAATAAACAATAAAATTTGATTTACTTTAATTCATTAGCTTTACAATTTCGATAGAATTGAAAATAATAAACTTCGTAAAAATTAAAAATAACATAAATAAAATTATTAGAGTTTCGATATGATTGAATTTGTATTAGAACAATTTTACTTAGCATTTTTTTTAAATATTTGTTATTCAAACTGTAAAAATTTATTTAATGAAATTTCTTGATTAAAAAAAAAAAAATAAACTGCACAATTTGAACTTAATAACAGCTGATGCGCAATGAAGGGCCGCAATAGACCAAGCGCTCTGTCTCACTCGCACTAGTTACTGTATACGCTCCTTGCTCTCCGAACTACTGCTCACTTTGAATGCGTCTGGCAATATGATAGAACCGTCGAAACTGTCCGGCTATTATGTAAACATAGATTAATAGGCCCCCAAAAAATTATATATAAAATTTAGGTTTTATAATATAACGTAAGTATAATTATAGATTATAATAGTTTGAGGGTGTCCGGCAGAGGGTTGCAACCATACTAACTGTCTGGCAATGAGCAACGCGAGTTTTGATATTATTATGAATCAAATATAAAAAAATTCAGTTTTATTTCATGATAAATTTGAGATGGAATTTTATACACCTTTGTAACCTGTTACCTGCCAAAGCCACCGCTGCCTTAGCTTCATGGGTGGGGATCATTCTTACCTGTACTAGGGACACACATAGAAAAATTTTCAGCTTTTATAAAAATCCGAAGGTCTGGCACTCACGGGCTCTTGCTCTATAATGATGTATCGTCTGTGAATAAACATATGTTACTGACATCATCAGATATCTGTATAGGAAGGTCATTGATAAATAAAAGGAACAGCACAGGCCCCAACACCGACCCCTGCAGAACACCTTTAAGTACTGGGAGAAACGAAGACTCAGCCCATGCATTACATTTATTGCTGTCCACAAAAGGTATTTTTACCGTTTGGACTCTTCCTCGGAGGTAGGTATTAACCCATGACCAAGAGACACCTCTGACTCCCAGTCTCTCAAGTTTGTTTAACAACAAGTCATGGTCCACAAGGTCAAATGCTTGTTTCAGGTCGAAGAAAAGCCCCACCACTGGTTTTCCAGCGTCAAGTGCCTTTGTAATGGAAGATACTAAGAAGTTTATGGCATCAGAGGTCGATTTACGTTTAGTGAAACCAAACTGATTTTTTGATAAGATGTTGTTTTTTTCCATGAAGGATAGTAGTCTGGACATAAATATTTTTTCGAATACCTTAGAAAATGTTGATATTAAAGCAATGGGTCTGTAGTGGCAACAGTCTTCCTTACTGTTTCTTTTGTGAAGAGGTCTGACGGTGGAGTGTTTGAGAGCATCAGGAAATTTACCGGTTTTAAACGACAAATTTATAAGTGTTTCTAATGGTTTTGATACAAGATCATGGACTTGTCTAAGTAATGAAGAAGATATTTCATCCTGACCGGAAGAGTGTTTGGGTTTTAAGGACAAGATTTCTCTTTCCACTTCATCTATTGATGTTTCATACAAGTACATGGAAGATGTATTTAAGGGAGGACCGAATTTTAATGGATTATTTGAAGTGATCTGTTTTATGCCTAGACTAGATTCAGGGTGAATAGATTGAGAGAAAAAGGAGTTGAACGAGTCAGCGACAATTTGAGGATCGCTGACTAATTTATTAGTGCCACCCTCCTGAATCATGTTTATGCGAAGCGGGGGGGGGGGGGGGGTGGTTTTTCATAGGCTTATTCGCATTGACAATATCCCATATAGCTTTAGTTTTGTTGTTTGAAAGCTCAATTTTTTTGAGTGCGGAATTGGACTTGGTGTTGCCTCTTGTGCATGATGGTCTGATAACGCCGCTATAATAACTTAACTGCGTATTAAAGAATCATTAACGTTTGTGAAAATGTTATCTATCGCACTTTTAGAACTTTTAAATTGTCTGGTATAGTTTGTGATTGTATGTCTCAGCCCATAGGATGACATTGTATGTACGAAGCTTCGACTTGAAAGTGTGTCACTCAACACATCAATATTAAAGTCTCCAATCACAACAGTAGGCATTGACCCATAGAGGAGTTTGTCTAGACATTGGGCTAGACCATCAAGAAATTGCTTGTACTCACTACCAGGAATTCTATAAATGGCAATCAGAAGAAGTTTTTTACCATTTGAAAGACTGAGCTTTGCTGCCGCTATCTGGCAGTAAAGCTCGGAACAAAACCGGGATACATTCAACGACTCAAACTCTAGTTCTTTTTTGGCCAAAATGCAAACTCCCCCTTTTTTTCGCAAAACTCGACAGTATGCCAAAACCTGTGAATACCCAGCCAGAGAGAAACCGTCATACTGCTCTTGATTCAGATTATGTTCAGTAAGGCACAATACGTCGAGATTCTCGCACTGGAGATGCACTTCAAGTAGAACCTTATTAGTTCTAATACCATTAATGTTTTGGTGAAATATCCTGAGGGAGGTGTGTGGAGGTGTTATAGTGTCATCCGCTAGGGAATCAGTGACGGGAGTCTGGCTGATCCTAAAAAATGGTTATTACGAAGGGAGTGTGACCAGACTCTACTTCCAGCCTCCGGATAATTACCACTGCTGGAGGCTGTATCAGTCAAATTCAGCCTCTTTTGGGGATGAAGAGAACTAGGCAAATGAGGACGAGGAGAGGCAGAGTTCCAGGCATTAAGGGAACTTCGAAAATTAGAATTATATACAATTCTGCCTCGAGTTTTCTTTTCTACCTTATTACTAGAAATTGGGGGAATAGTTTCAGTTACCAATCGTTTTGTTTTTGTTCTATGAGATAAAACAGCATCGACAATGAGCTCAGACACAACAAACGAGCTCGGTTTTTAACGAATATATGGAAAAAAGTTTAAGAAAGTCTTATTTTACCAGGTGACATTTTTACAATACACATTTTCAATAAAACTAACAGGAAAAAAGTAATTTTAAAACATAACATATTTTCAACGAACCCGTTTCAACGCACTTACTTACGTAAAATCACTTGCAGGTGTTTTTACGTACACGTACAGTGGCATTGACCCACCCGCCCACCCACACACGTACAGTGTTATTGACCCATCCACCCACCCATACATGTACAGTGTTATTAACCCACCCGCCCACCCATACACGTACAGTGTTATTGCAAGGAAAACAATTGATAATTTAAGAGATTTATTTGCTCGCTACGGAATTCCAGAACAACTTTGTAGTGACAATGGACCTCCATATCCATCAAAGGAATTTCAGCAGTTTTTAGCTAACAATGGAGTTAAACATACTTTCAGTCCACCTTATTATCCTCAAAATAACAGTCAAGCAGAAAATACAGTTAAGAGTGTCAAACAAAGATTGAAGATAGCACTTAGGGAAAACACAGATTTTAAGTTAGCTATTTCAAAGTTCTTAATTAACTACAGAAATGCTGTACATAGTACAACTAATGAATCTCCAGCTAGATTATTGTTAGGAAGACAGCTAAGAACTAGACTAGATCTAATTAAACCTAATATTACAGAAAACGTTAGGGTTAAACAGGA
This sequence comes from Stictocephala bisonia, assembly GCA_035578905.1. Taxonomy (NCBI): domain Eukaryota; kingdom Metazoa; phylum Arthropoda; class Insecta; order Hemiptera; family Membracidae; genus Stictocephala; species Stictocephala bisonia. Next base: position 982,650 of record JAQJVL010000178.1, on the reverse strand, counting down.
TAAACAAATAGTGAATGCCGGGGGAAGTAAAGTTAGAACATTGTACCCGGGTCAAAATGTGTTAGTCAGAGATTACAGGTCAAGAAACAAATGGATTCAGGGTATTGTACATAAACAATTATCTCAAGTTAGCTATCTAATTAAACTTGATTCAGGTTATGTTTGGAAAAGGTACATTAATCAGTTAATTGGTTTGAATAGTAATGTAAATAATAAGAATAATGACAACAATGTAGAGGTGACAGATGTCAACATTGACAGTGGTTTTGACGGTGCAAAATGGGCAAATAATATAAAATCAAACGTGTAAACCTCTTTGTGGGAAACAGTATTCCTATTGTTAGGGAACAGCTGATTCCAAGGACGCCAGAGCAGTCCAGCCCTACTAGGTTCAAACAGTTTGAGAGGGAGGGGGTAAGCTCACCTTCTCGTTCTCCACGTCATTCTATTACAAGAAGTAGTCCATCAATACAAATGTCACCTGCTAGGGGTAATAATAACAAAACAGCTAAATAGAGGTGTTGGCACTCCTGTGGTATCAAGGAGATATCCTATCAGTGATAGGAAGCCTATAGTAAAACTGTATTTGTAAATATTCAATATTGTAGTAGTTTTCATCACTATTTAACTTGTCTAATTAATTGTATTAATTAATATATTGTTTTGAATATTGACTGTCATTTTTAAATTGAAATTTAACGGTAATATGTTGTGATTCTTTTTACTTAGTAGAACTAGTAAGTTTGAGAGGGAGGGATGTAATGTATTGATATTTATTAATATAATATATTTAAATATTTAGTTGTATCAATTAACAATGTTATATTTCTCAAATGTAATTATAATTTTACATCGTTATGTTGATAATATTAAGACTATATTCACATCTGTATTTATATGTAGTGGTGTGATGTGGTGGCATGATATGACGTCAGTTAAAAGCAATAAAGCTATTGGCTGCCTACCCATCACCTGATTTGTTCTGTGTCAACAGCCCTCATCTCACCTCGACACCTTCGCAGTCTCTTCCTGAAATCCGTAATGTAAACACTGTTCCTCCAGGCAGTCAATGTTACCAGTAACATGTGTGCTTGTTTTAATTATAAGCTACCCTAATTTACTATTCCAAAGGTCTTGGACTGGAAGACAGTACACACAGGAACTGTCTAATGTGAAAGATACTTTGCGTGATCTAAAAATTAAATATAATAATGCAATCTCTGAAAACAAATCAATGAAATCTATAGTTGCAGATTTGGATTCTGGTGTTTCCAAAAGCTGTATGGACAAAAATGACAAAGAAAATAACTATCTAAAAGACAGGATCTCATTGAGTCATTTTAATATTGCTACACTTAAAGACCACTTAAACAACCTTGTAGATAAGAACACTGATATGGCATAATATCACACGATATGGCATAATATCACGCCTAGTGGTCACCTAATGCCACCATACGTGTAGGGGTGGGTGGGTGGGTTTATGCCACCATACGTGTAGGGGTGGGCGGGTGGGTTAATGACACCATACATGTATGGGTGGGCGGGTGGGTTAATGACACCGTATGTGGATGGGTGGGCTGGTGGGTTAATGCCACCATACGTGTAGGGGTGGGTTATTAAGCTTAACCAATACACTGTACAACTGGAATTGCAATCTTAATCTTGGAGTACTGATAGATGGTTAGACGACAAAGTACTTAAAGCTTACTTTGATAGTTTTATGAATCATCCCTCTGCCATCAACAGCAAAGCATTATTCGTAGGGCCATCTATCAGGGAGTTCCTTAAGAACGGCCAGAAAGACGATATAGATAGTCAAATCCATGAACTAGATCTTAAGTACTATAACTATGTATTCTGTTGTGTATGTAACGGCAGCCAGCCGGACAGAGAGGACAGTGCTACTCACTGGAGCCTTTTATTCCTTGACATAACAAATCAGTTGGCCTTCCACCTTGACTCCCTATCAGGCTTAAATTCTAAATTCATATGGCAACTGGCGAGCAACTTGAATTTTAGCAATAACCGTTGTTTTGAAGTGCCTTGTGTACAGCAAAATAATAGTTTTGAATGTGGTCTGAACGTCCTTATTAACTCGATGATTATGTTAAATGGTTACTGCCATGTAGAGCCTCGCTCTCGACAACCTTTCCCAGATTGGTTTCGTAGGTTTTCTGACAGCTCCAATAGTATTGCTGAACTTCACTGTTCGTCACAAACTATTCATGAATCTATAGCAGTAAGTAGCCAGACCGCCAGCCGTTACACAGTAGGGCAAAACCTATGTAGTATAGACAAGTTGTCGATAAAAGTAAAAATACCTCTGGAAAAAATAACTAGCACATCTTGGGAAACTGTTAAGCATAAAAGTATGTCTAATAGTAAATGTGAATCTGAAAAGTTCAATGTACCCATCAGTAACAGGTTCTCTGTGTTGACAACCGTAGCTGAAAGTGTAAGTGCTGCCAGAAATGAGGTATCTCAGATTATAGGTATAAGAGTTAAAAAACTAAAAAATCCCAAAAAAACAAACCAAACATGTTATAAATAGTAAGTCTAATTATAATTTATCTACCAGTTCGGATCCATGGAAAGTGTGCAAACATCCCTCCCTTTCTGCCCAAAATCACCCTGCTAATCACCCAAAGACAAGACCTAAAAATACCAACTTATCCTATGTACCTGACCCTTCAGGCTCCTCAAGTCAGTCTCAGTGTAAAAAATTTAATGTAGTAATATTCACTGATAGCCATGGACACTTCCTGAACAATTTGCTTCAAAATAAACTTGGTGGAGAGTATGAAGTGGTTTCCTATATCAGGCCAGGTGCCCATATAGCCCAGGTCCTGGATGGGCTACAGCGAGAAGCTCTTAGTTTAAGCTCAACTGATTTTGTTATTATTATTGCTGGTAAAAACAAACAATATTGTGAACGGATGCTGTAATGGCATTGTTGAGGAGTTAAGCGGTGCAATTATGTCGGTTCCCACGGTGACGATGCTGGTGGTAGAGTCGATAACGCTACACTGGATTCATTAGTAAGTAGTGTTAATACTGAACTTCATGACCGGCTCTGTCAGTGGTGGAATGTGGCTTGCGTGTTGATCGGCTCTTTGACACAATGTCTATACGCCAGACATGGTATGCATCTCAACATGCGCGGTAAAAGGCGTCTTGCTGTCAGAGGCCATTTTCAGTAAAGTGTCCGTCCTGCAATAAAAAATGCTCCTCAAACACCTCAATACTCCTCCAACAGTTTCAATCCACCTTCTAATAAATTTCTTAAGCAGGCCAGAGTGGTCTTCAGCAAGAAGGTAAATAAACCAAAATGCAAAACGTTTTATAACAAAAATTTTTTAGTTCAACCCCACAATTTATTAGAGATACCCTGGAGGGATTACTTCAGCAAAAGTCTGGGCGCCCCACAAGCTGCCTTAAACTAGCCCACCAGAATATTAGGGGTCTGGCATCGAAGATAGAGCAGTTGAATGCGTTTATTTATTTAAAGAACCCAGGTATTATATGCTTGTCAGAACACTCACTAAAATCCCCAGAAGTTGAAAACATCATACTGGATGGCTATGTATATGTAACAGCATATTGCAGGCCATCGCTTAACATGGGGGGAGTGGGAATCTGGAGTAAAGCTGAGGTAACTTCTGAAGTGATGGCTGTGACAGATTTTTGTATCAAAGGCTATTGTGAGCTTGTTGCGGCAATACTGCAGCCCAGACAGGGTAAGAAGCTGCTGCTGGTAGTGGGTTATAGGCCACCTACAAGCCAGCATGATATGTATTTTGAAACACTGTCAAGTTGCCTTGAAAGGAATATGAGGAAGAACTGTACAACCATTGTGGTGGGGGATTTTAACATTGATTTGGCAAGGGACTCGTTTTTAAGACATAGATTTGTTACCATTATAGCCAGTTTTGGTTTACAGAACCTAGTCACCTCGTATTCTACAGAGAGCTTACAGTCCCGAACTCTAATAGACCATATATTCTCTGATGATATTTCAATAAGGACTGAGGTGGTAGTGTCAGCGTTGTCAGACCACCATGCACAGACAGCTGACATCCCCCACCAACCAGTTACGAAACCTATACGATTGAAATCCATATATGGTAGAATTTTCTCTAAAGAAAACCAGCAGCTTTTCAGAAATTTGCTTAATAGAGATGAGTGGAACGATGTGTATAAATCAGCTGATTTCAACGATAAGTTTGATGCATTTAACGCCTAGTTAAAGCAACACTTAAAAGTATCGTTCTCCAAAAAGCAGCTAAAGATCAAAGATAAGAAAGCTCACAGAATTAAACTAGCAAAGAAATACTTGAACTAAAAGAGACGGTGACTGAACTGTATATAATAACGAAAGATCTCCCTTCTGATAATTTTATTAGGCAGTATTATCTTGGAACAAAAACAAGTACAGGAAAGCAATACATCAGCCCAAGGCTGAGAATATTAAATAAGAATTGAAAGATCAGATGAGATTTCGAAAGCTATATGGAGTATAATAAATGAAAATAAAGCAGCGTTGAAGAAAACAAATACAATATCAGAGTTTTGTATTGAAAAAGATGATGGTGAGCTAGTTTACGACCCTGGTGACATTGCCAACAAACTCAAAAGTTTTTTCAATAATGTTGGAGAAAATAAGAAAACACCTCAGATATGTTCATCAGATAGAATACTCCAGAATGGCACATCAATAAGCAGAGAATCTCTTTTTATATTCCCAACGTCAGAGGAAGAAGTAAGCTGTGCAATAAAATCATTAAAAAGTAAGAAATCAGCTGTTAATGACGAAGTACCTGACGTTTTCATAAAAGAAATTAACGAGTAATTAGCTGGCCCTAAAAGTTACTTGATAAACAAGTCTTTAGTAAGTGGTCTGTTTCCTGACGCATTGAAGCTCGCGATTGTAAAACCTATCTTGAAGAAAGGCAACAAGCTTAAGTGTGCTAACTACAGACCAGTTTCCATTCTCCCCACCATGTCGAAAATCTCTGAAAAATAACTCTAAATAGACTGAGCACTTTTTTAGAGAAACACAGCATTCTATGTGAAAACCAAAGTGGCTTTGTGAAGACAAAATCAACGACCAACGCTATATTCTCTCTACTACATAATTTAGTTAAAGGATTAGATAGGAAAAACCACTGTGCCGGCCTATTTTTTTATCTGAGCAAGGCCTTCGATACAGTCAACCATACCTTGTTGCTAAATAAAATGGTTCACATTGGAATACGAGGCCATGCTCTAGAATGGTTTTCGTCTTATCTTCAGGGTCGGAGGCAGTTCGTGGAAATATCCACAGTGAACACTGCGGGTTATCAACTGCGTCATTCTTCTGCTGTGACCACAGTAACTAGTGGCATCCCCCAGTAGTCTATACTCTGCCCAATTATGTTTTTAATTTGTATTAACAGTCTTCCACTGACAGTAAAAACTGCCCAAGTTTGTCTTTTTGTTGATGACACTTCTCTCTCACTGTCCGCTCTTTCTAGAGAACAATTAGAAATCAATACTCTTCTTTAATCTAATAACCTCCTTCAGTGGTTTGAAGATCATCCACTTTAAGTCAATTCATTAAAATCACAACTCACTAAATTTCATCTTAGTCAAAATTCGTCTGATTTTGACTTTGGGTTCAAATTCCTGGGTGTAACTCTCGATAATAAATTGAGTGTTTATCTCCATATTATGAATGTATCTAATAAAATGAGCACTGGAATCTGGCAGGGACGCTGGGCCCTGAGATCCTTCTCACTGCCTACTACGGATTGCTGTATCCACACCTTGTATATGCAGTTTCCGTGTGGGGTGGGGAGTCTCGGAGGATGCTATTCTTGTTTAGATTGCAAAGCAATAAGGGTGATATTTTCATTAAAAAGGCGTGACTCTTACCGTGAATACTTCTGAGCGTTTAACATTCTTACCTTCCCTTCGATTTTTAATCCAGAAACCCTGAGCTTTGTTAAACAAAATTTCCACCATTTTTCAACAGCTTCTAATCATATTTAAAACCTCTGCAATAACCATATGATTAACATTCCTTCTCATTCTACTTCTTTTTTTAAACAGAACCTTCTATACAATAGACAAAATAGCTTACCAACTGCACTGAGGATGGAATCCGATAGCACTAAGTTATAGCGTCAGGTAAAAACATACCTCTTTGATAAATGCCATTACAGTGTCAAGGAATATGTGGCTGGCAGTCATGTAAAATAGTTCCAACATTCTTGATTTAAAGGTAAATATGTTTTATGTATTTTTAGTTTTCTTATTTTGTAAATATTTGTATTTAATTGTATATAGTTAATACTGACTTTGTAAAAATTATTTAGCTAAATACTCAATGTATAATATTGACGTGGCAAATGCAAGATATACTGTCAATTGTGCCCAATAAATTATTGATTGATTGATTGAACAGCAGTGAACAGTAAACGCTTTTCTATATTAGTTGCTGCCTACAGCTGCAAGCTCTGTTGCACTGTTGTGATGACTGCTCAGCTGTTTTCTTTTTATGATAAGACCTGCCTCTATAGGGCTGAGCTTTGGTAGACATTGGTCCTTGTCCAGTCTAGTCCCAGTCAGTCAGTAGTGTTGTTGTCTAAGCAGCTGGCTAAGCAATACTCAGTCAACAACAATAAACAGAAACGACGTGCCAATATATGTGCTGTAGTTGAGCTAAACTGCTTTTAATAAGCAGCTTAATTAAGCAACTTAGTGATGCCAACTGCTTTCAGCTAAGCTTCTTCTTTCAAACAGCAGTTTGGTACATCTCTAATCCAAATAGTTAAAACCCATAATCCTGCCCACCTCTTGGACCTCCTCTGTATAGAATGGAGTCTATCGATCTGTCCACTTTGGTAAAGAGACCTGACGGCTAAGATAAATTGCAGGTTCTGGCGAACCAAGGCCTTGTACAGAATCACCAGAGCTTGTCAGCTGAATCCAAAGCTATACGAACTGATAACAAATCCCGGCATACGTGAGGCTTTGGAACATATAGTGTCAATGTGCTCACTGAATACCAAAGAATAGTTGGCCATAACACTGAAATCTATAATACCATCAGACTTTACACTGACAGCCCTGTCCAGGATGTAATCCACAAAGAACCGGTTCTTTTTCCTATGGATGATGATTGTTTTGGATTTGGCAGGGTTGACCGATATGAGAATCTTCATGCACCACACCGACATTAGTCAAGGACTTGCTTAAGCAGGTGGCAGCAGTCCTCAATGGTGTTAATCTGCAGAAATAGCTAGACATCATCTGCAAAAAGCAGGTACTTAGCCGCTGTGCCATCACAAATGTCATTTATAAGAGCCAGAGAGAAAACGGTATGTTCAAGTTTAGTTGTAAAGACCTAACTCAGATTTATTAAAATTCCATCTAGGCCTGGGGAAAGATCAAATTAAAGGGATCTATACCTAAACTGAATCCATGACTGGTCTATGCTGAGAGTGACTTTCCTCTGTACATCAAGTGGTTTCAAAGGTTGGTCACAAGAGTAGAAGCCTGTCAGCTGAATTACTACAATGCCATCAAGCTGAGTCAAATCTTATTGAATCATTTGCATCAATAAGATTCAAAAGATTCGATATTTGATACTTTCAACCCAATAAGTTAGCCTCCTATACACCGTCGATATAATTAATTATCCATAGTGGCTATTTCATTATCTTTAACTATTTGTCTTTGTCTAGGTCTCCAGTTTACCAGTTACCAGCTATTTTGATCTCCTATTAAAAATCCTAGACCTAGTACTCCAATAATAACATTTAAGTAACATGTTTGTCATTTCCATTTAGAAAAAAAATAGTATTAATGATATATTTACAGAAAAAATTGTTCATCTGCTCTGACAAGATGACCTAGGAGGTAATAAGCATAACAAATGCTTAGACAAATAATCGTAACATGTTGAATATATTACACTCGTTAAATTATTTAATCAACAAATTAATTTTCCAATGTTACCTACGTAGTACGTACCACAGCTATATTTTATATGGTTTGATAAATAAATATTGACTGCCTGTAATGAGATCTGCATCAATCTCCACCCTCAGTCTCCTAGCTAAGAAAGATTAAAAGTGACATGCATGAATTATTACCTTGAAAATTCATGTTAACTCTTTTGAAAATTGAATATTTACTATTCTAAAACATAAATTGCACTTCGCCAAACAAGAATGCTGCAAATTAAGAATTGAACTTAGAAAATATTACATACATAAGTCACTAACTGCTCAAATTCAACGAATGTCTTACCTCCATTGCTTTTTTATCACTAAAAAGTCTTTCAAACACCGATGGCTCCTGTGCGCCAACATCTAAATACTCATCTTCACCCGAATTCACAAGGTTCATTAGGAACACACCTTGAAACAAAAACACTTGTATATATGATTGAAGTATATGAAATTGATAATTTAATTTAAAACTAATAATATAATAAAATTAAAAATTACTAGTTACTAGATTATTGAGTATAATTTCAGTTCATGACATAACAAATCAACACTAGCTAATAAAACTAGTGTATAAACTAGTTTTATTCACATTTTTATTGTGCTATTATTTAATTATTCTTCAACATACTGTATTGTATAGGAGTGTAAACAAACAACTGTTGCTCATGTTAAAAAGGGCCTTAGTAAAAATTGTTGCTTTCTATTTATATTATTGATGATATACTTTGTGTCATCACCACTATACAAGTATGGGTTGGCTGCTAGGTCATCCACCACACCAATGTGGGTGGGCGGCTATTGCATCATCATCTATTATTTCACGATTCAATGTTTTATTCCTAGTCTTTGTCTTTTCATTCAGATTCTTCTACATCGGTTTTTGTTCAACATTCGGGTGAGATCGGCTCTGGTCAGAAATCTTAGCCATTGGTTTCAGCTGGCAAACATTCAACAATAATAACAAAAAAAACCTATATGCACCAACACAAGATAACTAGAAAAGACGGTAGGTATCACGACGAGCTGTGCAGTAGACAAACATCACATAGGCAAAATCAGCTGGTTTGATTATTCTATAAAATACTGGTAACTAAATCTACCAATCGCATCGGAAGCATTCAGCTAAATAGTAGATATGTTATTTACCACTAATCAGCTGAAATTGTAAATTACGAGAATTAGAACAGTAATTTTGTCATTGTTGTTGCCATTTTGCCCATGTGATGTCATAGGAGATGCGTGTGATGCCTATTGTTTCCTTTCCTATATATTGCACCAAGATAACCTATTATGAACACATAGGTTTGTATTTTCCATTAATATAATTTTTTTCTCAAAACATGATAGCTTTGTGTTTTCATTTTTTACAGGGACTATATCCATGGATATGTTCCAACAACATAACCTAGGAAATACAATAAATTTGTATACAATAAATTGAAATTTAAATCTATGACAACATGACGTCATTAGAACACTTGTGAGAAACAGCAAAAGACTCAACTGTTTACGTTTGATAGTTTTGGATCCACTAATCTGCGGTGTGGTGAGTATAAATAGAAACCAGTATATGCACAACAACTCATAGATTATACAAAACCTGATAGGTTAATGAGCTTCAAGATTTGGAGTGCATCCAGTTGAAACCTCGGAACAAAATATTCCTCCTGGATTTGGGATCAAGTAGAAAGTGTAAGCAATTCCACACGTCTGGACCTCCTAATTCAAATCAATCAGTATTTCGCTGGTGAAGATACAGAGTACAAAACAGCGGTCATACAATGTGTCAACAGCCTCAGGTACACACACAGAGTGTACTTGCATGTTTTTAATTTCATTGTTTATATGCATGCCTTTTCACATTCTTTGAGAATAACAAGACACGATGGAAAGATGTGTTTTTCCTGCTGCAGCCATCAGAGAGCATCCAAAGAGAAATAAAAAGCAAGATACTATCGTGAGGGACAAACATAGTAAGACGATGATATCCAAAGGAATAAATGGATAATCGTACATTAAGACATGAAGGGGCTAGGGAAATAGCATCCAGAGGGGAATAAAAAGCAAAATATGGTAGTTTCAAAAGAGCAAGAAGGGACAAAAATATCTATCTGTTGAGAGCAACAAAAAGAGCAAAATTGTCCAACACTTTTGTATTCCAAAGTCAAATGGAAGGCAAAATAATTGAAGTTTAAGTGACAAAAAAATTACAAGGTGATGTGAAATCAAACCACAAAAAAACTTCAAAAAAGTAAAAAATGGACGCCAAGCACTTTAAAAAAAGTTATCGATAAATAAACCAAAAAAGATATGAAATCAGAATGGGATGGCCAAGTAACTTCGATAATTCAATGAAACAAACAAACCATGCAAACAATTTGGAAAAAATATGGACATGAATGAAAATTAAAATTCTTGGCGTTGGCGTTCGAGCGAGGTTGAAAAAAGCCACCGCCAGGAATTATTATTTTCATTCATTTCCATATTTTTCCCAATTTGTTTGCATGGTTTCTTTGTTTGTTTCATTGAAGAGCAGAAGGCCATCCCATTCTGATTTCATATCTTTTTTGGTTTATTTATCTATAACATTTTTAAAGTGTTTGGCATCCTTTTTTTACTTTTTTCAAGTTTTTGTAGTTTGATCCATATTTAAAACTAATTGCACTATTTACAGAATAATATTTATACTAACTCTTATATTAAAATCTAAAATAATAACTGTATTGAAGCGAATATTTTCACGATACAAAGCTACTGACGGGCAAACTGACTGACTGGAGATGCCATTGAATTAGTCTTGTTGTAATTCAATAGAAATCCTCTTCTTATCAATCAGTGCCTTTTAAAAAGGGGCAGTTTAAGTGGAGCCTCACTTTCAATTCTCCTTGAGCAGCGTATGCATTAAAAACTATTTCTCAATATACTTTCTGATTGAAAACACTCTTTTACATCTCTGCATATTTCCAGAGGAGCTGTTACACAGCACTCGAAGCAATGATAGAGGAGTTGGAATGAGGGAGTCGCTGATAGTCATTGCTTATTTAGTTGTATATCAACCTCTCGTACATGTGTACTGTTAAGACATATGAGAGCACAATATTCCGTAGTATAGTAAACTAGGGACAAAGCTGTAGCAAGTGGGACTTTTGCGTTGGCTCCTCAAGGTGATCCAACAAGTTGCTGCACGATGGTATTTATAGTTCCCTCTTACTATATCTGCTGTTTTCTGAAGATGACTTTTATAACAGAGAGATCAAAATAACTGACTCCAAAGTACTGTAGATGCTCATTATATTCCAGCCTAATATGATCAAAATGCTTATTTGATTTGATCATCAATGTTTATTTCAATTGAGTAATAGATTTATTACTTAACCCTTCAGGGTGGTTTGACGGATCTGATCCGTCATGGTATTTACTACCTCTCCAGCGGTTTGACGGATCTCGTCCGTCATGAAGTATTCCGTCATGTGTTGCGATCTAGCGGTCGCTCGTATAAGCTAAACACGTTACAAACCTAATGGAGTACAGTTTACTAGTTTTACTTTATACTTCATAGGTTTTGACAAGAAAATTATCAAGTGTCACATGGACATCATTTGACATTGACCATGACAACAGCTGTCAGTGACTGAACCGCCAAATCACTGTGGCACTGGTGGGTCATTCGTCAGACGCATTTCATCATCTGCTCTTTGTTGTTTGTGATTGACTAACCTAGTTTTATATTTTCAGTTGTGTTTTACACAGTAGTGATAGTTATTTTAATTCTTGTAAATAAATTAGTTGATAATAATTATAATGTGATTCTGCAAATTCATTGTAAAATCGCCAAATAAAGTCCCGCTGGGGGTTATGACCGGGTCAAAAAAAAATCCCGCCTTGAAGGGTTAAATGAAAGCAGGCTACTTCTATTTTTGTTCGGCTTTAGCTTCTAGAGTTTATTAATTATTAAGTATGATTAGATAAAGTGTAGGGGTTCTTTATTTTTTTATTTATTTTATTTTTTATCCTTGTTTTGGGTTTTGAGAACAATATTGTCTGCATGAATGATTTTTTTTTTTTTTTTTTTTTACTTTGTGGTAGGAATGTTGGCAATGTACAGATTGAATAAAATAATAGCAAGAACAGAACTTATGGCAGTCAGCCATGGAATTATGTGCCTACAAGAGCTTCCTCCTCTGTGACCCAGGCTAACTATAGATATTCTGTACTGATAGTGAAATCAGAAATTGCTAGACATCCCACAATGTGCTGGGCAACTTAAATCCAGAAAACCACCTGTTTGAGTAGCTTCCTTATTAATTACAAATGATTTCTTGCTGGGCGATACTTGGGATATGTTGACGGTCGGAATAACTATCTAGTATCCAGACCCTATGACTGTCATAGATGGAAAGAACTTCCTTGTAAGGAATAGACTATGTTGAGTTGCTTTCACACAGGGGTAGGAAGAAACAACAATTTTTTTGTTGTTTCTCCTTAATTATTGGTAATATTTTTAATGATCATCATGTTAACTCAGTTGATGATAAAATAATTTTTATATTAAACCCAGTACTGTACTAACGTTTCTTTTAATGATCAGTTAGTAAAATTTCCATGTGAATTTTTGAATAAGATGGAATTGGAGGAATTACTCAGCAAATTTGAAAATAAGTATTAAACCATAGCCGTAATAAAGCATACCCGAAATTATCTCATCAAGCCACAAACACATTTAATTAATTCTTCCTTGATATCTGGAATTTTTCCTGACAAATAAAAAAATGTATAAATTAAACACCTACACAAGAATGGAAATTTGTCTGAGATAGACAACTATTGACTAGTTACTTTGTTACCTGTTTTATCTTAAGTCTATGAAAGGGCAATGTATAATCAACACATTACATATTTTGAGGATAATAATCTTTTAGACAAGGAGCAACATGGGTTTTGACAAAATCACTCCATATTGTCAGCAGCAACAAGTTATATGGATATGATAATAAGTTTTTTAGATAAAAGTGACAAAGTCCTTGGAATTTTCATGGACTTAAGCAAAGCTTTTGATAGCGTTTATCACTATCAGCTATTAGAAAAACTTTCAAAAATGGAAATAAATGGATCTCCACTGTTATAAGCTCCAGTTATAAGTTCCAGTGGGATAAGCTTGACATATTGATTAAGTTATTCAAATTTATATATTGTTATATAGAAATTATATTTTTACATTTTGAAAAGAATTTATGATTTTGTCAAGCTTAAAGCTAATTTTTATGGCTTAATATGAAAGAGCTCTTTCTCTAACTTATATGACTACTCTTCACTAAGCGACGGACACGCTTCACCACTTTCATTACCGAACTGCTCCACGCACACCACACTTTCTTACAACTTCCACCCGTGCCGATCCTATGTGGAAGGTCTTATGTCAAGTGTCTTGAAGCGTGTTGGCTGCCTTAAAAGTGTCACACAAACTTTGTGAACTCTATGAATCGATGAACTGTCCTGACCCCAACACATCACCTTATTGCCAATCTGCAGTTTTGGCAAACCAGGACTTGGTGGTTTCGATGAAGTTCTGAACAAAGTTACAGAACATGGATTGCATACTGATAATAAATTGAACTGGGATTTCCATATTGGATCATGTTGCAAAAAAGATTTCATCTGGATTATTTACTTATACAAACTCAAAATGTTGGGAACTTGATACAATTAAACTTGTTTATTTCATTCCTATTTATCTTTCGAAATTGCTATCTATGGTGGATCCTATAAAAAAATAGATAGATTATTACTTTTACAAAAAACAAACAATGCAAATCATGCTACATTTGAACTGCAAGAATCTGTGAAAGATACATTTAAGGGATTGAACATATTTACAGTAGTTATTTCTGTTATAGCTTTGAATGTATTTTGGATATTTTTTAGAACTCCAATTCTATCTCTTGAGTAGGAGATAACTACCTGTATTCTACAAGTAATAACGTAATTTTACTACACCTAATAGATTACAATTCTTTGAAAAGAATCAATGTACATGGGAGAGAAATGTTTTCATGAACTACCAAGTGAATTAAAAAGTATTACTAATTTTGAGAATTTAAACAAACTAAAGCAATATTTACTGTCAAGGTCTCTGTAATCAATAGACGAATTTGTTGAATGATTGTTATTTATAATTTTATGTATACATACATATATATCCTAGTCCCGTTCCAGTTTACTGGGTCTGGGTGTTGACAAGCACTCTCCATCTTCTTCTATCAGACCAGATTCTTTCTTCCTCAATCTGCTCCCATCTGTACCCTCTATTTCCGATCTCTTCCTTAACACCTTCTAACCATCTCTTTCTCGGTCTACCTCTAGCTCTCCCTCTTCTTTACTTTCTATCATTTTCCTTGGCAGTCTGTTTGGATCCATTCTTTTGATGTGCCCATACCACCGTAAAATATTCTGACCTATTTTTTTCTCTTATACTTCTAACTCCTAGATCCTCTCTTATATCTTCATTCCTCACTCTATCTCTTCTCGTTTTTCCACACATACCTCTCAAAAATTTCATCTCTCCTGCCTGTACTCGGCTCCATTCTTTCTCATTCATCGTCCATGTCTCCGATGCATATGTAATTATTGGGGTATAATATGATTTAAACATTATCATCTTTGCTTTTGTGGGTACACTTTTGTTCCACACCAGGTGTTTTACCGTTTGGTAAAAATTTCCACCTTTTTGTAACCTAGCTGTCACTTCTTCTTTCAATTTCCCTTCCTTCGATATTAGTGCTCCTAAATATTTAAAATTTTCCACTGTCTTCAGCGGTTCCCCTTCTATTTTATGTATAATGAGAACCTTATGTTTCTAGACAAATTGAGTTAATGGCAACAAAAACATGTACATAAGTAGCCCAAATATTATTCTAATATTCTTAGGTTATTATGACAATGTCATGACACAATTAAATACAATCTGATGAATAAAAAGTATTGTAATTTGATTTTGCAAATGATCAGTCTCGTGATTGCAGAACTCAAACAAACTACAGATAAAATAGTTGATTATTGCCTATTGCGCTCTTTTTAGGAATGATTAGCTGATCTTCATTCAATGTCAAATATGATATTTGAATAATGATTTATTTCCTATTCAATATAAGTACAATAAATTAAAAAAAGAGATAAACTTAAAAACATACTGACCACAGTTACCAGTATTGGTGGTCAGTAGTAAAATATTATTTTAAAATAGAAAAAACAAAGTAATAATGAGTGCAGTCTTTAAACTTAGAAAGTGTGGTACTTGAAGACTTATATTGCTTACAGGTTGACTAAAACTTCATTAATTCTTAAAATTAATGATAAAAGTACATTAATGACAAAACAAAACCAATTCTTATACCATCGTTTTTTTTTTAATTTAAAAGTCTGAATTTAATTCTTAATTATACTTGTTTAGTATTTAGTAATTTCTCTAATTAGTTATTATTATTTGTCAAACTCAATATGTATATTACATTTTACACTCGATAGAGCAGACTAAAAGGGAAAAGCACTGCGAGTTCCCAATTTTAAGTTTAGATCACCCCATACATCAGGCAATATGACATAGTGGACGTTCATTGGTCTAGCAATGTCATACGATTCTCGCCTGGGACTCGCACTCCTCTTAGCTTGGGGAAGAAAGACACTCTGTGGAGGCACCTCATAAACCTTGTCGTTGGAGTCTTAGTCCGAATTTTCATTTTTCTACATCCCTCTAAATTTTAGTTTATTTACTCAAAATTATTGGCCTTTTAAACTTCTCCCCTAATTATTTAATTGTATTATTACGTCTCTTCGAGAACTTCATTTGTGCGTGGCAACGGAACGTTCCCTGACCGACTTCCGCGTCAATTCAAACAGACTCTCGTTGCTATCAAGAGACAGTGACTGTGTGGGTGGCAAGTGTCCAGTGCATTTAGGACAACAAATCTTGGATCAAATTCAAGGCTACTGACTTCAACTACTAGTGGTGACCATTTGGTTCGCTCTCTCTGCCCATGGGTAAGTCAGAAATACTCCATCTCTCATTTGTCCTAATATAAATTTATTAGGTGGTCCTCCCAAGATCAATTAATTCATCTCCCCACCATACAATACTTATTACTCTAATAATTTCTATGGTCTTAAAATTTCAAATTAAAAAAATTAATAAATGAATACAAAATATTTTTATAATTATATACTATTAGATGAAAGATAAATTTTTAAAAATCTACATTTGGGTGATTGAATATCAATTTTTTTTATTATTTGAAAACTTTTGTGATTTTCACAAAATTTTATATGTTGTGACAACTGATTAAAATATTTCGGTCCAATGCACTGGTAGGATTGCTTAAAACAATTGTGACCTTCGGAAGTTTAAAAGTTTTGTTTGAATTGCTTCTAAGTAGATTAGATGTTCCTGTATTGTCACTTCTATAATACAAATTTCTTAAAACTTTGTAAACAAAACGTTGCTGTATTGGAAGAATTTTTATAAAGTAATATAATGGAAATGGGCTATTTCAAATTTTTTTTATTTGTTACTATTCGAATCAGGTGATTTTGGGCTTTCCTTATTTTATCTATATGAGTTTTAAAAGCACTTCCTCAACATTGTATTACATGTTGCAATCTAGAATTATTAGGGCAAAATAACTGTAACCAGAACTGTAATTTTAATTTTATTGTGTACATTTAATAAATATTCCCCCAATTTAACTATTCATCTAATGTTATCCCTAAGTACTTGATTGATTTTACTTTTCCAGTGACTTGACAATTTAGATGGTTTTGACTGCAGCTGCCCTCACGGTAAAAAATGGTTCATAGGGAAATCAAAGCTTTTGTAACCGTAATAAATGAATTTAGTTTTATTTACATTAATTTGCATTTTATTTCTTAACACGTTAGCTGCCATCCTTAATATGACTATTTTGTATGCCTTAATTGCCAAACATTTTTATGCACATTTTTAAAACAATGGTGCATTATGTTTACCGTACTACCAACTCTGAGTATAGAAATACTACATACATAAGCATTAAATGTATATAAATATGTCGGGAGTATTAGCCCAACAGTTTTTTTAGTAGCGTATAACGGCATACAAAACTGTCGGGCATATCGGCCTGACACATTTTGAGGTAAATGTGTATTCCTAGTTTGGCTACGCTTACTGCATGATGAAAGCAATCCAGTATTCAATATCTATTTCGTTATTTCAATACCAAAATTCACTAGATAAGTCTGTCGGGCCTATGCTCCCGACAACTTGCCTGTAAAACCCACCAAAATTTAAAGTTTTATGAACAACTTTGTAACTAACCACAAACTTTAAAATTTCCTCTGTAAATAGTATAATGCTTGCAGTACAATAAAGTGTGATCGGTTTCTTTAAGAAAGCAGGAACAGTCGAGTAGCGATAAAAAAACAAACTATGTTGAGCATAGTGGCCCAATGGCATCTAGCTGAGACAAAGAGCTGTCAGGCGTACTGGCTTGACACGGCAGCTAAAGTGTTAAACACCATTCCCTTAAAATATTTAAATCCTCTGTAATGCTTTAATGAGCATATAAAGTATTAGTGAACAAGTAAAAAAAGGGCAATATCGTCTGCAAATGCATTTATTTGACCATTACAGAGTTGTAATAAATTGTTAGTGAAAATCAAAAATAATATTGAAGAAATTACCGATCCTTGTGGAACTCCCACCTTCACAGGTAAAGGATTGCTTAAACAATTAGAAACTTTCACATGTTGAGTTCTTTCTGTCAGGAAACTTTTAAACTATTTTAGAGCATTACTTCTAATACCGGTCAGTTCCATCAATATGTCGCCAATATTTGATGTCTAATATTGATGTGGGATCGCTCAAGTCAAAAGCTTTTTTAAAATCAATAAATAATCTAGTAGCCTTCTCGCTATCATTAAAAGCTGTATGAGTTTTATTAGTGACCATTAGTATTCTTCTAATGGTTTTCCTTTTCTACCAGATTTTTTGGATTTTTTATTATTTTAATGATTTTTGTCTTGGTGGTAGGATAGACAAATAAAGAGCACAGGTGTTGATGGTGGCAAGGTTGACAATGAGTTACGTTAGTGCATTGAGGGTCTTGTTGACTTTGGGCCGAGATAAAGTATTTGTTTATAATCTCTGCGACTTGATCTGCCTCAGTCACTATCAGTCCGTTACTATCTTCAATTTTGCCAACAGTTCTACATTTCCCTGCACTGATCAAGCTTGAACAAATGAAGTTTATTCCACAAATAATACAATTTGACAAAACATAGCAATGATGGAATATAACTAACCACTGTTCCCAGTGATTGTGGTTAGTTAATAAATTAAATATATATATTGAATATAAAATAAATTAATTTGAGTTCAGTTTACCAACTACATAAGTGTGCACTTTTCTCATTGCTTCTAAGACATCACTAGAAGAAAATTACAAAAAAATGAAAATTGATCATATATGGATGGATTTGTATATTGTCAACGCAATCCTCTATTGATTTAGGATCAGGACATTTGTAAGAGAATACCAAGAATTAGTTCAGATAATTCAAGGAAATACCAACAGAAATCTGTAGGGATTGTTTTCCTAATGCAATTTTTTAACATTACTCTGGAGCTTTTAATGACTTTCATGTCCTGAAATAAACTAAAAACATTTTATAGAGTTCCGCAGAAGCTGTTTTATTCGATTACAGAGAAGTCTATGGCACGCCATAGACTCCTCCTCCCCAGAGCTCCTAGTTTTACAATAAATAGCATCATGCAGACAATCAAGTTCCGGATGTCAACAGTCATGTATGTATTATTTCTTTGATAACAGGTGCATCATAAGACCAATAATTGTGGAGTTGACCTCTATCTATATCATTTACAGAGGACAATTCATGGATAGCGTCCCAGTCAAGAGTTTTCAACTCAAGTCAACAATCTTTTTAAATTTCTATAACTGATATACTTTGTAGGAGGCTTTGGTGCTTTTAGTGAGAAAAGGCAGAAAACCAGATCAAGGTGAAATATTTTATTATATGTACCAGTATAAAATATGGTTTGGAGTCGCTATGATGATTAGTTCAACTTTAAAAACATGCCATTTTTATCTTTGCAGTTGTTAAATAAAACATTTTACAAAAGCGGGCTTTTGTAGCACTACAAATTTATAATTAATTTAGCATTAAAATAGTGCAATGTCAAACAAATAATGTTATTGTAAACAAAGCAATCCAAAATGCTATGAAAGAAAAAACAAAAATGTACTGACAGTTTTACTGTAAAAACCCCATACTTTTTCAACCCATAATTATAGGTTTTCTTCATATTCATGAATTAAAACATTATAAATACTTAGTAAACAGATAAATCCAATGCTAAATAAATATTTTGGTCCATTATTGATCACATTTAGTCAAAAATATTTAATAATAACCAGTTATATATTAAGACTGTGTTAGTTTTTCATTTCTTATTTTTGATTTTAATCTTAACCCTCCCACTGTTCACTATGTGTTTCTATAATGTTTGACCATTTTTGCCACTTGTGTAAGGTCAAAATAAAAAAATTCATATAAAATATTGAAAATATTATAACTATAGCATAATGTATAATTTTATTTTTAAAATTATACAGAACATGTATAAATGCAAAAGATAAGTGGATTTATTTATTTTGAATTGTTGTTAAGGTCAAGAGAAGATAAAAATCTTTTTTTTTTCAAAACATATTTTCAAGTTCACGTTACCTTAAGGAATTTTTATATTTACAATACAAACAGTCTGAAATAGCCAATTTGTTCTAAATGTTATTCACATTTATAAAATTAATCTTATATAAACAATATTTACGCAAAGAAAAAACTACAATGAGAAAATCAAATTATGTACACACCATGTGCAGCTGTTCCACTGTTGTTGATTATCATATGATAATCTGTGTTCCACATACAAACAATAACCATCTACTCACATATTGGGAGATGTGTAGAGAAATGACGACTAAAACAATATCAAATATAAATAAAAAAAGTATTTGTTGGTAACGTCTTTGTGGTAGTTTAACCGAACCTTTACGTAGTTGTCGTTTTTGCAACAACTAACATCCATAATATGTGTAATGCTGTTGCGTAACCGATAACTAACTTCGGTAGGGTTAAATTAAATCTCTATTCACCGAAAGAATAAAATATGCTGATCCAGTATGAATCACAAGTAAAGGCTTTTGTAGCATTATGCTTCTTAATTTCCTTGTTTCATTCCTTTTAGACTAGGCTTTATTTGTATGCTTTCTGCAGCATGACTGTATACAAAAAAGGAGAGTTGTGTTCTCAACACCTGAATAAGTATGAATGTTTGTTCCACCATATCTTTTTAGTGGTTCGACCGATTTCAATTTACCTTAGCTCATTGGATTCTTGAATTCACCAGAAGTGTCATAGAACTGCTCATTGGATTCTTCACGTCACTAGAAATATCATAGGATAAAAAGGTTTAATATTAGAAAATAATCCCAAATTGGTCATTTACAATACACATAACAGGTAATTATAATTGTTGGGTTGAGAAAATTACATATAATTGCCAGTCCACTTCTGGTGTTTACCTAGTGTAAATTAACCTTAGTGAAGAGAATTAACTACAAAGTGAATAATCAAATTACTCAAAAAGTTTAGTCATTTTATTTTAGTTGTTCAGCAGATGTATTTTTTTATGTTAATGAGATTATTAATAAGTAAAAATGGATTATCATCAGCATATATTAGCCCTAAATCTATGAAAAGTGCAAATACATAATTCAGCAACAAATGGAAATTTACATTAAATTAGTGATCAACTGTGCACAACACCATTCAGAGCTCTAGTGTTAAGCAGAATACATAATTTTCTTAATACCCTTCACCCTAATCAATGAAAAACAATACACATGGAATCAAAATAACAGATGATTTTAAATTTAATTCTTGGATTTATAATTACAGTTATTGAGACGGCGAGACCATCTACGGCCAACTTTTCCGTCACTACTTGAAGGTTCATCTTGTACAGAGTGCTGAACCTGTCTTCTGCGTCTTGCTTGGTCCTGCCTTAGGAGGTGATGCTGCGGCAGACCTGGCTGAAGAACTTCGTCACTCTCTTCGCTGTCAGATGATGATTCCCTAAAACAATGTGAAATTAACATAATAATTAAAACTGTTAAAAACAAGTAGTTACTATTTATCTGACTTCTGCCTGCTTTTAAAACTTAAGCTAAAGGAAACTAAAAACAGAGCAGTAATTATATTGTGTACAGTATACAAAGTAGAAGGACTGAACTCAATCATATGCATCTAAAAACTCAAACAAATATCTCTAATAAAGTGGTGGGCTCTAACTGAACAGCCACCAACTCCCAATTTGATGTCATCTGGTGATCAATACGGAAGGACAAGATTGGAAGGACGAAAGGTATGGGTGAGATAGGAGTGAGAGAAACAAAAATTGAACAGAAGGCAACTGGTAGATGCTTAGCTTCTTTTTTCTTGATTTTGTGAATTTTCTTAATATTGTTTCTAATAAGATTCATGAACTAATTATCTTTCTAAAAAGTTTGTAACAATATTTTTTAAATTAATTTTTAAGCATTGTTAAAAATAACCTGAAAAATGACATATTGAATTATAATCAAATATGAAGAACTCCTATTGACAAATCAAGGTACAAACATTGCATTTTCTGTGAGGACATTTATATATTGTTCCAAAGAACGATAACTTATAATGAAAATTAGTATCATGTCTACTTTCATAAAAAATGACATAGTAATAGAGCCATAGATGTTCAATTTGAAAACACCTTAATCCTAAATTGTGACATATAAGTAAAAACTCTTATATGTCAAACTTGAATATAAGAGGTCAAAACCTCTTCGTGCAATATTACTTACTGATAGTAAAAAAAAATTTTATAAGTTAAAAATTGATAATTCAAGTAATATCAGTAGAGTCATGGAAGGTGATTAAAGATTTAACATGTGATGAAAATGTAAATAATTCTAATATAAGTTTGAAAATTAATGACAAGCTCGTTACAAATCCAGGTAATGTACCTAATATTTTTAATAATTATTTTGTAGAAGAGGTTGACAAACTGATCGGACAAAACAATGATCTTCCAGACCAACGACAGACTTTTGACATAATGATGACAGATATAACCCTAACGATGACTTTTGGCTGTGGCCTACCAACTTAGAGGAGGTGAAAATGGTCATTGATAAGGTCAGTACTAAAAACAGTGCCGGTGTTGACGAAATACCATGCAGTATATTAAAGGTGTGTAAGGACACCATGGTAATGATTATAAATAAATCATTTGAAACTGGTTATTTTCCTAACATCTTAAAAACTTCAAAGGTTGTCCCTATCCATAAAGGCAATGATAAGAACCTTGTCAGTAATTATAGGCCGGTAGCAGTGCAGAGTGTATTTTTAAGATAATTGAAATTACCTTCTTAAGAAGACTAATACCATACTTGAATAAAAAACAACTTTTAACCGATCATCAGTATGGATTTAGAAAGCACCGCTCAACAAATGATGCTATATTTGACCTTCTAACTCAGATATAAGATAATTTAGATTTAATAGGTGAATCACTTTGCCTTTTTTATGACATTACGAAGGCCTTCGACCTCCTTTCTCACAAAGTTCTTGTAAATAAGCTGATGGCAATGGGTATAACAGGAAAATCACTAAACTGGATTTCAACTTACCTACAAGATAGGAAGCAGGTGGTAATTATGCCTGCAATATTACAAATATGTCAAGACCAGCAATTGAGTTCAACATTCTCTGGTATGAACAGGATGGTGCCTCGCCTCACTTTCATAGAGATGTATGAGATTATTTAGATGTATTCTAAATAGATTCCCAAATAGATGGATCGGTAGAAGGGGTTGTATCGAGTAGCCGTCAAGATCACCAGATTTCAACCCATTAGACTATTTTCTCTGGGGGTATTTAAAAACAAACATTTATACAAATAGACCTCAAGACTTACATAAACTACAAGCTAGGATTGAACAGCAAGTTTTGGAAATAACTGATGAAATAAAAACTAATGCTACAAATGCATTCTACACCTGTCTTGGAGCTTTCTAACAAACATCTGATGGACACTTTGAACACTTGTGGTAAAATAATATTGACCAACATTTTAAGTTTATTAGTACACATGTTTCTTAAGGTACGTTCATTTCTTTTTTAACTTTATTATTTCATTCCATTGTATTCTTCAAATAGGCCTATTTTCTTTTTTATGAAGGGTACATTTAATTATAATAAATAAAGATGTATAATTTTATGATAACTAGTTTTGATAAATAATTTGTAGCCCCAACCAAATAATAGCCGGATAACTAAGAAATATTAGTTATTTTGACATTATAAATTTTTGAAGAGGCTATATTTTCTGACTGGGTGATCCTTTTGAGGTCGGGTTTGTGGCATTGTGTTCTCCTAATAAAGACTTTTAAAATAAAGTATAACATGAGATATGCTTACATTTAAAATTTTAAAGACTTCCATCTTGGGCCAACTCCTGGCCATGCGAAAAAGGAGTAAAATATATCAAAAGGTTTGGTATAGGGACATGTACATAACTACAATGTTTCATTACATTTATTTCAATTGTTTGAAAATTAGAAGATATATTCCAGACTTCTGCCCAACCCTGTATAGATAGCATGATATCAGATGTCTGTTTTGATGCAATGTGTTGAATCACACCTTTTACCTCAATCCACAATTGACATCATATTCTGTGTATCTACCAATGCAAACAACTGGTGGTTTAAGCCTCTCAGAATGAATTGGTACTAGTTCTCTAAACAGTTTTGAATTCAAGTTAGAAAATAAAACTAACTCAGAAAGGTTCAATGAATGAAAACGTCAGACTAGTCATGTGATTATGGATGTGGAAACTATGGAACACTTAGTGAACGACTGCCCATTATGTTCTTACTTTAAAATTTGGTAGACTGCACACTGTAGATAGAGACATAAACACAACACAAAGAATATTTTGGGGCCACTGGACCCTTCTTCAGTCACTAAACCAACTGGATACACAGTCACATTTCACACTAATTTCACTATCCAATTCTTTGTGTTGTGTTTATGTCTCTATCTACAGTGTACAAGTCTACCAAGTTTATCAGGTATGCTGCTTTCCTTTCCTTTCATTACTACTGAAATCCTAGGACTAGTTCCCCAAATTTACTTGTTCTTACTTTTAGAGTTACTTCTAGTCTAAACAGGGCGAAAAAAAGTACTCAAAAGATAACACCGTTGTTCTTGGCTTTGCAATGGGAAATTTATTTCCCAGTTTTGCTTCAAAAAATGATAATAGTATTTTTTGTTCAAGCTCTAAATGAGGTTTAGAATGTATTATATTACAAGAACAGCTATCGTTAACTTTCATAACTAACACTTAAGCATACAGGATTACAGGAATCCTCATGCTATCAAACCTAATGATCCACATCAGTTTTCAGTGAATGTTTGGCCTGGAATCTTAGCAGATCATTTAGTCATATTCGTACTTCCTCCCAGACTTAATGTGCTTGAACTTTTTAAGAGACGGGCTACTTGCTTGATGATGTGTACCTTTGCAGTTATGCGAAACATGTGGTTTAGGCACGATGGGGCACTTGCGCACAACTCTGTTGCTGTTCATGATCACCTAATGTGAGTTTCCCAAATCAATAAATAGGCCGAGGTGGGCCAGTTTTGTGGCTAGCAAGGTCTCCAGACTTAAATCCTTTGGACTTTTACCTTTGGAGACATTGGAAAAACTCTTCCCCAATAGATACCATTGAAGAATACCGATTAAAGATTTCTAGCGAAATAGAAATGATCAAGCATACACTTGGAGTTCTTGAAAGGTCTGAAACTTTATAAGAAGAGGCCTGGATGTGTGTATTTTGAACATCATCTTTAATCTTCCGGTGAGATTTAAGGTCATTTGATATATGTTTATTACATTTAAAAATAAAACGTTTTACTAAAAAATAATGTGTTTGTTTTTTCAACAACTATTACCATTCAGATTTCATTTCTTACCATAAAATGGCAAAAGTTTGCTGTGTAGAGTACTACATAAGAGTCCATTTTTGTTCACATTTAGTTAACTTTGCTCATATGGTTGCTTTCAAAATTAAATTCTCTACAGTTTTAATTAGGGAAAACAATTTGTTTATTGGTCATTTAACATTGTTATTGGGCATCAAACATGAAGACTGTATTTTTCCTATTATATTTTTGACAAATGTTATCCTTATTTCTAAGAAACTGTTATTTCTCAAACACTGCAGCTTCCAGACTATTTATTTGATTTTTCAGTGATTTTCCACATAAATCCACCTTATTTATGTTACAAAGTAAACACCAAAAAACTCAGAATCACTGAATTTCAACAGTGAATTAATATCAGTGCGAAATCATTCGCCAGCGTTACTCGCTAATGAAGCGTTCCAGACTTATGTTTATAAACACTTTTTTTCTAATTTTTAGCTCTACAATCACGTCCTAAATTATTTTACCATAATTCTGTATCACCCTGTACACATTCAGATGAATGTAAACATTTTGCTTTGACTATAATTCAACATAGTAACAAAATAAACAATGATTTGAAATGTTATGGCCATGAACAAACAAAAACAAAATGTTAATCTGTGTTGATAAAACAAAATTTGTAAAATTTGATTTAGAGGGTTTTAATTTTGCAAAATTTGGCACGAAGAAATGTGTATAGATTTCAGTTCATATAATTGTATTAAATTAAATCAAGTAAGTTAATTTAAATAAATAGGTTTATACTTTGTTAAAAAAAATATTAGATGGAAGAAACATTTTACCCTTGTTGTTGTTTATACATATTTACAAATGTTTGTGATTTGAAACTGTTATCAAGGGTTTATTATGCATTACAATATGGCATTATCTGTTGGGCACACTAAACACTTTAATACGTATAATTTTAGAAAAGAGTATTTCAAGCGAAACTACTCATATCTACTTTTATCGACAGCTAAATATTTTTCTACTACAATATTTATTCAAATATTTTTTAATCATCATAATACGTGTTGGTACATGTATAGTACAAGTAAACGTCACATAACACAAATATATTACAATATAAGCACAAAAATACTACAGTACAAAATGCACAAATATATTACGATATAAGCACAAAATCCACACATATATATACAGTAGAACCTCTTTCATCCGGCACGTTTGTGACTTGAAGCTTTCCGGATTAAAGAAACTTCCGGACTATGGAGGTCATTTATAAAAATACAGGAGGTGTATAAAAGATAACATAATTTGCACAACAAAATTTTACTGTATGTATATATTATTTAAACATGAGTTATTTAAACAATATAAATCAATATATATGTACAGGAGAAATATTAAAATGCATTTTTTAAGTACAGTACATGATGAAATAAATTTGAATACAGTATGAAATACAGTACAGTAGTGTACTATAGTATTTGTGGTTTTTAGCAACAGAACTGGTAGATGGCTGGAAAAAAATCTAATATCTATTTGCTTCTTGCAACTATTTTTTTTACTAGCTGTCGAGTTGCTCACTTTACAATGTTCATTGTGACTGTAATTTGTGTATATTGCCGTTGATGCCGGATTACAGACAATTCCGGACTATAGAATGCCGGATTAAGGAGGTTTTACTGCACTACAATATAAGAACAAAATGCATAAATACCTTGGTGATCGATTTCGGCAAATCATGATCACCTTTCCCATACCAGAGGGATTCACAAAAGAATGAAAAATAGCGTTCAACAACCATTTTCCATTCTTTTGTGAATCCCCTGGTTTTTCTGCTTATTTCATTATATTTGTGTTGTGTGACGTTAACTTGTACTGACTATTTGTTCATCTTAAAGTACTGTGATTATTTTTTGTTAGAAGTGGCAACCAGATCGTTATACAAAAACAAAACATCACTAACAATGAAAAATGGGTACAATTATAAAGCCTACATTTCGAAAATATGCTTTCCGCTGATCCTTCTCATATCTAGGGCCTCATTTTTTTTATTAACCAAGTCCCCCAAAATTACAAGATGTTATGAACAAAAAACAATTTAGCAGGAAAATAAAAAATTTGTTTTTAAGTTTAGAGGATTTAGATTTTTGATGTAATATATTTTGTTGACATAGATTTATTAATTTTAAGAGTAAATTAAAAACTAAATATACAATTTTAAATTATTCCAAACTCATTTATACAAAATTATATAATTGATGAAGAGGGTTTTATTTGGCTTTGTTATACATGGGTGCTGAAAAGTCTTAGAACGGTCTAATATATTCTGTACTCGTAATCGTACAAACGTAAAACTTTGTACAGTGATATAGGGCATAAAATTAAAAATGTTGATCCAATTAGTAGCTCTTCACCACCTCAAGGGGATGACTTGTAAGGAGTCGGTAGAAAATCTTAAATGTAAGCATAGGTTGATGTGCATACCATTTTAAAGGTCGTAATAACATCATGCCACAAATGCATGGCAGATTAAGGTGTCAATACATTACTGGACTGGACTAATACAATTTTTAGTATTGAAGAAAATATATTTCTAATTAAATCTCAAAAGGTTGATTCTAAACAAAATAGCGGTGGTCAAAAGTTTCAATGCTAATCTTATAAGTAAGTTAAAGAATGGCTTAATTTTATTGGCACCATATCAGATGAAGCTACAAAACTTCACATGTGATTACTGTACACAAACACCTAATCGGTATCATGGTTACGATAACACGATCCACGAGGAGTCAGTAGAAAATATTTAATGTAAGCATATGTATCAACTGCTTACATTAAAACTAACCTTTTGCATGTAATGTGTACTAACCATTCATTTGTGTAATGGACAAGCAAAGAAGAAAACCACCACAAATCACACTTCAAACGCTTTGTCCATTACAAAATGGTTACCCGAGATGAGTTACCCCAGTAAAGTTACCATCTGGACTGGGTTAGTTGGCAATCGTATTGTAGGACCTTTTATACTAAATAAAAATTTGAATTAGGCTTCATAGGAAATAATGTTGAGAGATACCATTATACCTGATTTAAGTAATATGTAGGGCAAAAGTTATATCACAGTATGGCATCAACAGGATAGGGCACCACCTCATAATGCTGTACTAGTACGGCCGCTACTACTGAATAGGAAGATAGCCGTCCAAGAGATCAGGGTCGATTTTAACACAAAATAAGAATTATTTTAGATAAGGCAATTAACATAAGTTAATATAGATTTGATTAGATAAGTAATGAGTGTATCTTTAGGCAAAAAAATAATTTCAATTGAAAACCAATCATATATTCGTGTTCAGAATCAAAAACATGATAAATGAAAAATAAGGATTTTTAAAAAGTTGTGTGTTTTCACTATCAGATTTATCCGAAAAAGTTTTTCGGTTCAGTATATAAAGTTTTTCTGCAGTAATAAATAAAAACACATATTTCAACACATTTTAATCAAGAAATTTATTTTCTGAAGCGTCTCAAAAGTGCAGATACCTAATTTTTTTCATCTTACGTCTTTTTTATGTTGAACACAAACATATAATAGGTTTTGCAGTACAACCCTAATGACACACTTCATACTTATACATCCAAATCTAACCTAAACTATCCAATAATACTTTTTATAATATAAAGCAACAATCAGAGCTGTCGTTTTATATTCAAGTTTGCTGTTTTAAAGATTGGCATAAGTAATAAATAACAAGATCAATTAAGGTCCTAAATTAGACTCTTGTGGTACTCCTTAATTGGCAATGGGAGCTCTCTGAAACATAGGAGGGTAGGTGAGCTCTTTGAAAACGTAGGCTGTGGAGTTTTAGAAGAATTTGTAAATTGTGTTAAAATCGGGTGGCTGTTCCTTCATTGGAATTAGATGCCAAATAATTTTTTGTCTTTATTCAAGTTGCTTTTATTATCATCGTGCATATGGCTACTATGAGTGATTTGTCACAAAAGTAGTTATACCGTTTATCTTACAACTTTGTGTTCATCGTAAAAAACAACAATTATGTTCCGTAAAAATCACACTAGATAACGAATATAATGAAAAATTTATGCAGCAAGATTTTCCATTTGTTTTATTAGTGCAAAACAAATTTTTCCCAAAAATTTAGACCTACCTAGTGTTATTAATGTAGAGATTAGTATGATGTCTTAAAAGTACATAATAAAGTAGGTTATCTGAATAAAAAATGTTGTCTGATAAACAAAAAAAATGTAACCGCCTGGTAATTAAAAAGTCGACCTAACCCTAGACGTGGCAGCTTAGAAACTCTATAGTGGCAAGCCAGTTTTCACTGTTTTGAGCTTAATACTTTAAAACTCTGTGAAAAATACTTGTTTGCACTAAACTGTACCATGTTTTATATTGTTTTGTTTAGAAATAGCTAGATGTCCTTTTGGTACGCTTTGCGCTGTTTTTATATATAATTTTTTTTTTTCATATAATTTTTATTGTAGGTAAAATATGAACGTTTGTATATCTTGAGATATAAAAATTCAAAAGTAACCATAATAATAAAATATAACAACATTTTTACTGGTAAAATAAAAATAAACAAAGTGTGTAAAAAAAAGATTCTATTCAAGATATAGTAAAAGTTTGGTTCAAATTGTTATATATATTTTCACTTTTAGATTTTTTTTTAAATTGTAGTTGTATGCAAATTTATAGGAACTAAAATTAACAACTATTATATATTTATTTTATAAATTCTAGTTTACTGTGTAAAAAATTAAATTATCTTTCAGAAAATATAATTTTTATTGAGTTAAAATGGTAATAATTACTTTATTATACTAAAAGAAAAACTATGAAATTTGAGAAAAAAATATTTTGTACAGAGTTGAAAAATTATGTCCCGGTGATCTAAAAACTAAATTTATGATTTTAAAAGTATGACTGTAAATCAACAATAACACAAAATCAAACATAAATCACAAAAATAATAAATTACAAGCAATTTCAACGTATGCCATCCGTAGCAGCCGATAGAAATAACCAGGATGTCCAAACAGCCTGGTGCCCAACAGAATATTCGTCTTTTCAACAGCTAATATAAATTGGGCCAAGACATAAATAGGCAACTAAGATAAGTATTTTTTGTTGACAATTTCATAACAAATCGAAACATATAAGAATCAAGTATATAAACAATACTGTTACTTAGTAACAGATCGAAAACAATGCGATATCGTTTGCCAGTACATGAAATATAAAAACATCATTGAAATAAAATTCAAATGACATTGATATTGACCATATAGAAAGAATAAGAACGGTTTGCTGTGTTGCCAATAAGATTCCCAATTCAGGGATGTAGCTCTCTTCTTTCCCACACAAAAATCACCTACCGTAAATATTAGGAGAAAAGTGAGTTATTTTGCCATAAACGCTCGGGTGTGGGGAAATTTTTTGAGTACAAGAGTACTTACTCTAATTTCTTATTTTGCAAAAATTCTGTTTGGTAATCGTCAAAATTTAATATATTACTCTTGAGAATATTCCAAGTTTAATGATATATAATATGATAGGTTTTAAATGGTAATTTGTGTGACAAAATAGCTACTAAAAATAGGTTTAACAATGGTATCCTTTGCCACTGGAGACACACTTTTAAGCGATACCATTGGTATTCTTTGCCACGTCTAGGGTTAAAGAGTTTAGAAAGTGCATAAATACAGTTTAGTTTTACGACTTGGTCTCACAATGCCTTAACAGCCAACTCCGAATATTTAGGAAGGTTTAATCTAGATAAAAAGTAGTCTATGAGTGCACCATGTTAATACATACAACTAATACTTACACCAAAGGTATTGGTACATGATTGTTATCAGGATCAATGTTTGGATCGTTAGGTATTCTCAAAAATCCCATATTGATTAAAAAATTTAGTTAATAAAGTCTTAATAAGGCAGACTTAACCTCAACGGCAAATAGTGTTTATGAAAATTGTGAAGTCAACATTTTGCATTTACAACAGATTGACATAACAAATATACTTCAAATTTGATCAGTAAAAAATCGATATTTACACTACAGTAACGAAAATAAAAAATAGACATCAGTAAGAACAAACACCAGAAGGAACGTCAAGTGAACAAGATTTACATGGGCAAGCCTTAGATGAGATGATAATGGTGTTATGATAAGGTACTACTGTACTAATAGGAAACAAAACTAAGAAAAAAAGAAACAAGAAAAGAAAACTGAACAGTGAACAGAACACTTTACAGGATTGCTAGATTTCATGCCACTCTTCTACGTCAAGCTCAAATGTGATATTTTCAAAGTAACAACTGTAATATGGTTTAAATATACCTAGTTTTAAAAGATAAAAACCAGGTAATTTTTAAAATACAGTATAAAGATTCAATTAAATAAACATTATTTATTAATTAATACAAAGTCGGAGTAATATAGTCGGATCAATTATTATTTTTATTCCAAGTTTTCTTGTGAAAAATACAATAACATTAAGTACCCATGATAATTATCCAAAATCCAAACTGAAGTTTCATCGATGAAGGCGGGTCTTTCAGCTATGGAGCCGAGGATAGCCACTACAGAAGACAAAGTTGTTCAACTTGATAATGATATTGCCACCATTAAAACAGAAGTCTTATTAATCACTGAAAAAATAAATACACTTGAGAATAACGCTAACACTTCCTTAGATGCAGCTGTCGCAGAAGTTAATGATCGAGCCAGCAGATTAAAAAATGTTCTTCTCCACAAAGTCCCTGAGAGTGAGAAGAGCAACCCAAGCGATATTAAAGAAGACGATAGAAAGAAGCTCACAACCATACTGGATGCTTTTCAATTAAAGTCTGATCAGGTGACCTTTTACAGGTTGGGGCAAAAATCAAGCCGCAATACTCGGCCACTAAAAGTAGTGTTTTGCTCCCAAAGTGAAGCGTCGTCACTCCTAAAGAAATTTTCACATGAAGCAGTTAAAGATGTCCATCCTACACTATCTGATGTCTCCATTTCCCGAGACCGCACTCCTAATGAACGGGCCGCCCTAGACTCTTTACGTCAAGAAATGGGTCGGAGAGCTGCTGCTGGCGAGTCGAATCTTACGATAAAGTACATTCATGGTGTCCCAAGAATCACAACAATTAAGCCAAAAAACTAAATAATGAGGGACATTCCAGCAGGCTTTCGGTTTATTATCGAAATGTCAATGGACTTCGAGTTAAGCTTCATGACCTGCGGTTGTCCCTCTCCTCTACTCTATACGATATTATTGCTCTCACTGAAACTAACTTATGCCACGATATCAATGACGCTGAACTTGGATTCCCTTCCTATAATATCTACCGAATGGATAGATCAACGGCAACAAGCAACAAGGTGAGCGGCGGGGACATTCTGCTGGCAGTCAAGGATAGTCTCAAATCACATCGTTTATTATCGTCTTATGATTCTATTGAGCAGCTCTTTATTTCCTTGATTGCATCTTCAGGTAACAAAGCCTTCTTGGGAATGATACCACAATCACCAAATATAATGATTATTCGTATGCGGTGGAAGAGGTCGTAACTACTCACTCTTTCTCCCGTATCCTCCTGATGGGAGACTTAATCAACTCGATCTTGACTGGAATAGTCCGACACATATCTCTCCACGACCCTCGCCTTCTAGAACCCAATGTGACTTGGTCTGAACGCACAATCTGAACCAGTTTAACTCTATACGAAACTCTCGTAGAGTAATATTAGATGCTATCCTCTCATCAGAGACAAACACCATATTCATTCACACCCATTACAGTCTAAAAGTCATTTCATATACATTTTTTAGCCCCTGAGCTGTTCAATCAAATTGTAAGAGAAAATTACTTACTTATTCCGTCGTACAGCTCCTTTGTGAATAATATACTCAGTACATGTTTCACCGTAAGTACGGCATCCTCAGCTGGTCATTAAGTGAAGATCATCCACCTAATAGGTTTCGTCACAAGATAAAATTACACAAAACACAAAGTACATAACATAATAAATAACATTAAAACTCGCACGGACGAACACTAACGACGAGCCAGTCATGACTGTCACGCATCACTTTGTCTGCAGTACTGCAGACAAAGTGATGCGTGACAGTCATGACTGGCTCGTCGTTAGTGTTCGTCCGTGCGAGTTTTAATGTTATTTATTATGTTATGTACTTTGTGTTTTGTGTAATTTTATCTTGTGACGAAACCTATTAGGTGGATGATCTTCACTTAATGACCAGCTGAGGATGCCGTACTTACGGTGAAACATGTACTGAGTATATTATTCACAAAGGAGCTGTACGACGGAATAAGTAAGTAATTTTCTCTTACAATCTAAAAGTCATCTTAATTGTCAAACCATTCATCATGTTATGTGTATTTATTTATAGTTTAATATTCGAATTTGCATGTTTGTTAGATATTATTTATGTTACATTTACAAAATATTTATCCTTGTTATCGCTTATATCACTTATACTATATCATAACAAATTGTTGAATATTTATTATATATTTATTTATATGTGCATATTAATTGATTATTCTCAATTGTATATTGTTATCCAACTAATTCTTTAAGCACTGGTAATTACCATATTTCATTAGCCTCTGTTTTCTATTTTTCTGTTCTCTATTTTCAGCCTAAGTTTTCTTGTGTACAATTTTGTTAAAAAGGCATATGCCGTTAATCATAATAAATAAATAAATAAATAAATAAATAATATAATTTATTTTAAATAATTTTTCTTCTTATATCTTTTAATACAATAACAGTAGATTATTCAACAAAGAGTTCTTTTGGTGAGCTCTGTCTGCGTGTCACAAATTAAAGCTCGATTTTGATCCTCACTATTATCGTACAAATCTGATGAGGTCACTGTTGATAGCAAGGCCTCAGTTGATCTGGCAAAGATAAAAAACTATTTCGATCATAACTCTTTAACTGTGAACGTAGATAAAACTAAATGCTTGCTAATATTTTTCCGGAACCAAGTAGGCACAGGGTTGAAGTGTCTGAGGATGCACTCTTGCACTGATCCGCACTCGACTGTACAGTTTGGTTTTATGAAGGTAAGGTCAACGGTGGATGCTATCTTTAGCTTTGTCAATGATATTGTTACAGCCTTAGACAAAAAGAATCAAGCAGCAGGTATATTCTTTGACCTTAGCAAGGCGTTTGACACCGTTGACCATTCATTGATGATACAAAAGATGAGCGATACTGGAATAAGAGGGCTAACTTTAGATAAATAAATAAATATTTTATTGTAGAAACATTTCACAAAATGTATTACAAGCGTCAATACAATTATAACTAATTAAAAATAAGTAATTATCTACTCAAAAACCAATTCAAAAAACTCTTCTATATTATACAGACAATTTTTAGTAAATAAATTCTTAATTTTATACTTAAACTTATCAATAGGCAGCATTTTATAATCAATAGGAAGAAAATTAAATAATTTCAATGATACATACATAAATGTTTTTTGTGTTTTGGTATAATTACATCTAAAAATACTTAAGTTATTCTTAAATCTAGTACAATAGTCATGAGTATCACCAAGTTTTTCTAAGGTTACATAATTTTCTTTGGCGTACATTAGACATTGATATACAAATAAGGAGGGAAGACTCATTATACACAATTCAATAAAACTAGACTTACAACTACTGCGGAAAGAAAGGTTACAAATTAATCTAATAGCTCTCTTTTGTAATTTAAACAGCTTATCTGCAGATGACTGATGACCCCACAATAAGGTACCATAAGATTGGTTTTATTCCTACCTTCGGGGTCGTAGGCAGTGTGTGGAAATACCAGCTGATGATGAAGCTGGATATCACTTGCGTTACACCTCTGCTGAGGCCTTTATTGTTAGTGGGGTGCCTCAAGGCTCAATTCTCGGGCCAAAACTTTTTCTTTTATTTAATAATCAGATTCCATCTAGTATAACAAACTCAAATATTTGCCTCTTTGCGGATGACACCTCCTCTCATTGTCTAGTCCTAATAGGCTTGAATTGGAGAAAAAAGCATTTCTGGAGTCAAATATCCTACTCCAATGGTTTGATAACAATAAGCTTAAGGCCAACGCTTCAAAAACCCAATTACTTAACATCAAAATAAAAAATTCATTAGCAAACTCAGTTTTTGCCCTCCGAATTTACTTAGATGATTCAGTTTTAGAAGAAACTGTTGTCCTTCTCACAGCATACTATGGTTTGTTTTATCCACTCCTAAAGTATGCCGTACCAGTGTGGGGCAGTGAGAACCAACGGACACTCTATTTATTTAGACTTCAAAAAAAGGCTGTTCGAATAATCTACTCACTGCATCGAAATCATCCCTGTAACAATGTTTTTAAATCATCAAAATTGTTAACATTCCCTTCCATTTACATCCTGGAAACACTAAGTTTTGTCAAAGAAAACCTTTCACTTTTTTTGACTAAACAAAATTCACGTTTTCAATTTTCGAACAGTAGTGATTTAAAAATTCCGGCTCACTCTTCCTCTTTTTTCAAAAAAAACACTTATTTTACAACGGAACCATTTTGTACAGTAAACTGCCTAATGATGCTGGAAACAAACTATAATAAATTTAGAAAAAGACTTAAACTTATGCTACCGGAAGGAAGCTACTACAGCGTCCAAGAGTTTCTGGCTGGTGGAGAATCCTAGTTTTATTTCTTTAATTTAGGCAGTTATACATTTTATTTGTTTTAGCAACCATGCTATATAAGTTTTAGATATAAGTTTTAAAATACTTAAATGTCTCTAGTTTTACCTAGACTTAGCCAATGCAATGTATGTATTTGTTAATAATCTTGGCTGAATAAATGACTTATGACTGTCTGCGGTTGTGGAATTGTTGAACATGTGGAACAATATAAATATTTTGGTGTAATATTAGATCAAAAACTGTGTTTGGGGCCACACGTTCAATATGTTAAGAAGTCCTTAAGAAAACTTATTTACGCGTTCACTCAGCTGAGCGAAGTGTTGAGTGTGGATCAGTGCAGGACTTTGTACTACGCCTACGTGCAGTTCGTATTGCAGTACGATATACTAGGGTGGGGTTGAGCAGCCGCCGCTGTGTTGGCCGCTAGCGGTCACTCAGAGGTCGATCATTAAAATTGCTTTAAGAAAACATTACAGATATCCAGCTTACAGACTTTTTAACGAATTTCCTGTGCTGAATATTAGGCAACTTTTTATAAAAACCTTGTTAATATTCATAAAAAAACAATAAATCTCATCTATTTAACAACATTGAACATAATTATTTAACAAGACATAGGTCAAATTACGATTACACAATACCAATGCTTACCAGAAATTCTTAATTAATAAATACGTTTTATATTGCACAAATATTATACAGAAATCTTCCTGTAACAATAACATAGGTGGAGGGTGACAGTGTTGCCATATACAAGCCAATATGAAGAATAGATTATTATCGGTTTTAGATTTTTATAGAGTTCATAAAACAGAGACTGCTAAATTAAATTATTTAAAAGCTAGAAAGTATTATAAAAATGCTATAAATGGGGCTAAAAAAGAATATAACTTATCTAGTATAGAGTCAGCCAAAAATAAATGTAAGACAGCATGGAGTGTAATAAACTCTGTTGCCAAAAGCAGACAAAGAGAGGTTATATCTATATCACCAAATGAGTTTAATGATTTTTGTGTAGATTCAGTCAATGAAATTTGTAACAGTGTTGTTAGACCCTGTGAAACTATGTCAGATCTCATAAAACTCCATGTAAATAATCCTTTGAGAAATAAATTTTCTTTCTCAGAGATAACACCTGATGTAGTTTTAAGTACTGTATATAATTTTAAGCCTTCTGATAGTGTAGATATTTATGATGTTTCTAGTAATATGTTAAAAAAGATAATTGGTTCTATAGTTTTACCTCTTACTCATTGTATTAACAGATGTTTAAATGAAGGTATCTTCCCTGAGGTTTTAAAAGTATCCAAGGTGGTGCCCCTCTATAAGAAAGGGGATAGAAATTGTCCCTCTAGTTACCGCCCAATATCTTTGACACCGGTTTTATCAAAAGTGGTTGAATCTATAATTTATCATCAGGTGTGTGAATACATTCAACATCATAAAATTCTCTCTGATGTGCAGTTTGGCTTTAGGAAGGCCAAATCTACTGTTCATGCCATAGACTCTTTAATTAAAAAAGTGCTCAATTCTTATGAGGATGGAGACTTTGCTCAGGCCACTTTTTGTGACCTGAGCAGAGCCTTTGACTGTGTTGGGCATGACTCACTTTTGGAGAAATTGGTTCATTATGGCATTGTCAATGACAAAACTAATAACATTTTTGAATCATTTTTAAATAACCGCAAACAAATCGTTTGCATTGGAAAGAAACAATCTCAAATTGCTGACATTAAATGTGGAGTGCCACAGGGCTCAGTTTTGGGACCTCTGTTGTTCATCCTAATGATTAATGATCTACCATCCTATTTGAATATTCATTCCATTCTCTATGCTGATGACACAACCTTTTTCAACACTAGTTCAAATTTTAATACTCTTCAAACTATGACAAAAAACACACTATCTCAAGTGTCAATCTGGTTTCGAGCTAATGGTTTTTTACTAAATGAGAGTAAAACTCAACAAATGTTATTTAGTTTAAGGGATGTACCAATAGAGAATAGTTTAGGCAGTGTTAAGTTTTTAGGTGTTGTTATTGATAGTAAATTGTCATGGGAACCTCACATTAAACACATTAGTGCTAAGCTGTCTAGAGTTACATACTTGTTAAGAAATTTGAAGAATCATGTACCATTTTCATATGTAAGATCAGCCTATTTTGCTTTTTTTCAAAGTGTTATATCTTATGGGCTCTTTCTTTGGGGTAATAGCTCACATGCTCAGGATATTTTAGTTCTACAAAAGAAAGTAGTTAGGATAATTACAAACTCAGAAAAATTTGCCCACTGTAAACCTTTGTTTATTAATTTAAGAATATTAACTTTAGTTAACTTGTACATCTATACTGTTATCTTATATACAAAGAATAACTTATCAGCCCACCAACGTAGGCAGGATATACACCCTTATAGTACAAGGAATAATAAATGCATCAATATACCTTTCTGTAGGCTATCTAAATCATTAAACAGTCATGAAATAGTAGGTATGAAAATGTTTAATAAATTGCCCCTTGAATGGAGAGTAGCTCCGTTGAAAATATTTAAGCAACAATTATATAATTGGCTCGTAGTGACACCTTTTTACAGTATCAATGAATTTTTCGAATGTAAATTGTAATATATATATTTCAGAATTGGGTTATTTGAAATGATTAATTTGTTTAGAAATTTGACTCAGTTGTAGCCTATGTATGTCTTTTTCGTTATAAACATGTACAGATATTTGTAACCTGATTTTTTATAACTTACTGCAGTGTTAGTGGATTCTTAAATGTTAAATGTAATTTGTAGAATATAATTTTCATTGCTTAGTGTAAGATGATTGCTTAGTGTAGGAATTTGAAACATTGCTGTTTGTACAGATATTTGTTGTACATTTGTAAATATTTGTAACCTGACGTTGTCTATTGCTGTAAAGTTTAATGACAATAAAATTATATTTATTTATTTACAAGAGGAAGGTGGGAAATGGCTGTATGCTATTGGCTGGGAAGCCGCAGAGTCCCTTATTCATTCCCCGTACACCTGTCGTTCCAAAGGTGATACCTTTGGTTCCTGTGGCTTTGGATGTTCTGATGGATGACAATCATCTTTTTTCTCTAAAGTTCATTCCCGTACAATATTTATTACTTTTCTTTCTTGGTGTGTTTTTATTATTATAATGCAATTACAGGTAATTATTTAATAATTGTTTAAGTTGTATCTCTATATTCTTTCATATTATCTTCATTGAAAATTTTTATGTTTAACAACAAGTAATTTAATAATCTCAGTCTTGTATGTTAGTAATTTTACGTTTTTAAATTTGTTATTACGTAATAATATATTAGATAGAAGAATATTAAATTTTGTATGTTTAATTTAGATTTATGCAATATCTTGTTAATATAAGCTTAGAACTCTTCCCCGCGCACAGACGTGTAGTCTGTGTGGGGAATAATTCCATTATTTATTGAGACCTTTTAGATATAATAGAAGGTTTATGGCAAGGCCTTACTAGACTTGGAGAGTTTAAAAGGTGATACCGGTACGGTACAATGTACATTTAATCGCATGCCTTCTGTATCTTTATTCTTTAGCTATGAGTGCCAAAAAGCACTAAAAGTTAAAGAAAAATATCAAGATTTTCCTTAAACAATTTAATTGTGAAAAACATCTTTCTTTTAAGTTCGATAAAAATGACAACCCCAATGTAGCCTACAGTTCTTGCCTGCGCAAGAAAAATGTCTGATTTGTTGTACCAATGAAACCAGAATCAGTTGTCTTAAGAACACAAGTCTTTTCGTGTAGGATATTAAAATATCTTTGACTTCATTGGGTAAATATCACCCTTGATGTAATAATCACCCTAAAACTTTGAGAATGTTCATTCATTTAGTTCAGTGAACACTGGAAGTATATATTTTAAGAATATTGAATATATCTCATTGAAGGAATGTTGAAGCCAATAATAAATCTGTTCTCACCGCAGTGTTTTAATACAAATATATCTGTAAATAAAAGCAATTGTACAGTTTCCCGCTGCTCAACAACATGACAACTGTTCCTAGCTGAGCCATCTCGTCTGAGATGATGTTTTAACTGTGTACATTATTCTAATCTTAAGAAACTATTGATATTTATTTTAATAGAACCATCGTTTTAGAACTGCCGTGTATGTCTGGTTCCCAGTAGGAACGTAGGTTAGAACCCCACACCTGACACCAGAAATGTCACCCTGTTGGCTCTGGAAGACTGAAGAGGCGCCAGTGGGAGAGATTCTTCTTTTATTGGTCGGTAATTGAAAACATCAAGTAAGAAATAAAATTCGATATTTAATTTTTGACTTAAACGACAAAAAAGATTTATAAATTTACAAGACTCGCAATGAATAGTTTTAGTTAAATTATCTTTATATATAAGTACAACTAAATAAGGTTTAATAACAAATGTATAATTTAATTTTTTCAAGTCAGAAAGAGACGACGTCTCTACGAGTCCGCGATCCTCCAGGCTCCAGCTTCAGGGTGTTGTAAGGTAGCGCCGCCAAACGGTTCACTAGTACACAGATCAAACTAAAACATTGCAATATCGCTTTGTTAACTGCACAATATTAAGAGTCCTTGGCTTCATCCGCTTGATAGTGGTTTTAACTAATTGCTTTATATTCCTTTATTAGAATAAGTTATGATATATGTTCGACTTGTGGCATTGATATTTATGATTTATAGCAGCAAACAATATAATTAAATACATTTTTATATTGTTGATTGGAAAGCTTTGGTTGACATTAAAATACATTCCTATATTCCTTAAAGTGTAAACATAACATTAGTCTATACAATAAATTAATTAATTTAGCTTCAAGCCATACAACAATTGTAGGCTAACTGTGTGACATTTAGTGCCAAACTTTAGGCATTACAACTGGCAGTCACATATGCAACTGAACATTCCTTTAACAAGCTCTTCTCATGCACTAGGTAGTGGAAGGCCGTCCCTAAATTATGTAACACCTGAAGGGGGAGGGGGGTTTTCGGCAGTGTTACTCACTGCTGCGGAGGAGGGCGGGGGTTCTATGCAGTGTTACGCAACTATTAAACCTCAAAAATGTGTTTAAATTCATTCACACAATTTGATTGTTTTTACCCAAAATCAAATATTGTTAAAAAATTTTTAAAGTTGGTAAAATATTCTCCCCCATTAGAAGAAAGTCAAAACAATGAATTTACCATAAATAAAAATATGTGTGATAATGGATCAAAAAAATGATGAGGGGCTGTGACAGCGTTACCTAATTTTTGAGGGGGGTTTAATGTTACCTTTACAAGTTTGTTACGCAGGAGGGACGGAGGATCTGAAAAGGCTGATTTCAGCGTTATGAGATTTAGGGATGGCACCTTATTTATTGCTTACATTTGGAAATATAGCTTGAGGAGGAGCCCATAAATCTGTACTCCAACCTCTTTTTGTAACTCAGAAATGTATTTCTGGTTTCTGTAAACCAATGCCGTATCCTACCAATAATCTTTTCAATGAATATACTTTACTTTCAGTCCGCCAGCTTTAGTTAAAACCATTTTTACGCCAACTTAATTTTATTTAAAGTGAACCACTCGCATAACACTAGATATGTCGCAAATGCAGGAATTGCCACATTGCAATTAAATAAATCTTTTTTTAAACAAACTCATTATATATAGCTCATGTTGTACACCGAAATTTTTGCAAGTATTTCTGTAATTATAGTGTCTTTAAATCACCTTCAATCTCTACTTTTAAAGGTTGAACTCATAGGTTCTTGTCGGAGTTGGGTGTTGACGGGGCTGAGGCTTTTATATCGACTGAATACGGGCGGACCTGACCCTTAACGCTCGCCTACTCCTGTCCCTTCAGCTCGACTTGGCTATTATTGTTCGAACTGTCAAAACTGGATAATTTTGCTCAGTTACACATTTGTTTTTCTTATCTCTAATCTTATTTAAATTTATTTTATTATTTTTCCCGTTTTCTGTTAAAAACAGTTAAAATTGGTATTTACATCAACTACTCAAGCCTACACACAAGGTACCGAGCCCACGTAGGCTTATTTCCTGTTCAGTAAATGCAAGACTCACCCAATTAGTTATTTTTAGTTTTTACATTCATTTATAATATTGCCGCTTTTATTGTTTATGTACACTTGCATTATTCGTATTTCTGTATTTTTCTGGAAATAAAATACATTCATTTGCAAGCCTCACTTGACAAAGATGCAAAAAATGACAAATCCAGTTTAAATTAATAATTCCTGAGAAATCTGTTTTTTGTGTACTGGCAATAACCAACAATGTTTTTTTATAAACTATTACAAATACCTACAAACTATGCACATGTTACAATATTTTAGGTGTCTTATCAATTAAGAATGAACATGTACAATAGGTTGTATGAATATAGAAATGTCTGACTATTTATTTATCTTTGTAAAATTTTAATGCAGTCGTTGTTAGTGTCAATTATTTTCTATTTATTGAAAGACCTATTTGTTAGACATTTTTGAATGGATATGTTCTTACAAATGAATATGCATATATAAATAGGTGAATGTAAATGTGTAAGTATGAATGTAGTGTATAAATGCCTATGTGCGTTTATGTAAATAATACTTTACCGTCACTTTAGACTGTCAAAGCTTATAGTAGTATACTTTCAGATGCACATATTAAACATATATAAGTAAAATTTGAAACCTAATTTTTAACGTATCGGCACACAAGGGTTTATGTTCAATTGTCGAAACTGAAATGTGATTATTTTATTTGTTTTGTAAACTACTTAAATTTTTGTTGTTATTGTAACCAACTTTCAACATGGTTTCAGAACATGCTTTCAACATGGTTTCAGAAAAGGGAGAAGTACAATATCAGCTGCAACTGAATTTTATCACACTGCCTTAAACAAATTAGATCGAGGATTTAAAGTAGCTGGTGTATATCTGGATCTTTCAAAGGCATTTGATAGAGTTCATCACAGCCTTCTTTTAACTAAATTGAATAATTATGGGATCACTGGTAAATTGCTTGGTATTATTACTTCCTTTTTAAGTGATAGAGAACAGTGTACTGAAGTAAAAGGAGAAGAAGGATGTTTGTTTAGAATGATTAGATCCTCTTATAGAAAAATTAACATAGGTGTTCCACAGGGCTCAATTTTGGGACCTTTTTTATTTATTTGCTATGTAAATAGTTTTCCATGTTTAGATTGGTATTTTGTTAGCATGTACGCAGATGATACATCTAGTTTATTATGGTCTAGCAATTTAAATAGTTTAGAAAATAGTATTGAATCATTTGTTGAAATTGCATTAAAGTATTTCAGAGAGAATAACTTAAAATTAAATGTAGATAAAACAGAAATGTTGCATTTCAATCAACTAGGTTAATCTATCAATAGAAAACAATGAATTGTCTTTAGAAAGCTCTAATTCTTGTAAGTTCCTGGGTTTATTTTTTGATAGTAAGTTTTCTTTTAAACAACACATTGATTATGTATGCAGCAAATTATCTTCAAACATTTATTTATTGGGGAGACT
This sequence comes from Stictocephala bisonia, assembly GCA_035578905.1. Taxonomy (NCBI): domain Eukaryota; kingdom Metazoa; phylum Arthropoda; class Insecta; order Hemiptera; family Membracidae; genus Stictocephala; species Stictocephala bisonia. The sequence goes on along the minus strand of JAQJVL010000178.1, from coordinate 939,266 downwards.
TGCTTTTTACTTGCCATTTGAGATGCTCCGAATAGTATATTTTGGTACTGTTTGCCCTTACTTATCCTATGGACTATCTATTTGGGGTAGCACTTATACAACATACATTCAAAGGGTATTCATACTTCAAAAGAGAGCCATCCGAATTCTTTGTAAGGTTAACAGAAGACAATCATGCAGGGAACTTTTTATATCACACAAGATTTTAACTATATATGCAATGTATATTTTTCAAGTAGTTTTATTAGTTAAAAATGACAATAAATTTACTTTAAGAAATGAGAATGTACACAATTATCACACTAGAAATAGGGCAGATATGTTTAGAATTACTAGAAGATTGGCTGTTACTAGCAAAAGCCCTTATGTTCAAGGTTCAATTTTTTATAATAAGTTACCTACACTATTGAAAAATATGGAGGGTGATACATTCAAAGCTAATCTTAAAGAATTTTTAGTTCAGAAATGCCCTTATGATTTACACTTGAGATATTCATATTTAGGTATAGAAATACAATATGTATAATGACAATTAATTTAATTTTTGTGTATATGGGTATTTTTAGTTAGAAATGTGAGTGCCCTTTAGTTACTTTCATTTTGTTGCAACATAAAGTAGGGTCTTAAAATTAGGTTAGATACATTATCTTAAAATTTGTTTCAATAATTAGATATATTGTAATATATGTTTAATGCTCAAATTATTGTATATATTATAGTTTATAATATATCTTAAGACTTTTTGTGGCTTGTACGTATGTATTTCTAGAATTTATTTGACAATGTTCATGCATTTTTGTAAATGTTCCGAACAATAAAGAATTTTGATTTTGATTAACTTGAGTTTAATAGATGGATGATCTTTATTTTTGTATTTGTAATATTTAATATTATTATTTTACTGTTATAGTTATTATGCTACTTTTTGTATTTGACTGACTGCAATTAATAGTTTATAATAGATTATATTGTTTGCTTTTCTCCAATCAGGCTCAGCCTTGGAGGGTTTTTCCATTAGCCTATTTGGATTGATCATGTAAAGTTGTACTTTTTCTTTATTTATTATCGTCCCTTTTGTACATTTTAACTTGTAGGTAGCCTATATTAGATTGTAAGAATAAGTTAATGTACTAAGGTCAGCCTAAGCGAAATTAAGAATTTATTTTATAATTGTTAATATTGTAATTGACTTATAAGGGTATGTTCCTTTTGTAAAGTTTTTTTGGCTTTTAGAGAATAAAGTATTATTATTGTTTTGTTTTTCAGAATTGAAGGGTTTCTCCCTTTTCTTCTTTGAAAATTCTTCTAAGTCCCCAATAACATTTGAAACGATTGAATTGCGTTTTGTCCTTGTTAACGTAATTTTTTATAGTTTCTGGGTCTGTAAAATTATTATAATATAATTTATATCAAGTGATCTGCAGCTTGAAATAGAATACTGCTTTCTAAGGTTTGAAGGGTTAGGATTTAGCTTCCACGTTCTAAAATATTTTTTTAGGACTGCAAGGTCACATGTGAGTGTTTATTTAGTAGCTGTGAAGCCCTTGTTTTGGTAAGCTAAAGCAATACCAACAAGATATGAGCTAGTACAGACCATCCTTCAGCTGTCTAAAAGAGCTTTCGTCACGACATAAACTTTTATTAGCTTGGCACTAAGCTTTGACTCCAATAGTCGCAAAAGAAAGGGACAGTGAAAAAGGCTTCAGAACCTAATAATCTTTGCTCCATTCTGGATCACAAGCTGCTGTAAGATCAACAATATCTGCAAAATCTTTTCAAACCCATTATCAATAAATGATGTCGGAGCTAGGATCTGGTTGCTAAAACTTCGGCCAGGGCGAAAACCAGTCTGCTCAGCTGGAACATTAGAATCAAGTATGGGTGATATTCTATTGTATAAAAGCCTTTCAACAACTTATAACAAACACAAAGAGGAGATATTGGGCGAAATCTTTCCACTCGTTCAGGGTATTTTCCAGGCATCAGAACAGCTACTACTTTTGATCGCTCGAATGCATTTGGCAAACTGTCTGTAGCTAATACTAATACCTTATTGAAATTTGTTTGAAGCCATTGTTTCAGTTTGTTTCCAGCATGCAACAGAAAATTCCAGAAAGATACCGTCAAGACCGGCTGCTTTCCGGGCTGGTATAGTGGAACTTGCCCTGTCTAATCTTCCTTAGTGACATTTCTGAATACTTCCAGGGGTGCCATTTTACTCTGTTTTTTTATTTCATTCAACTTATAATAATCTGACTATTCGTTTAGCTATATAAGAGACCTTTGGGTGAAGCACTTCTCTTTGATGTCTGCAATAAAGATATAAAGAATTACCAGTATAGTTTCCTTAAAAGTGACCTCTTTTCTACTGCTGCGAGTAGTTTATATCTTCAACAGTTTTCACCATTTTTCTTTTCTGGTAGAGTGGAGTGGCAGATAAGCCGTGCTGAAGTTTCTTGTAGCATTAATCTCTTTGTAAAGGTAATATAATTCCTTACTCCATCCTGTTATGTACTCCTTTCTGAGATTTGTAAAATAATTGTAATTTCATATTCTAGGAGGAATGAACCTGATGCTACTATCGTCAATCCTGGTTGTAAAAGCCTCCCTGCATGCTTTACTAAAATTCCATCTAGGCCTTGGACAAGATCGAATTATAGGAATTTGGATCCCCAATGAAGCCAGCACTGGCCTATGTTGAGAGTAGGGAAAAGCATATAGAACTTTCCTCCTAATTAGCGTTGGTCTAATTGATCGTTAACATGACCAGAAACTTAAGTGCTTTGGTGAGTAACCTTGACGCCAACAAGCTGAAACTTTAGCAACATCAATCAGGAAAAGGCTATTCATTTCAGCCCAGTCAGCAAACTATCTGCCATTTTTATAGTCAGTGATGTAGCCAAATAGGCAATGGTGACTGTTAAAAGTCCCCCACATAGAGGACAGGGTGTTCAACACTTGGAAAATCCTATTGTTAGGTTATTTGATGTTAGGAGGCTTATAAACATTAACTATTGTAATGTCACTTGGCTTATAAACATTGACACTTGGATTGCCATAACAAAGATGTCACCTCTTGTGGATAATTGACACATTATCTATGTCATGCTTCACATAAGTTGCAATACCATACACCTAATTTTTATGATGAAAAAGTGTAACAAATAGGATTTACATATGGAAATGTTTGTAAAATCAACTCATTAGGCATACTCACCTGCTTGTTTTCTTCTCTTTGACAGTCTGCTTACCTGTTGTAAAGTCCTGAAACTGCACATAAGATGGATTCCCGTGGAACTCTTTCGGTTTCTTGTACAATTCAGTTTTTAAATCGTTTATGGATTGTGATTTATACACATTTTCTTTAATGTGACCCCACTCAAAGTATCTAATGGTGATAGATCAGATGACCTTGCAGGCCACTCAATAACTCCTCTTCTGCCTATCCAGCTATCGGTAAAGGGGTGTGCAGAGGCGTATTTGAAGATTTGCCGCCCCTGGGCTAGACACAATTTGCCGCCGCCCCCCCCCCTACCCAGTGGCGTATTTCACGTTTTGCCGCCTAGGGGGATATAGCGGCTATCTGCCCCCCCCCCCGCCCTTTGTTTGTATCATAGCTAATGTTGTACTAAAAACTTAGTAGGTATCAACATAAGCTGAACACTATAAGTTAAAACCAATTTATTTTAATCGCGTTATTAATTGAAATGTTAGTGATGGTACATACGTCTTCCTCTACCCCGGACCCGCCTATCAACAAAAGTGCACAACTTCTGCCGCTCTCGCTCTATACATACATTCGTAACACAGTTAGATGACAGCCGTAACTTGATAATATTTTGTAAAGAACAGTACTTTGTACTTGACATTGATGCCCTTAATTTTCAAATATTCTCAAAAAACCATGTCTTCCAACTCCTTTGCCGCCCCCTAAATTCTGCCGCCCTGGGCTACAGCCCCCCTAAATACGCCACTGGGGGTATGTGTATATATATATATATATATATATATATATATATATATATATGTGTGTGTGTGTGTACGAACATGGTGACCTCAGTGTGGAGTTTCTTTGTCTTGCTGGAAAGTGTTGGTCTAAAAAAATCAGACAAACACTACATGGTTTGGATTCCACGTAAGGCTGTAGGTCCCATAGTTACCCTGGCTATAGGGCTATCAATAAATATTTCTTTCTGAGCTAAGTCGAACTCAAATAGTAACAATGACCACACTCGTTAATCTACACTCATCACCCCTTATATTCTAAGATCAGCGTCTGAAGATTTACATTTTAATGCTCCTGATTATAGCTGGGAGGATACAGATATTATTTCATGGCCATGATAAATAAATTTTTTGTTAAAATTTATATAGTCTGTCTGAACCTGTCACAACTCCATGATATGATCGTTTTTGACCTTATCCTCATAAATTACCAGAAAACAGATTTATTTATGTCTTAGTAGTGATGCACTAGTTAGAGAAGACAAAGCCATTCCCTTCTTGAAATCTCCATTCATGGGGTGTTGGTTTTAAGATTGTTCCAAATGTTAATAATTTGTTATAAAATTGTTCTTAAAATAATTTTTAGAATAAGAATATTATAAATTTGGGTTTTCTGGGTGCAGTAATTAAAAAGTTAATCCATACTTTTGATTCACTCCCTGTATGCTTAAATATTTTCAGTGAAATCATTCAGTCTATTCAATCATGAACTTTTCCAGGACTAACGTCCTATTTTCTTCACTTGTGAATTTGATGATGAGACTTTATGATTTATATACTATGTCAATATATTTTGTTATATAGTAAATTAAATTTTAAATACTATGCTTAAGAAATATATCTTGATATGGTATTGCTATTATGTTTGTGAAAGAATAAGTGGTTATTGATATTTATATCGGTTAAGTCTATATATGAGTGTACAGAAAACTTTACCAGGTGTGAATAAAATAAACATTTTAAATAAATTTATTCATCAACAAAGAAATATTTTCTCAACAAAGATTGGAACATATTGAGAAAACTTATTAAAGTAAACTAATACTAAATGTATTTAGCATTGCCATAACAATGTTTATCAGGCATCACGTTTTAAAACTTAAAGTACAGAATACAAAATTGTTGCACCTCTGCACTTGTCTTTTTCACAAATTAAAATCTAATGAGGTATTTATGTTGTAACTCCCTGAGACATTCAATAGTGTGACTATGTTTCTCGATTTGTGAGAAATTTTAAAATAAGATAAGATTCAACATTACATTTGGCACATATACATCTACTGAAATTATAGATATACTCAACTTCATCCAGTTTTAATTAAAAGGTAGGCTTGCAGCCTACATATTTCTATACTGATAGTAACTATTCATGGAAATTCCTAATTAAATTATTATTCTTGCACATGCAAATAGTTTTAACTGATTGATCGATCAATTATCACAGTTATAAATCAAACTTAAATACCAAATATACAGTTCATAGTACAACCTGATATTTTTAATCTTGTGATCTTGCATTAAATCTTAAAAAGACAAAATCTGGAATGACAACTTTAGTTTATTTAGAAATACATTGTATTTTAGTCAAATTATATTAAGACAAACAACAGCTCAATAAGCAACATATTACAATTATTATTACAGTAGATTTTATTCACTAAGAAAGACAGAATAGAGAAGAAACAATAGAATATTGTCGATTTTAACTAAACATAAGAATTAAACTCATTACCTTGATACAAACACTAGCAGCATTTGTATTGAGTAATACAAATTTTACATAACATTGAACACAAATATCACAATTAATTAACTTTCAACAACATTATACACAAATATCACAATTAATTTGACTGACATTCTTATCTAATTAAGTATGGACAGGATTCATCTATCACATGAAAATAATTTTAAGGAACACTATAACAATTTTTATGATCTTTGGTAACAATAAAACAATACTAAGGGTAGTTAATTACTTCTTAGTCTTTTCAGGGTCTTCATGTAATTTTCCTCATAAAACTTGATCACAAGTTGCGGGCATTTTATGTTGGCCTCACTGGCCGGAACAGTGTCAGCAAGAGTACTGTTTGCCCTGGAATCACATCTCATTGTAACATTGAGTAGAAAAATATCTCAAATACTAAAATTTAAATTTCTCATTAGTATACCGAACTTAGTACTAACTTATAATTGTAAGTATGTATACAGAAATAAGATTCCAGTTAATATAGATATATATCATAGATCTAATGGTCCCCAGGTTAAGTGTTAGAGAGTTTAAGTGTAAAATAAGACAAACTTTAACTTTTAAACAATCTAATTATTACAACAACTTAGAATCTACAGTTTCCAGTGACAACCGCGTCAAGGTACTATCTACAATATTTACAAGATGACCAGACATTTCGCCCATACTGTGATGTGGCATCCTCAGTGGTTTCTCTGAGACCGGCCGCTTAAGCCTAAGTTCTAAGATTACAACAACTTCTTACAATCTTGCAAATTATAAAAAACATTTTAATTGCAGGATAGGGACTAAGGATTAACATCAGTATTGACAGTCAAGTAGTAAAAGACCTTGGCTAACCCTTTGACTCATAGGCAAAAAAAAAAAAAATTGTAATTGCAGGAACAGGACTTAGGGTTAACATCAGTATTGACAGTCAGTAGTAAAAGACCTTGGTTAACCCTTTGACTCATAGGCTAAAAAAACCATTGTAATTGCAGGAAAGGGACTTAGGATTAACATCAGTATTGACAGTCAAGTAGTAAAAGACCTTGGTTAACCCTTTGACTCATAGGCCAAAAAAAAAAAAAAACCATTGTAATTGCAGGAAAGGGACTTAGGGTTAACATCAGTATTGACAGTCAAGTAGTAAAAGACCTTGATTAACCCTTTGACTCATAGGCCAAAAAAATTAAAACTTTCTGAAAACTGATAGGATTTTTGGCATGTGTTATCCCAAAAGCCCAACTGGCGTTTTTGCAAAGGGTTTTATTAAAAATCTGTAACTATGGTAATTAGTAACATATTTGCTTGAAAGTAGTCTCTAATTAGTTTATAAGGGAAAAATATTTTAATAGATATATTAACCAAAATATGCATACCGTCAAACCTCGATATGACAAATTTCAAGGGACCAAACCAAAAATTTGTTATATCGAGTTTTTTGTTACAGCGAGGTTCGTTATATTGAGGTAGGTTAACTGACATTCGCTAGGCTATATAGAGGTTCACATCTCCTCAGTGTTGTGTATAGAGTACATACTGTATCACTAAACATTTTGAAATCTTATACAGTATATGTATGTACAGTATGTATATATACTGTACATACAGTACTGTGTAGTAGTACAGTATTGTGCACATACATAAAATTTATATTTTGAGGATAGCATAATTTAGCAAAATGATCCTCACCAATAGGTTAATTAGGTAATGTGTACAGTAAATCAAACGCATTTATATTGTAAATACAGTAGTTAAAACAAAGAAACTTTATTTGACAAATTAATAATAATATGTTCTTAAATTAAACAAAAATTACTATGCCTACAAGATAAAAAAAAGTGTAGCCTAGTTTCTTAATACAGTACTACTGTACAGTAAAATAGACAGTATGTGTGGATGTACAGTAACAAAACAATTAAAACAAGAAAACAATGAATACTTACACATTTAAGTGATTTGCATTTTGCACTTCGTTTATATCATTAATGACACTACTTTCGCCATTTTGTCCAGAAAAAAATCAGTGATACTGGTTTGCATACGTGCTGTGATCTTGATTAAGTCCATAGAGCAATCCAATTCCGTGATAGATTTCACCACACTGTCAGTCAAACCACCCGTCTTAAGAAAATAACACTTGTAAAGCTTGTCGAGCCTCTTTTAAAGTCGGGTCAGGTGTTTCACAAACTGGTTCATCCTCGTCGTCTTCTATGACATCCACATTTTCGTCTGGATTAGAGGTAACAGAAGAAATGATGTCAGAGTCGGTTAACTCTCCAGTCACAACCACATCGTCATCAAAGGAAACAAAGTCTTCGAACTGTGCATCATTCTGTAGTTCAAGCACTTCTTTGATTTTTTCCCAGCCCTCCACGGTATCGATTTCTTGTGTAGGAGGTTGTTCTAAATTGCCCTCTTCAGTTGTGACAGTAAATCCACTCTTATTGAAACAATTAGAAATCGTAGTTTTTGTAACTTTATTCCACGCTTTTCTTATCATCCACATGGCATCCAAAACATTGATATTTGTAGGCAAACAGCTTTCCATGCCTCTAAGGAACTGTTGAACAACTTCATTCCTATAGTAGACTTTAAAACTTAAGATAGTGCTCTGGTCATGTGGTTGCAGTTTAGAGGTTGTATTTGGAGGCAGATATTCAACCTTAATGTTGCTCAGTCTAGGGATGTCTCCATGTGCCATACAGTTATCAATGAAGAAGAGAATTTTTTTCTTTTTCATCTCCTTGTTAAGACTTAGAAGCCATGAACTGAAAGTGTTACAGTTCATCCAAGCCTTTGCATTCGCCATGTAGTCTGTAGGAAGTTCATTCACATTTTTAAAACAACGTGGATTTTTGGATTTTCCAATCACTAACGGTCTTAGCTTGTGAGTCCCTATGCAGTTTGTCCCTAGCATAACTGGTAAACGATGTTTACTATTTTTCCCACCATGACATTTATCACCCTTAAAAGACAATGTTTTGTCAGGTAGGCATTTAAAAATCAATCCAGTTTCATCGGTATTGTAGATATTTTCTAGTTCATATCCCTCAGTTACCGAAGCAAGTTTTTCTTTCCATTCAGTACAAACATAATCATCAACTTTTGCACTTTCACCGCACACTTTTCGAAAAATAAGCTCATGTCGTTTTTTGAAGTTTGCTAACAATCCATTGCTAGATCTAAAGTCCTCGTGTCTAAGTTCAGAAGCAAACTGTTTGGCTTTTTCTTGAAGAATGGGCCCGCTTATTGCAATGTTTTTGTCGTGGCACTGCTTTAGCCACTTAATCACACACTCATCTACATCTTTCAGCTCACATGACTTTAACTTTTTTATTTTAGAATTAAGAACATTTCCCTCATCAAACTTCTCTTTCTTCTTCAAAATTGTAGCTAAAGTGCTGGGTGGTATGCAAAACTCTTTAGTTATGTCCAATTTTCTTGTTGGATTATCCTCAACGCACATTATAATTTTACGTTTACACTCAACGCTAATAGCGCACCGTTTCTTTTTGTTTTGATTGCCGTCCATCGTAACTAAATAAACTCCCACACTCGCACGATTGTACGGTGATAAGATAATGGAACAACTACAGTAGGCCTATATTGTTCCTTCACTCCACACAGTCCAAACAGATAATCAATACTTAATAATCTCAACAAACATACATAGACACGATGGCTGGGACAGAAAGCTTTCCTGTTCAGACACGATTCTGTTTCAAAGAATTTACCCCTCCTTTGTCAACATTCGTTAATGAGGTACAGTCGTAAGAACTTCATTATATAGAGGTAAAATTCGTTATGTAGAGGTTTCAACTAGAACAAATTCGTTATACCAAGGCCGGATTATTTCTCTTGGTATTATTAAAAAAATTCGTTATGTTGAGGTTGTGAGTAGGTTTTGTTCGTTATGTAGAGGTGAAATTTACATTGTCCTTTATGGAGGGTTGTAGGAGATTTGTAAAAATTTGTTATATCAAGGAATTCGTTATATTGAGGTTCATTATATCAAGGTTTGACTGTATATATACTGTAATTTGACTGTATATTAAATAAGCTATTTAATAACTGAGCTTAAAGAATCTCTGACTAAATGTTGGCATAAGAGTAGGTGGCTTGACGACACCATCTTACAAGCATACTTTGACTCATTTTCTCAAATAAACATGCAATCCAATGTAAGGTGCATGTTTTTGGGCCCTTCCATGACTCAATTCTTGAGACATGGCGACCAACATGATGTAAATAAAATCTTAGTTGATCTCAATTTTGATAAAACTGACTATGTATTTTGCTGTGTCAGCAACAGTAGTGACCCGAGTAAAGACGACAGTGCTTCACACTGGAGCCTTCTTGTACTTGACAATACTACACATATTGTATTACACTTTGACTCACTATCTAAGACAAATTTTAAGTCCGCCCAATCTCTATCAAATAAACTATCTTTCACTAATGACCTCTTTCATGAAATGACATGCCCCCAGCAGAAAAATGAATTCGAATGTGGTCTTAATGTGTTGATAAATGCTAGGTTAATTGTAAATGGTTACTGTTGTAATAAAATAGGAAGTAGCTCCCCACTTAAAATTTGGTGTAGCACTTTTTTATGTACCTCAGAAACAAACAAGAGCTTGCTAGGAGAAATTAATGTTAACGTGGGTAATACCGCCAGCAGAAACAACAATGAAAATGTTATTACACCTTTAAAACTTTGTATTAAAAAAAGTGGCACTGAGACGTGGGAGGTTGTTAAGAAAACAAAAAACTGTAGTAAGTCTAATATTCAAACAAAAAATGAGACAGCAAGCCTTACAACTTTTAATAAGTTTAGCATTCTCTCTACTCTTAATGGCTGTGACATTGAGACCCCCCCAATTCATGCAACCACTGTAAATAATATTAGGGAAACCTCCAAAGTAAACTTAAGCACAATGTCTAAAAATAAACAGTTATCTGAACATAGCAAGAGTAGTGAGCTTGGCATGAGCTCTCTTGTGAAACAGTCAAAACATGAACCGATAAATGGTCCAAAGGTGACAATCCTCTCTGATAGCCACGGTAGAAACCTTGGTCAACTTGTTCAGTCTAGGCTTAAAAGTAATTTTAAAGTATTTGCTAGTGTCAGACCAAACGCTAAAATGGCTCAGGTTGTTGATGTATCTCCAGGTGTGATTAGTAATATGAATAGAGATGATTTTCTTGTGGTAATGGCAGGTACAAACAACTTTGTAAATGAGCGCTATGGTGGGATCGTTAATGAGCTTGGCGATTTCCTACGCAAAGCTCCAGCAGTCAAAACCATTGTGGTCGGCCTGACAGAGAGACATGACGACCCTTCCCTTTATTTTCTGGTTGAAGAAGAAAATTCTAAACTCAAAACCTTTTGTGAGCTCCAATCAGACACTCTATTCCTCTCCCTTTCCCAACTTAACCGTTCTTGTTACACCAAACATGGACTCCATCTTAATATGAGGGGCAAAAAAAGTCTTGCAAACATGATATCTAGCATTATATACCAGGGTTTCAATCCAAACTCCTTCCCTGATCATGTCCAGCTGGCTTGTCCTTCAAAACACTCTGAGAACAGAATTCCCAGTCACTATAACACCTCTCGCGTCTTTTCAAGCTCTATAAACAAAAACCAGGAAAATTCAGAAAAGATTAACCTTACTCAACCCTTCTTTCACCCTTGTCCCAAAAACCCCCAACCTAGACCAACACGTGGTCGTGTTTTTTACAGTAAGAATTTTTTAGATTTAGTTCAAAAACAGTACGGAGTTCCGTGGATGGGTCTAGAAAACATGTGGGCAAAGTGTACCAAAGTTATTTAAAAATAACTCACCAAAACATAAGAGGCCTTGAGTCAAAATTAGAGCCTTTCCAAATTTTTATTGAAGACCAGGAACCAGATATTATATGTATAACAGAACATAACCTACAATTGCATGAATTTAATGTACTGAAAATAAATGGTTTTAATAATGTAGCAGCTTATTGCCGCTCAAATATAGAAAGAGGTGGGGTTTCAATTTTCATGAAGGAACACATAGAGTACAAGGTCTTAGACGTCTCTGAATATTGTATTGAGGGCCTTATTGAGCTGGTAGCTGCCAGAGTAAAGCTTATGGATGGAGATTTGCTCTTGGTAGCTGGCTACCGGCCCCCTAACAATCAACATGATGTATTTTTTGATTTATTGTCCAACTGCTTGTGCCGATTTGGCTCAGGGTGCTGGGGGACTGTTGTTATAGGTGACTTTAACATCGACCTGGCAACTGATTCATTTACAGCTCATCAATTTGTAACTATTATGTCTTCTTTTGGCTTGATAAACACTGTAACATCATTCACTAGAGAATTTAAAGGCTCAAAAACTCTCATTGATCATGTGTTCACAGATTTAGATGGCAGTCAAGTTGATACTACAGTGGTAGTTTCAGCTTTATCTGACCATTATGCTCAAACAGCAGTAATAAAACATCAAGCTAATACTGACAATACGGCCAAATTCAGGGTCACACGACCTATATCAGCCAGTAACAAGCATGTGTTTAGGACATTACTTAGCCGTGAGAATTGGAATGAATTGTATTCAGCTCAAGATATTGACGACAAATATGCTATTTTCCAAAACAGTATAAGGTACATTTTTGAAACATCTTTTCCTGAAAAAAAGATTAAACTAACACAAACAAAATAACAAATAAAATTAAACTGAGCACTGAGTTATACAACCTTAGGCAACAAGTACAAGAATTGTATATTAGCACAAGAGATCTTGATTCTATGCACTTCATGAGGCAATATTACTTGAGGGTAAAAAATACCTACAGAAACCTCATAAGAGATAGCAAATCACAGAATATTTTACGCAAAATTACTACATCTGAAAATAGAACCAGGACAATATGGCAAGTGATTAATGATAACAAATCAGGACAATCGCAAACACATAAAGTGAATGAAGTAGTAAAGGACGATGGTGAAGTAGTTGATAAACCAATATTAATGGCAAAAACTCTCAATGATTATTTTGTGAAAGTGGGTGAGATGAAAGATACTGGGTCGAGGCCAAAAACTGTGCTGATAGATAGCAAAATTGTAAACTCATTCTTTTTTCGCCCAGTGACGGAAAAAGAAGTAGAACTTACTGTAAAAGGGCTGACGAACAAGAGGTCGGCAGCATCAGATGGTATATCCTCTATAATTCTTAAAGAAACTGTTGACTTGCTGACCATGCCTCTCAGCCACCTGATAAATTCATCTTTTCAGCAGGGAAAGTTTCCTACAGCCCTAAAACTTGCAATTATTAAACCAATAAAAAAGAATAAAAGTGATAATTCATGTCCTAATTTTAGACCAATTTCCATTCTATCAACGGTATCGAAAGTGTTTGAAAAAGTAGTGTTGACAAGGCTCTGTGATTTCCTGGAAAATAATAACATTCTTTTCAAAAATCAGTTTGGTTTTGTAAAATATAAAACAACAGTACATGCTATGTTTACTCTTATTTCAAACATTACTAAATCTCTTGATTCAGGACTGTTTAGCTTGGGGGTATTCTTCGATCTGAGCAGGGCTTTCGATAACGTAAACCATGATTTGTTGCTGAAGAAATTATCACTATACGGAATAAGAGGTTTGGCCCAAGATTGGTTCAGTTCTTACCTGACAAATCGTAGGCAGTTTGTTGAAATAACAGCTACGGATGAACATGGTTGTATAACAGCTCATCGTTCTAATGAAAAGAGCATTGCTAGTGGAGTGCCACAAGGATCCGTCCTCGGTCCCGTACTGTTTCTGTTATTCATTAACGATTTGCCAAGCAGTATTACATCAGGCGAGTTATGTCTCTTTGCGGACGACACGTCATTGTCTGTATCTGACTCCAGTACGGAAGATCTTGAAATGCGTGGCTTCATTGAGGCTAATAATTTGCTCCAATGGTTTGACAAAAACTTGCTCACTTTTAATGCAGACAAAACTAAAATTCTTGATTTCCACATAAATTCAAACAGAGCACAAAATAACATTGGTATAAATATTTTGTTGGGTGTAAATGAAATAGAAACTTCTCAGTCAGTAAAATTCTTGGGTCTCCATCTGGATAACACGCTTAATTTTCATTCTCACATTGAAATCGTATGTAGACGGATTAGCTCAGGTATTTTTATTTTGCACCGCCTTTCTAGGTTTGCCAACGTGGAGGTATTGCTTTCCGCTTACTATGGTGTAGTTTATCCTCATTTAAACTATGCTGTATCTATATGGGGAGCTGAAAACTCAAGGACCTTGTTCCTTTTCCGGCTCCAGAAACGGGCTGTGAGAGCAATTTTTGGTCTCCGTAGACGAAGGTCGTGTAGGGAAATATTCTGTATCAGTAACCTGTTGACATTTCCCTCAATTTACATATTATCTTGTTAGATATTTGTCAAGGAGAACCTTTCATTATTTTCAAGTCAAGGTCCATCTGTTCATAATCACTTTCTCCGAAACTGTACCGACTTAAAAATTCCTCAGCATCGCACATCTTTTTTCAAAAATCACCTTTTTTATAACGGCATCAAATTTTTTAATAAATTACCTGTCGAGCTCAAGTTGGAGTCAAACCTTTCAAAATTCAAAAAAAGGTTTAGAGCCATTCTCGTAAATAGATCTTACTACAGCGTTCATGAATTTCTTGCTGGCGGTTCATAGGAGTTATTCATATGAATAACTCAGCACATGTTGTGCACCTTAGATTTATTTAGTTATTTAGCAAGTTAAGAAATATAAATAGCATCTTATTATGTAACCAGATAGTTCTTTTTTAATTTTGTAACACAGCATTTCACTGTTGACTTGGTTAATGCAATTGTATTGTCACTTTAACTGAATAAATGACTTATTGACTTATATCTAAATTTTTTAATAAAAATGTTTTTGTTTTTGGAGTTAGAAAACATATTTAGGTTTTAGCTCATTGATTGTAGTATTTCCTAAAAGTAAATTTAATTATGAACAGATCCTACAAATTTGAAGAGTGTTCCACTAAAAATACTTAACTTATGTATAAAATTAAAAAAAAAAGAATGTGTTAGACGTGATTTTTTGGACATCGCCTCCATGCACTTGTAGCATTGTGAGTCTTCAATAAAATAAGATGGCAATTTTACTGAAATTGCAACTTATTAATTAAAAATAATGAAGAATATGACATATGGTTCCATATTATGTACAGTTTTTTGTACATGCATATATGCTTGAGACACTCAGCATGCACACCTTGTTCGCCCTTTATACAAGCTGTACAAAACTTTCGCTTCTTCACCTCAGAATCATTGTTCCCTGAACATGGCCAGGGACATTTTACATTTCATCTAACTCAACACAATGCACAATAACAATAACCTAAACTATTTGACAATAACAATAATTGGCACCAAAAAATTGTGTCATTAGTTGAACAAGATGCCACAGCCTTCCAAATCAATACTATGTGATATTTAACACACATTATACAAGTTAACGTTATTATTTTACAATTGAATTAGATGTATTTATCAACTAATTTGTGGATATTTTATTTTATTTAACCAAAAAATAACGTCGTAATAAACTAATTACGTGACAACGAAATATTGTTGCAAATAACTTGTCGGCCGTGCAGCCAGCAGCAATATATCGTTGTTTATCAGTTTTCAGCTAGTTTTGCTACAACGATAAATTGTAGCTTATCAGTCAAAGGGTTAAAAACATCCTCATCTACTGTGTTTTAAAACAACAAATTGAGCTTTAACCAATAACAGTTCAGAAAATAATAAAAAGATCAGTAAATTTAAAACAGATAAAAATTTGAGTTGAAAGCGTTTCTGCATGCACCTCTCTCCCTGCAAACTTAACCTCTTGATGTGCTACAATTATCAAAGTAGCACAAGAAATTATCCAAGTGATTACTCAACACAATGTAATTATAATTAATGAAAGCTTGAGCTGGGAATTGTATATTCAATCTATTTTAACTTTAATTTCTTCAGGTATTTATGCCTTATGTAGAATGTCTAGTTTGTGTAATTTTGACACCTTAAAAACAATTTGTTTGTCCTTATTCAATCTCATATAGCATATGGGATAGCTATATCTGGGGCAAAAAAGGTAAATAGAGTAATGCTCAAACTTAAGTGGAGTGACACTGTCAAGGGATGTTTTGTGGATCTAGGCAGTATGAGTGTACAGTTATTATATACGAGGTACAGTCAAAAAGTCCCCGGAATCGAAGTCCTGAATCAAACAGCGTAACTGCCATAGGGAATTTTATGTAAAACCCATATTAGGTAATTCTTCACTTTCGATTTCCTTCTTTATTATTTCTTTTCTGGCAGCTTAAATATCTTGTTTAATTTTCTAACTTTTAGCAAATATGTTTATTAATTCCCTCAATTCATTATTTATAATTTTGTTTGATTTTTGTTCTTTCTTGAGTTGTTACATTTAATGTGGAGGTTTTGGTTTTATTGTTATGTTTCAGCTTTTGGCTCCAGGGTTCGGGAGGTGAGATAGATTGTCACCTGCATTGCCTTCCTCCTTGATGTCACCTGGGCACGCAGCTGAGGACCTACAGGCTGGGCCAACCACTAGACCTTTTTTCGGCCTAGAGGGAGCTGCTACCATCTTCCCTCTTCCTCCCTGCACCAAGCCCTGCGTCGAAGCCAAGAAGATGGAAGCAAAGAGAGGCTCAGGAAAGCGGCCTGGTCAATAAGTCAATGTGCGCACACGCACGCATAAACATGCACGCATCAACACACACACGCATACACACTACACATTGTAGTACAGTGGTATTTACCCATCCGCCCACCCATACACGTCCAGTGGTATTGACCCACCCGCCCACCCATACACGCACAGTGGTATTGGCCCACCCATACACGCACAGTGGTATTGGCCCACCCATACACGAACAGTGCTATTGGTAATACACGCCCACCCATACACGCACAGTGCTATTGACCCACCCACCCACCCATACACGAACAGTGCTATTGGCCCACCCATACATGCACAGTGCTATTGACCCACCCGCCCACCCATACATGAACAGTGCTATTGGCCCACCCATACACGAACAGTGCTATTGGCCCACCTATACACGAACAGTGCTATTGGCCCACCCATACACGAACAGTGCTATTGACCCACCCATACACGAACAGTGCTATTGGCCCACCCGCCCACCCATACATGCACAGTGCTATTGACCCACCCGCCCACCCATACACGAACAGTGCAATTGGCCCACCCATACACGAACAGTGCTATTGGCCCACCTATACACGAACAGTGCTATTGGCCCACCCATACACGCACAGTGCTATTGACTCACCCACCCACCCATACACAAACAGTGCTATTGGCCCACCCGCCCACCCATACATGCACAGTGCTATTGACCCACCCGCCCACCCATACACGAACAGTGCTATTGGCCCACCCATACACGAACAGTGCTATTAGCCCACCTATACACGAACAGTGCTATTGGCCCACCCATACACGCACAGTGCTATTGACTCACCCACCCACCAATACACGAACAGTGCTATTGGCCCACCCGCCCAGGCTTCTTTTTCACCATTTCCCCAGGCAGCAGTCTTCAGCATGCAGGTGAACTACTTCCTTTTTTCTTCACCCTTCTCGGCCACTATAATGTGATTTTTCTGTACCACAAAATTTTTTGTCCGTGAACTGAAGTGTGGAGGGGTACCTTTGGGGACTTTTAATTTTAGGAAGAAGAAGGGGATTGGTTTTAAAAGAGAGAGATAATGATTCAATTTTATTTTTAATTTTGTTGTTTGATATTTTCTTTTATAGCTATAGGGTTTTATTGTTAACGGGGTTCTCAGGGGTTTGAGAACCCCTACCTAGCTCATAGGATTCGGTAGAATTAGTAAATAAAATTGTTATTTTTATTTTGGTTTTCAAAATTGGCTGAACCTCGGTATTATTTATTTGCGTTCCCGACACCCTGGCTAATTTTGCTGCTCGTTTTACCCATTGCTGATCAAAGACGTGGCCTTAACGTTCCGTGCCGAGTGGACCGATAGCTCAACGACATGACGTTGACGTCGTGGCACTGGTTGTTTACAGATGCGTTGTTTGGCCCTCAGAGTCAGTGTTATCACTGTTACAATGCACCAATTAGTTTTGAGGCGCTTATCTGTCTGTCTCCTTATCTTATCTTTTTTACAGTTTCCTGTCACTGTTGTCTCGACTACTTGATATTAGTTTAGGGAATTTAGTCCTTGCGTTTGGTCTTATCGTTTTGTTGTGTTTGTGATTTCCATTAAAATGGAGGTTAAATTGCAATCGCCCAAATTAGATAGACTACTAATATGGTCAGTGTAATGTATATGTAAAACGTAAATAACAACAAAACATGTAGAACTCGCGGGTGCACTAGGCCGGCAAGGCAGGTGTAGCACCGAGTTGAGAATGTTTGTTTTCGCCATGTGGGCCCAGCATTTGTTTTTACGTTGTAAATAGGTCTGAGGAGAAGTGATAATACTAATACCAGATAGATTTAGGCAGGAGACAGCACAGTCGTACATATCATCAGATCTGCAATGAGTAACATTATTTTTACTTTTCTTTGTTTTATAAAATTTGATAATTTATCAACAAAAGTAGTCTGTTGAAAAGTAGAAAGCTGACAGAAATCAGCTCTGTTTTAGTTCGTTTGTAAAAAAACTTTAACTCAGTGCATTCATATAACATTAGTTTAAATGAATAGTTAGGCGTAAAGGCTTCTTTACACGCTCAGACTTAAATCAGACTACTGTGTAGACCAACTCTGTACATACACCTGCGCAACCTGTACATAATGATGCACTAGCATTTACACGTACAGAAACTGCTGAACTGGTGGTTTATTTAAGTAGTGAAAGATGAATGAGTTGGCTCTTCCTCTTATCCCTTTGGTAATCATAAGATGCATCTCATTGTTAGTGAAAAGTTTGAGCTCTATCTTCGTACATGTAACATCCATATTACACATAGGCTGGGCATTTGATGGACATGATCTCTGGTGCTACTTCACTACTGGTCTGGACCTCGGTTGTACGCCAGAGGTTGCACAACCTCTCTCTGGCTGTCTTCATTAATGCATGATGAAGAAATGTTTTATGGTGCCATAGTTCTTTGTGCCTGCTAGCTGCCCATGACAAGACACTTGTTTCCGACGTAGCTAAATTAAACGGCATTCCTGAGTGTGTTACAGTGTATTTTTAACAGTTCGAGTGCGTTTTACTGTATTAAAAGATAGACTACAGTTCTAAAGATTTGATATCCATGGGCCTCTCACTGTGCGATTATGGGAGGAGATGAACTCACTTCTCGCTTGCTCATAGCTGAGGTAGATAGAGAGGTAGATTGAATCAGTCTTTTAAAAATTGGCACTAATGACATGGGTTACCATAATGAGAACAAACGAAGGGAGTGAAGCAAGTGAGTGAGAGATAGGTGTATTGTAGTTTAAACCAAGAGTAGAGACAGACCTCACTAACTAATCAAATGATTGGCACAGACATTACTATTATGTGAGATATATCGTAAGCGATATGTAATCATGGGTTATACTGTTCGCACAGTACATCAATGACGTACATGATTGGGTGGGTTGGCCATTTTATAAGTAGCACTCCTAGTTCCTCTATCGGCCATATACATAGGATGGTGGGTAGAAGGAATGTGTTGTCCATATTTGTTTATGGATTATAACTTATACATAATATGTTTCCTATCAAATCATTAATGAATAGTTTTAGCCATATTAGATCTATGCCGTTAATAATGACCAAACAATGTGGCCACAGATACGAAGGTCAGGAATGAGGGGATGGGGCTGGAGACCCACACACCTGATTTTGAAATTGACCGTTGAAGGAGAGCTGGATTAGACACCATGAATGAAATTAAATGAAAAATGACTTTATTAGGCAAGGTTTAGGACTAAACAGTCCTCTCTAACACCTAACCTTAAGTGAATATAGGATTGCTGACTGTTGTGCTCAGAAATTAAATCAAATTCAATTAATTATCAGCAAGAGCAATTAATTTTTGGATTAGGTTCTTATATATTTTCAGAAACTTCTTAGAAGTTAATTTGTACCGTATATTAGAGTGAATGTAATTGAATAGAACAAAGTAATTACACGAGTAAAGGGCGAGGAGAAGAGAAACTTGTTCAATAGAGTTTGATACGACACATTGTTCGAAGAGAATTTCTATCAAAATACAAAATTACAAACTAACCGATCTTTACAAAATTCAGCCAGCTCTAAGTGTTAAATATATGTTTTGTATAGGCCCATGTAATGTATGTAAGTAGCTGTATTTATGTATTTGAGCGTAAATGTAAATGTCTAAATATTCATCATTCTGATTTGTTCATATCTGAATATGCATACAAGTTAAAACAATTTTGTTCATGTTCATATTAAAATGGATTAGTATAATATGTCATTGTATACATTTTAAGTAGCTTCATTCTGATCTTACAAAAATCATCATCATTTTGTATTTTTTTTCTATAATACATTTTATATATAACAGGAACAGACACAACCTGTTATATTTAATTACTTTTATGAAGTCATTGTGGAAACAGATTATCACATGTAACATTGGATCTTTAACCTTTTTGTATTAAATATAATAAGATAATTAAAATAATTTTTGACTCTAGATTTATACATGATGTATAACATTTATTTGTGAAAAGTAAAATAAATGGCATGTACATGTTTTGGGTTGATTGGGTCTGTAAAGGGGGGAATTGAAAAAGATCAAGCAATAACTTTAACTCTTGATTCACACAAAATAGTTTGAGGATACTAAATAATAATCCATAACTTGGCCAACCATAACTCAACATAATAGCTCTCTTTGGGAAGTAAAGTAAGTTTCCTAAAAATAAAAAAAAATTGTAATATATAGTTAAAGTCCTGCACCTAATATCCAGAAGGTGTTAAAATACACATAATTAGGCCCATTGGCAAAGAGGTCGACTTACAGTCAGAAGGAAAAGCAACTTACTCCAACTAATTGATCAAGTTAGGTTAGAAGGCACTAGGCCAGGAATTAGTATATTAGGAGAGATAGGATATCAGCAAACTTACCTTAGAATACAAGTTCACTAACACCAGAGTAGTAGTAACAAACACAATAATAAGACATATTGCGCAAGTTT
Source organism: Stictocephala bisonia (assembly GCA_035578905.1). Taxonomy (NCBI): domain Eukaryota; kingdom Metazoa; phylum Arthropoda; class Insecta; order Hemiptera; family Membracidae; genus Stictocephala; species Stictocephala bisonia. Next base: position 918,294 of record JAQJVL010000178.1, on the reverse strand, counting down.
TCTGTGCCGCTGTGTGAGTGTGTGTATGCGTACGTACGTGTGTGAGTGTGAGAGAGAGAGAGAGGGAGCGAGGGAGAGAGAGAGAGTGAGAGAGAGAGAGAGAGAGAGAGTGAGAGAGAGAGAGGAGAGGGAGAGAGAGAGAGGGGAGAGAGAGGAGGAGAGAGAGGAGAGAGAGAGGAGGAGAGAGAGAGAGAGAGAGAGGAGAGAGAGAGAGAGAGAGGAGAGAGAGAGAGAGAGAGAGAGAGAGAGAGAGGAGAGAGAGAGAGAGAGAAGGAAGAGAGAGAGAGAGAGAGAGAGAGAGAGAGAGAGAGAGAGAGAGAGAGAGAGAGAGAGAGAGAGAGAGAGAGAGAGAGAGAGAGAGAGAGAGAGAGAGAGAGAGAGAGAGAGAGAGAGAGAGAGAGAGAGAGAGAGAGAGAGAGAGAGAGAGAGAGAGAGAGAGAGAGAGAGAGAGAGAGAGAGAGAGAGAGAGAGAGAGAGAGAGAGAGAGAGAGAGAGAGAGAGAGAGAGAGAGAGAGAGAGAGAGAGAGAGAGAGAGAGAGAGAGAGAGAGAGAGAGAGAGGAGAGAGAGAGAGAGAGAGAGAGAGAGAGAGAGAGAGAGAGAGAGAGAGAGAGAGAGAGAGAGAGAGAGAGAGAGAGAGAGAGAGAGAGAGAGAGAGAGAGAGAGAGAGAGAGAGAGAGAGAGAGAGAGAGAGAGAGAGAGAGAGAGAGAGAGAGAGAGAGAGAGAGAGAGAGAGAGAGAGAGAGAGAGAGAGAGAGAGAGAGAGAGAGAGAGAGAGAGAGAGAGAGAGAGAGAGAGATACCATGAAGACAATGTAAATATATTTATTTACCATTTAATTATAACCATCTTTTGGCCGTTGAGCTGCAACGCTCCGACAACTTGTTCAGGTTCCAACCCCCTTGCGAAACCATAAGGCAATGATCTTGAATCCTGTTAAATTACATTATTATTTTACTATGCATTACTTGCTTTAAAAAAAAAATCATTTGTATTGAAACATATATAAATGTATATTAAGTCATTTAAAGAATTCATAAGCTTATTTAAATCATATTGTTTACATGCATATACATTTTTATCATTATTCGATTAAAAATGCTTTAGCATAATAATGTTAGACATTTTTATATATGAAAGTTAAATGAGAGTAATATGTAGCTAAAAAGTAAATATCTAAGGCACTTTCGTACAAAGGTCGAATCAATACATAGATGAAAGAATAGTGATAAATTTTTTTTAAAATTAATTATCAACAAAATAAATTGCTATCCAAAACAATATTCCAAAATGCATAGCATTAACAGTAAATATAAACAATGGATACAAGCATGAAAATGTATTGTAATTAAAAGATTAAAATAAAAACCCTTCACTCAATTAGTATAAAACAAATAGAGCAAATAAAAAACTTTTCACAAACCAAAACATAAACCCTTTACTGCACAAATTTACTGGTAAGAAAAAACTAATTATCAATTTGTTCACAGTCCTACAGTAACACCTTTTTATTAAATACACATAAATATGTTATTGATTCTAAGAATAATATGTGGCTGAAGTTATAAAGCCTAATAGACAAAACAAAAAATACTTGTAACACTTATAAAAGGAGAGACATAAAAAGAGTAAACTATACAGTTGGAAAGTGAAGATTGTAAAGTATAGAGCTGAATGGTCCATCGATAGTATTGTTTGTCTGCACTCATCATGCATGGGCAGTGACGAGACGTGTATTAAATGCAACGTGTGCCAGTAAGGCTAAGCAGGAATCTCAATGTAAAATGTGCACGCATGACAACTGAAGAAATTGATACAACTTCACTTTATTGTCTAATATTAAAATGAAACAATGCAATTACTAAGTGAACCTTATTCTTTGTTAATACCCCCTAGCAGTACACAAAAAGACTTACTAGTCAATCTGGTTAACAAATATCTAAATTACACTTGCTTTGAATCTTTCTAATATTAGTGTTTTTTTCAAATCTAGCCTTGATAACATAATTTTAAATTTTCCTAATGGTACGATAATTTATTTCTAATGCGCTTTTCCATAGTAGCTATGATTACAAGTTAAAGGATGCCTTATTTTACAAGGCGAAGTTAGGACTAAGGTCTGGGGAGCAACGGCTTAAGGGTAACTTCTGCACCACCACCAGTGACCGGGCAGACAAGTTGCGTGCAAGTACAGGATCGCTCAAACGTCATCCATCCAAGGAAAAGCCAGACTCAATATTGCTTGACACCGACGTTTTGCAATAACATCAGAACCCACTGGTCAAGACCATTGACGACGGTTGCATAAAATAAATTGTTTAAACATTTCAGTTTTCGATTTTAATAATTAAGAAGGAAAAAATCCAATGTGGAAAGAGCTTGTTTATGCTTATTTTTAATTTTATAGTCAAGTACTGTCTCCTTCTGTACAAACAAAATACAAACTTCTAGTTTCTATGCTATTTTTCTAATTAGAGTGTTTCATAGAATACATTTTTAGATTTTTTAATTTTACTACATTATATAGGTTTGTCAAGAAATGAAGTGGAGAATTTCTGCACTCATTTTTAAAACTATGTGCAGAAAGAAATTGAAAAATGTTGTAACATTTCAATTTAAAATAAATGAGTGCAACATATTTCTGTTGATTTGAATGTTTCCTTCTGAGTTAAGTTATAGAATATAACAAAGAAGTTTTACTGTTTTGATTTGTTTGCCCTTAAGTTGTTTTAGCTCTATTAAGGTTAACCTTTGTTAAACACTGAATCAACACAGAACACATTTATAACAAACAGATCATAAAAGTGCAAACAAAACATTTATATTGGTTAAAACCCTAAATATATAGAGCATGCTACTAAACAAAACTGTGGAAGATGTATATCAACTTCACTACTTTACAACACATTAAAAAAGGTTGCATTTTAATAAATCTACAGCATTATAGATTTTCCAAACATAAAAAATGTACAATCCTAAATATTTATTTGGTTTTACATTCAGTACTTATAATTATATAAAACAAACAATGTTTTCTACATACTCATGATTTATTTCCTATACATTTCTCTAAATTTCTTCCTTTAAGAAGTTAAATTCTACATCTTCCATCTTAACATTACTAAAGATGATTTTGTAAATATTCCTATCGATAAATCAATGAACTGACCATTACTCTTTTTTCTCTTCATAAATTCTCATTCTTTTAACTACTGAAGGGATATGCTAAAATAAATTTAACCCTAAATGTCACACTTCCTATAACTAAGGCCATATTTAATATTTTTTTATTTATCCTACTTTCTCTTTGCTTTTGAAATTTGTTAATGATGGAGTGTCAGATGAGGAAGACAAAGATTGTTGGACATTTGCCATCATTACGTGAAAAATACCCATCACAACGTTTCGTCGTGATACAAACATGTAATAAAACTATGTAAAAACGTAGTTCTATTACATGTTTGTGTAGATGTAATCTAGTTTTTAGCACTTGAAAAGGATTTGGGTTTTACCAAATCGAAATGTCGTGATTGGTATTTTTCACGTAATGATGGCAAATGTCCAACTTTCACCAGTGCCTATTGTTTAACAGTAGGAATCTTTCAATATTAGCCCGTCTTGATTTCTATAAAACTTTCAAATATGTTTACTAACTTTTTTTAAGTAACAGCATTATTACTTAATGCCCCTTTTCAATTTTTAGTTATTAAGTTACATAGTATTATTATTAAACACTGTATCATTGTAAACAATCAAGATAAGGTGACAAAAGAATTCAAAATATTTTGTATCATTAGAATTATTAAGTTTTTAATTAACACTTTCAGTGCTGGTCCTAAATACAGAAGCTATTTTAAGAATGCTGACCATTTTGGTACTTTTTAAAAATTCATAGATTTAAAACCATTACACATAGAAAAGTTCTATTTTCATGTCTGGATTCTGTATTTATTTTTATAAGTATATAATTAAATCACATTTTTTTCATCTCATAATATCAGTTTTTAGTAATAGTGTTTAGAAAAAGAAATCAAACCAAGGACAATTTGAGCACACGAAATAATTTTTAACAAAATTGTATTGCCCTATTCATACAAAACTAAGCAAAAATGAGTAGCCTACTAGTAAAATACTTGTTTTTTATTTACATGCCCTATTTATACTTTGAAATAGATTCCACTCACTAAACGATGGTTCTGAAACGTGCAGACAATAGCAGTGCAGTCTAGTGGCTACAACTCAATCATCCTTGCTAACAACAGTACAGTATGCACATTCTAGCAATGAAATGGCTCACTAACATCACTAGAGAGCATTTAGAGTACCAAACTCTGTATTAATACTCAATAGGCTATTTAACAAAATTAAAAAATCGATCCCGTAAAACTACGGGATATGCATTCTTCGGAAGTTATGCTACTCCGTAAAAATACGGGATCTGCAGTCAGTGTTAATACTCGTGTTATGCTTGCACTTACATTTAGTCATAGGCTTCAAATTTTTACAATATTACCGTAGTATATTTGATACAATCTTATAAGAAAAAAGAGCCCATTTGGAGATATGTTACTAAAAAATAATATGAGTACAGCACAGAAAGGAAATTTAATTTCTTTTCTTTTAAAGTAAAAAAAAGAACAATGTTTTGAGAAAACAACATTAATCTTTTCTTGTTTAACTATAATGGGCTGTACTACATGATTTTCTTTATTTTATATATATACATATATACTTGACTTCGCCCGGGAAGTCAGTCACTGAAAATCTGTACTGCTAAGTCAGTCAGTTGGACCCCCATATATATTTAACAACTTTATATTGATTTTTTTATTGTCATTATGGTATATTACCGTTGCCGATTCTATAAATTCCATTTATATATCTCTAAATAATTGTTTAATTATGTAAAATTTGTTCTGCTAAGCCAGTCATTCTATATTATGCCCGGGATATCAGTTGAGTAAAAGTTGAACTGCTAGCAACTCACGTATATGCATACTCTCCCCGTAATGCCAGTCAGTTATTTTTGACTTACAAGAAAGGACACCCGCTTTGGTTGTTCAGCTATGTTCTCTCGCTTCACTTTTTCAATCCTTTATTTCATGAATATTCTCAAATTATACTGGTTGTCAAAATAGTGGTACTGAATCAGTATAGTTTAGAAAATCCTTTATGGTATTTGGGCCTTCTCGAGATTTAAGTGTCCTATGAAATGGCATGAAACTTATTATATAAGTCATTTTCTTTACATTAATTCGAATTAAATTTTATATTTCTCGTTTTATTTGCTTAACCTTCTCCTGCAAATTTTAAGTTTTTCCCAAATTTAATGTTTGGAAATTAACTAGATGTAAATTGGCTATAATGTTACAAATGTAGAACATTTAAATGCCAAATACTTAAAAATCAATTAATTTGTTTTTTAGAATAGAATATTTTATGAACAGCTTAAGAAAATATGCAACACATCTTTATAATTTACCACTACCAAATGTATGCAAACAAAAGTAAAGAATATAATCATAAATATCTAACTGCCCGTCAAAATATGGAGTCAAACAATCTGAGTTTCCGTCAAATATTCTTATTCAAATTAATTACATTCTAACTATATAATTAGAGCAAATTTAACTGTATACTCAATATCATTTAGAACTTTACTGTAAAAATCATTTAATACAAATTTTTCTTCTACCAATTATTAACAATCTTAATAGTAGTCCCTCGTCTAAACAAGCCATCACCTTACATTAGGCGCTTAAAAATGCGTACGGTAGACCTACTTTGATATCGCTTCCATAAAATTATAAGAAATAAACACAAACTTTAGGCATGAAAACTGTATAAAGTTTTAAGGTAAATATGCTTATCAGAACAAAATTTCAGCAACCAAAAATTCACAACTGTAAAATAATTAAACAGCTTAACAACATTAGTTTTATTTTATACACTAAAACAGCTTTAATTAGAAAACTATAAAATATAGAAACAAACTTAAAGTTTTTCATAGCTGTGCAGAATCATGTTTTCTATAAAACTGATGAGTCAGTCAGTCAGTGATCCTTTTCGAGCTTTATATATTAGTGGCAATGTACTTTATATTAATAAATTGACATTGATTAATTTGTTAATACATCATTAGATACACCACTGTCGGACCTAGTGGTGCAGTGCTGTAACCCATCTACTTGGGGACAAAGTGTTGTTGAGATTGTAGGCGATAGGTTCTATACATGGTCCTCTTAATACTGCCACAGCGTCCACACAATGGTTGCCATCGACAAGGACACTGCTATAATTTTGCAATCATAAGCAAAAGGCCTTCCAGAAGCTGACAAAATGGAAGTAGACATTTTTGCAAAACTAACAATTTGAGAGATATTTAAATTTGACGTTAGAGGGTTGACAGGTGACTTTCTGTTCTGTTATATACATAAAAAGTAAACAACGTGTGAAATGCCAGAAGGCAAGTGGAAGTAATAACGAGTGATTAGTCTACAAATTATTGCGTGGGCGTAGTATAGCACTGGGAGCACTAGATGCTTTTTCTTCCACCTTCTCAAATTACATATATTATTGAACTGACAATTCATTAGAATGCTCATTAAATATTTGAGAATTACTCAGACTTGATTTAAAAAACTTTTTTATAATTAAATCAAATGTATTGAACAATGTAAAGGTACAAATTTACCATAAGTAAAGTTCATTAAAAATCACCAGTCTTCATAATGAACGATATTAAGAAACAATATTAGTATTTGTGTGCATTGGTGGAGGGTCAACAGGTGCAGTAGTTGACTGGCCAGAACGAAGTATGCCCTGCGCTAATTGCACCCGCCCATTACTTTGTACACTGATAACTTATTAATGCCTCCACTTTATTTCTGGCAATTCACATGTTATTATTCTATTTTTTTTATGTAAATAGCAAATCATCAGAAATACCTCTCAAATTGTAAGTTATCTGAAAATCTCCTCAAACATTTTATCAGCTTCTGGTTGGCATTTTGCCCCCCCCCCCCCCAAGCTTCTTGATGTTTCCCTATACATCAAAAGAAGAATTAGCCTTACCGAGCACTTTGATTCTTCCTTGAAAAAAATCAGCTGTTTGAGCGCCCACACACTCTAATGGCCCCCAGCAAGCCGTCTGCCAGAATCCATTTTGTTTCGTCACTTAGGATTGAACATTTTTGAGGTAATATACCACTAAAAATTTTAGTTTTTGGGTGCTAGGTCTTGGTTTATCATTATTATGACCTAAGATTAAAAAACCAGCCAGCCTAAACTTTACAAAAATTAAATAATAAAATTAAAGCTAATCACGAATTCTACCCATACTAATCACAAGAGCTGCCAAGTTGATAATGGGGTTTACTCAAGTTGACTAACCAAATCGATCACCGAGCTACCTCGTGTTATTAAATAAAAGTTGCTAAATTGAACTATTTCATAGATAAGAGTAGTTAGTCAAGGATCTATTATAAAATAATAAGTGTACAATCACAAACCAATAACAGTTATTGGACTAAGAAAATACATGATAAAATCATACATAATACTGAAATACAACGTAAAAAAAGTTAATTAACAGTGACTGGTAGTGCACTGATATATTTGATATTGCAATATCTTATATATTAAATAGAAATGACAATAGGCCTACTGAGGAGAAGGTATATGCCTAAACTGCCACAGTACTGCAGCATTGTCAAGATATAGCCTTATGTAAAGCAAGCACAGCAAGCCATACACTGACTTGCCTTCTGGGATGCGTGACTGGTTTTCGGGAGGATGACTGCCACTCCAAGTAAATTACCAGCGCTCTGACGGGCATTCCAGTCGGAGACGAATATATATATATATATACATGTGTGATGCATCTATACCATAGCTATTTTTATTGAAGACGAACCTGTTTTTTGTATATCCACATAACATCTACGATATCTGATCTGTTTTGTAAGTTTTTTTTTTTTCTTGTTAAGTACAATTGATTTATTTTTACACTATTGTGAAATATATTGACGATGTTGGTGACGAGGATATTGAAAATAATTTCTTTGGTTCGAGTCACATGTTTCGATGAGTATTATAATCAAACAAATGACCAATGTGATTGTGACATGGCTATCTTTATACTAGACACAATTTTACATTACAGATTAAAACAAAATTTTACTTCAATGTTACACCAAAAATTTGACTTTGGGCTATTAATTAGTATGACAGCTATGAGGTATTGTTTTAGTGTTTTTATAAATTTATTATTGTTTTGAAGTTTAATGTGGTCTGGTAAGAGGTTGTAAAATTTAGATCCAGCATAGTTTGGTGTGTTGTTGAATTTTAATAGTCTGTGTTGTGGTAGGTTGATACTGTGCCCATGTCTGGTGCAATGTGAGTTTTAATTTTATTTTTTTTTTTTTTTACTTAAGTTTTAGTTTTTGGCGAGGATTATGGTTTCTAGGATGTACTGACAGGAAACGGTCAGTATATTATTTTGAGCAAAAATTGGTTTGTAATCTTCCAATAGATCCAACTAACTGTTTGTGTTTGAAGAATGAGAATTTTGTCCATATTGGTTGCAGATGTCCTGCCCCATACTGAAATACCGTACCGAAGGTGTGAGGTGAAGATATATGCAATGTGCAGTGTCAGTATTTGTTGGGGTCCTTATTCTTCTTGGTATAGTGCGCGATGACATTTTCTTGCAGAGGTATGTGAGTTTTTCTGGTATGATTTTGGTCAGTGTGTATTCCTAATAAATTTTACAGAGCTTTCTGTTGATATATTTAAATAAATCCATATTTCATTGGATCTTTCTCTGTTTTTTGGTGTAAAGTGCATGTGGGCGGTCTTGCTTTTGTTTATATTTAATTTAAGAGCCTGGCAATTTGTTATAGCTTGACTCAGTATGTTTGTTACTTTCTCCGTGTTGTCTATGTTTCGAGTTAAGGGAGTGATTAGTGTTGGGTCATAGGCAATAAGTATGCACTTTCATTGTTTTTTAGTGTTTCTGGAAAATAATTTATGTATGTCATGAAGAAAAGTGGTCCTAATATTGATCTTTGTGGTATTCCTTCAGTTGTTTTGCTAAAGGACGTTCACGTTTTGGTGATTAAGTTGTTTTGTTGGTATTCCATTTCTACGTTTTGTCTATTGGTTAGGTAGTCGCTGATCTGTTATGGCCTTGTACTGGATTTTTAATTTCTTTAGTTATTTTATGAGTATGTAACTCTTTATTAAATCATTTAGTAAAAATGCTTGGAACCCCATATATAATTTTTATAATGACACGAAACAATTTAACCCCAAAACTGTGCAACAGCCCAAATAAATCAACACACTACCAAAAATAAAATCCCAAAATTGCAGTGTTCAAAGTTTGTTGTATCAGCATTTTGGTCCTTCATAAGAAGTTTATGTATAACGAAAGAGATAGGTTTTAAGGTAAGTTACTTACTACGCACTTTTAATATTAATTCATATTTGTTATATTCAACATGCAAAATAAGATTGGAACAAAGATCTAGAGTTAATATTAATGCAACATCAGATCATGTTAATTGTGCAATTGCCTATAAATGTTATCTGTTATTTATGATTTACTATTAAGTTAATATATGTGTAAATGAGCGTGTGATCCAGTTGAAGAGAGCGTGTGTGAGGGTGTAAGTAGAATTTCATAATCTTATTTTTATTTCTAAGTCTGTTAATTTATTTTATACTTGTAATTACATATATCATTTAACTATGGTTATTAATATTATTTACTTTAAAATAGTTTTTTTTTTTTTTATTACTATAATAGTTATTGTTACTTTTATTCAGTTGCAATTACTGTATTTAAAAACAAAACTGTTATAATTGTAATTATTTTTGTATCAGGTTAAGTGGAAGAAGGGACTTTCTAGTCCCAACTTCGCCTGGTTAAATAAAGACGAATTTCATTTCATTTAATAAGAAAAATAAATGTGACTAAAATTGTGCTGTGATGATTGAACATTTCAACTAATCATAAGAGAACGAGTAAATTGGTGAAGTAGGTATCTTGCGAGTTCCATTTGTGTCAGTGGTGAATCACACAGTCAATCAGGTTTAGGTATAAGCTTCCAACAGTAGTCCAAATACAAACCTAGAATTTTAGTGTTCTAATTATGAAAAATTATAAAAAGCTGCTTTACACGCTCAGACTTAAATCAGACCTGTCTGTGCAGCCAAGTCTGTACGTACATCTGCGCAACTTGTACGTAATGTTGCCCGAGCATTTACACTACAGACATTACTGAGGTGGTGGTTTATTTAAGTAGTAAAAAATGCCAGAGTTGACTTGTAGACCCCTCATTACTTTCAGCCCCAGATAGCTTAGACAGGCATACTTTCTAAAACTCTTCTATAGGCACTCCCAATATTGTTCACTTAAGACAGATACTTTCTTCAACTCTTCTATATGCACTCAAAATATTGTTCGCTTGGACAGACATATTTTCTTCAATTCTTATAAATGCACTCTAAATATTGTTCACTTAGACAGGCATACTTTCTAAAACTCTTCTATAGGCACTCCCAATATTGTTCACTTAAGACAGATACTTTCTTCAACTCTTCTATATGCACTCCAAATATTGTTCGCTTGGACAGACATATTTTCTTCAATTCTTATAAATGCACTCTAAATATTGTTCACTTAGACAGGCACACTTTCTACAACTCCTATATGCACTCCAAATGTTCTTCGTTTAGACAAGCATACTTTTTTCAACTCTTCTATATGCACTCCAGATATTGTTCACTTAGACAGGCATACTTTCTTCAACTCTTCTATATGCACTCCAGATATTGTTCACTTAGACAGGCATACTTTCTTCAACTATTCCTTATGCACTCCAGATATTGTTCGCTTAGACCAACATACTTTCTTCAACTCTTCTATATGCACTCCAGATATTGTTCACTTAGACATGCATACTTTCCTCAACTCTTCTATATGCACGCCAGATATTGTTCACTTAGACATGCATACTTTCCTCAACTCTTCTATATTAAACAGTTAAATGCTGTTGTATTTAACTGTTTAATGTGTGCATTTCAATCCTTTTGTTGCCTAATTTATTACTGATTGAATAAAACTGTATTTATTTGCTCGTTTCATGATGACTGTTGCAATGTTATATTATACTGGTTGTTATAGATTTAAACTGATTGTTATATTTATATAGTTGTATTTATTTTTATATTTATATAGTTGTATGTATTGTCATGTTTATATAGTTGTATGTATTGTTATATTTATTGTTATATTTATATAGTTGTATGTATTGTTATATTTATATGGTTATATTTATTGTATATGGTTAAAATTCATGATGTTATACGTTAGTGTTATTACTATAGAATCACCGCCTGCAGTGCATGAACTATTGGACTCTTTTTGCATGTTGGATATGATTTATTATTAATATTCTTAATGCTACAGTGTAATTGGCAATTGTGCTGTATTGTAGCATTGTAAAAATAAAATAAATAAATAAATAAATAAATAAAATAAATAAATATGCACACCAGATATTGTTCACTTAGACAGGCATACTTTCTTCAACTCTTCTATATGCACTCCAGATATTGTTCACTTAGACATACTTACTTTCCTCAACTCTTCTATATGCACGCCAGATATTGTTCACTTAGACAGGCATATTTTCCTCAACTCTTCTATATGCACTCCTGATATTGTTCACTTAGACATGCATACTTTCCTCAACTCTTCTATATGCACTCCAGATATTGTTCACTTAGACATGCATACTTTCCTCAACTCTTCTATATACACGCCAGATATTGTTCACTTAGACATGCATACTTTCCTCAACTCTTCTATATGCACGCCAGATATTGTTCATTTAGACATGCATACTTTCCTCAACTCTTCTATTTGCACTCCAGATATTGTTTACTTAGACATGCATACTTCCTCAACTCTTCTATATGCACTCCAGATATTGTTCACTTAGACAGGCATACTTTGCTCAACTCTTCTATATGCACTCCAGAAATTGTTCACTTAGACATGCATACTTTCCTCAACTCTTCTATATGCACACCAGATATTGTTCACTTAGACATGCATACTTTCCTCAACTCTTCTATATGCACTCCAGATATTGTTCACTTAGACAGGCATACTTTGCTCAACTCTTCTATATGCACTCCAGATATTGTTCACTTAGACAGGCATACTTTGCTCAACTCTTCTATATGCACTCCAGAAATTGTTCACTTAGACATGCATACTTTCCTCAACTCTTCTATTTGCACTCCAGATATTGTTTACTTAGACATGCATACTTCCTCAACTCTTCTATATGCACTCCAGATATTGTTCACTTAGACAGGCATACTTTGCTCAACTCTTCTATATGCACTCCAGAAATTGTTCACTTAGACATGCATACTTTCCTCAACTCTTCTATATGCACTCCAGATATTGTTCACTTAGACAGGCATACTTTGCTCAACTCTTCTATATGCACTCCAGAAATTGTTCACTTAGACATGCATACTTTCCTCAACTCTTCTATATGCACACCATATATTGTTCACTTAGACATGCATACTTTCCTCAACTCTTCTATATGCACACCAGATATTGTTTACTTAGACATGCATACTTTCCTCAACTCTTCTATATGCACACCAGATATTGTTCACTTAGACAGGCATACTTTCTTCAACTCTTCTATATGCACTCCAGATATTGTTCACTTAGACATGCATACTTTCCTCAACTCTTCTATATGCACGCCAGATATTGTTCACTTAGACATGCATACTTTCTTCAACTCTTCTATATGCACTCCAGATATTGTTCACTTAGACATGCATACTTTCCTCAACTCTTCTATATGCACACCAGATATTGTTCACTTAGACATGCATACTTTCCTCAACTCTTCTATATGCACTCCAGATATTGTTCACTTAGACAGGCATACTTTCTTCAACTCTTCTATATGCACTCCAGATATTGTTCACTTAGACAGGCATACTTTCCACAACTCTTCTATATGCACTCCTGATATTGTTAATTTTTGTTAAATTACAATTTCCCTGTCTAAATTTGGTTTTACTTCCCTTAATATCTCGGTCAGTTTTGTTGTATGCACTAATTTTCTTGTTCTCGTCACTTTAGTCTTGTTTTTTACTATTCATATTTCTAGTAATGATCTATACATATGTATGAATGTATCTATTAAAAAGCCATGAGAGTATACATTGTGTCTTGACTATTTTTGGCCATTTTTATAATTTATGTTCTGCACAATCAATTTTAAAAACACATTGTCTATGTTTGTTCAACTGGCAAGTATGTGTGATTCTGAGCGTGTAAAGCAGCCTTAAAAGGGTTACTCATTTTTTTAAACATTAATCCTATTTGTTATATAAAAGAAACACTACTTAACCCTAAAACTGGCAAACATCGATTATCGACGTTCAAAAGTTGTTTGTGAAGTGGCAATCGTCGAAAATCGACGTTTAAAACATCGTTTTTTCCAAGCGCTTTAATTTTAGGTAAATATTATTCAGTTGCATTATATATCATATCACCGTGTACAGCGAGAGTCAAACTTTATTTTTAGTATCTTTGATGCCTTTGGAATACCAATGAATAACATATATATGAATAACAGTATACATAGTTGTGCTATAAATTGAAATTTGCGTTTTGTGCGCTTGTGACGTTTTATGATTCTGAAGGCTTCATTTATGGTTGTAATCCTAATAAATATTATATTTTTGAAAACTAGACAAAATTTGGAAACTTTTGGCTATCTTGGATTTTTCCTCACTTTTTTATTATTATGAGTTTACATCATGGTCTCCCCACTTTATAAACTTAAACTAAAAAAAAACTTTATTTGAGTGTAAAAAAAAACCTTTTTTGGATATGGGGCTTTTACTTGCTAAACATAAATATTATATGGGTCTTAGTGAATACAATGGTAGTACAATTACCTCATTTGGATAATATTTGTATTTTTAGTGATTTTTTAAAAAAAACCTTGCAAAACGCCTAAAAACGGCCGCCACCACAGAGAAATATGACCGCCAGTTCGAGGGTTAAACTTGTCATGAATAATACTAAAATGCTATTACATTAGGTTTCAGATATTTTGTGTAATATATTTTCAATAATAGCATAAGGCAAGTAAATTTTAAAAAATAATTTCAAAGCCGAGTGTCAATATAAAATCAATACAGCTATTAAACTATTGGAAAATAAAAATAAAATAACAGTGTAAAATACTAACAATGTTGACCAAAGAAGATAGACAGGCCAAGAGGGTATTAAATAATAACAGCATTAGACAACAAAATAAAGCTTGGAATGTTGACTATGGAAGATGGACAGGCCAAGAGGGTATTAAATAATAACAATATTAGACAACAAAATAAAGCTTGGAATGTTGACCAAGGAAGATGGACAGGACAAGATGGTGTTAAATAATAACAGCATTAGACAACAAAATAAAGCTTGGAATGTTGACCAAGGAAGATGGACAGGACAAGAGGGTGTTAAATAATAACAGCATTAGACAACAAAATAAAGCTTGGAATGTTGACCATGGAAGATGGACAGGACAAGAGGGTATTAAATAATAACAGCATTAGACAACAAAATAAAGCTTGGAATGTTGACCAAGGAAGATGGACAGGACAAGATGGTGTTAAATAATAACAGCATTAGACAACAAAATAAAGCTTAGAATGTTGACCAAGGAAGATGGACAGGCCAAGAGGGTATTAAATAATAACAGCATTAGACAACAAAATAAAGCTTGGAATGTTGACCAAGGAAGATGGACAGGCCAAGAGGGTATTAAATAATAACAGCATTAGACAACAAAATAAAGCTTGGAATGTTGACCATGGAAGATGGACAGGACAAGAGGGTGTTAAATATTAGCAATATTAGAAAACAAAATAAAGCTTGGAATGTTGACCAAGGAAGATGGACAGGTCGAGAGGGGATTAAATATTAAAATTTTTAGACAACAAAACAAAGCTTGGAATGTTGACCAAGGAAGATGGACAGGACAAGATGGTGTTAAATAATGACAGCATTAGACAACAAAATAAAGCTTGGAATGTTGACCAAGGAAGATGGACAAGCCAAGACGGGGTTAAATATTAGCAATATTGAACAACTAAATAAAGCTTGGAATGTTACATCAAAGAGATGAGGATCAAACACCAAGAAGATAAACCACACAAGATAAGGGACATAGCATACACATGCTAATGAAAAAGTAACAAACCTCAGAAAATTCACCCCCCAAGATCGAAATATCATCTTCTGTGAAATAATCTAGAAAATTCAAAGGAGTCAGGCCCTTGATTCTAGACTTTGTGAAAATTTCTTTTCTTCTATCTGATACACTCACTTTATTTTTTGAATTGCAATAAATTATTTTAGGAGAGTTTTCACATAGAGTCGTTGGACTCTTAGAAGTCTGTTTTATCAAAGTTGAGCTGGTATTTATGGGATTTGCCACAATATTACTGGGTAATTGACTTGTGGGCTTTTTGGCTCTAGTGCGTCGTATTATCAATACTGGCTTTAGAGGTTTCCCACAAGATTTGGTTGAGTAATCATCAGGTACACTACAATTCATATTGTTATTAAACAATTCTGTGTTCCAATTATATGAAGCACATTTTGGAGTATGTCCACTTTGCTTATTAGATTTTCCTATATCAGAGGATATTTTAATAGGCTTATTCTTGTTTTTATGATATAATCCATTTATTTGTTTAGATATACTATCATCTTTTAAAACTGATATCTTTTCTGTACTATTCTTTGTAATTATCCTTTTTCTTTTACAAAACTTTTGTTCAGTGTCAATTTTCTCCCTAGCACTTGCTTTCAACAACTTGTTTATGTCAACAACACTAAACTCTTTATTTTTAGTTGTTTCTTTAGCAGAAGATAAATATATACTATGTAATTCAGAATAACCTGAAGATTCATTCTCCAGTAGATGTTTTGATAGAATATCACAGTTATTAACACAGTCAAACTTTGCTTTCAAGATTTCATCTTCAGAGACATCAGATTTTGGAGTTGAGTGTCTGTTACGTTTAATTTGTTTGTCTTCACTTTGGCTGATTGAGGAAACAGACAATATTTTACAGATTGGTGTTAGAGTAGACATTTCATTGGATAGCTCACTGTGTTGTTGATCTTTCCCTTCATTGAATATATATTTCTCCAAAACACCATTTGAGTCATCTTTGAAAGTGTTTACTTCAAGATGTGATGAGATTTTAATCAAAGATTTTTCTAATGGTAAGACATCATTTGTTGTAGTTCTAGAATGAGCTGTTGAATTGCGTTTAAGTCTTTGCCTAGCCCCAGTGCTTTTTTTTGCAACAGCTTTCTGGGAAGTCAAGTTTGAAGTACTTACTTCGTTGCTTCCAAGAGCTTGGCAAACTGATAAAATAGAGTCTTTTACTGACTCTTTAATTTCTTTACCCGAGTCTATGCTGATATCAGGTATGTCTAAATCTAAAGTTTCTAATAAACATTCATAATCATTAGAATCAAAAGATGAAGCTGTCTTTTCTCTATGAGTTCTGGAAGGTGAAGAAACAGATGTAGCAAGTGATAGAATTTGTGCATTGATTGAATCAAGCTCTTCAGGGAGTCCCAAATCTCCAGCATTGAAATTTGATTCCTAAAATAAAAATAAGTTAAATTTATTAATAAATAAGTTATTATTCTTTAGAATACTGTTTTACACACCAGTTATTTAACAATATTTTATAAAACAAAGTTGATTATTAGTTGTATACGTTTTATAATTCATAAAAAATAGCTTTTAATCTTTTAGCTATATGAGATCAACCTGTATAAACACTAAGGATAGCAGTGTTTTCTTTCCTCTATGCAGAAAATCATAACTTAAAATTCTAAGTATAGCCAAGAGACTTAAAAACTGAATGACAATGACATCCTTAGCCTATCATTGTGCATCTTAAAGATTGTAATGGGAGTACCCACCATCATCAGTATCAGTTGTTCTTTTAGTACTTTTTTTTAAAAAAACCTGCATTACATTAGATAGCATAATCTCTAAGAAAGATTTGTTTCAACTGTTTTTATACAGTATGTGAAACAAATTCATAATCGAACTTCTCTCGTTCTTACAAAAATATATTTTTGTGGATGATATTTTGAATGACAATGAGAGTGGTGGTTAATTAGAGTTAGTTGATATAAATGACAATGAGTATAATGAGTTTAAAAGTTATATTTTTTTAATAAAACCATATTTATAATTTTTTTTTAAAGATATTTTTTAACTTTTATTTATAGTTTATATAAAAGAAAACCATTAAAGGTGAAATCAAAATATATATTAGAAGACATAGCGTGAGAAGTTTCCCAAATATAATAGGAATGGGCGATGAATGGGCACAGGTTTCAGTTGTTGTACACCTTATACCACTAACAATTTTTTTCTCTCTTTTTTATGGATAATGGCCAAGCTGAATTACCTTAATTTATGATTGGTACTGGAATAAACAATTTAGATTAAATATAAATTGAAAATGTTTTTTGAACAGTTAATATTTCATATAGAGAATACAGAATCAAACATTAAAAACTCATATGGTAATGGCAATGTTAGAGGGAGGGATACAACCAGTGACAAAGGGTTACCGAGTGTTAGGTAATAAGATAATTGTATACATGTAATTTTAATATTTGATTTATTTAATTTACAATTAAATAGCAAATTTAAAATACAATTAAATTTATAAATGTAAAAAGACATGTATCAGCGACATACCTTAAAACAGCCTATTTTGCTTTTTTTGAGAGCATTTTGAGATATGGCCTGGTTATATGGGGTAACGGAGTTGGTATGGATAGGGTTCTGGTTGTGCAAAAAAAGCTCTCAGAATTATAACTGATTCTTAGTCACTTGAGCACTGTAGGCCTCTGTTTGTTGCCACAGGAATCCTTACTGTAGTAAATTTGTATATATTTGAAGTGTTAGTTTTAGTTAAAACTAACTTGCATAACTATCCTACTATAACTATGACACATGACCATAATACAAGAAACTGTAATAAACTAGAAAGAAATAGATGTAGATTAACAAAAACCTTGAAATATCACTCATCTTTAGGCTTAAAAATGTTTAACAATTTGCTACAATTTGCAAAGACATGTCCTGTAAAAAGTTCTTAGATAAACTGTGCAATTGGTTGAAGAAACATCCATTCTATAACATTAAGGAATTTTTCGATTTTGTTATACAAGAAAATGACTTTGTTTGATCTTCAAATGATGCAACAGTAGTCTATTTTGTATATTTTTTATACAGCCTAATCAAATGTGAAAGTTAACTTTAACTAAATCTCTATTTGATGAAATCTATTGATATTATTTAAATGTCTTATGTTATCCACATCACCCCTATATGAAACTTAAGCTCATTAGTTTTCCATAATAGACTGCTCTCCGGTAAGGTCCACGCGACCGGAGTGAGTCTCTCTTGCCCTTGTTACAAACTTTTCAACTCCTTAATAAAGTTTTTCTTTTTCTAAACTTTAAATTCATTTCAACTTTAAATTCAGTGCTCTTTAGTGTTCTACAACTTACTTCCAGACCTCTAAGATCTTCATTTGTGCGGTTGCTTCTGGATATTCGTCATACGTGCATGATTCCGTGACCATTTGTCAAAATTCTAGAATTACTGGACTGGACTCTCAGGAGTTTCATTAAGTACTCCTTTTCGACAAGGTGTCAAACAACCTCTGGCATGAGTCAATTATTTCTGATTCTTTTATTTCTGTTCCTTTGTCTCTTGTCTGCTCCGGGAGAGCAGTGATCTTCCATTTCCTACTCAGTGATATTAACTCTCTCTACACCACATTTTGTGGTCAACTCCGGTTCGGATTCTTTCTGCCGTCTCCATTGACAACAGTCATTTACTCGTCTCTAACTAATTATGTTAATTACAACAAAAACTCTATAATTAACAAAGGACAGAAATACATAAAAAATTATTATTTTGCCTTTCATTTTTAACTAGTCATTAAATCAAACTATTGAAAGGGGGTTAATATGGCGAGGGGGTTCTCCGGGCAGCTAGATACCAAGGTACCCCTTCGCTCTCAAGGGTGCACCTGTGTACTCAAGATCGTCTGGGAAGGCTAACAACGTAGTGTTTTGTTGATCTTTGTAGCTAATGACTGCATCGTACTCACCGTGGCCCCTGTTTTTGCTAATCCCAGCGCATCTAGGCTGGAGACCTGAATAACTCCGTGGCAGTGGGCAGCAGCACTGTCAGTACTGGCACAAGTCTTAACCAGCTCAGGATGAACTCCCCCAAAGAAGTGACTGAACTCGGAGAATTATGTCAGGAGCCTCTGCACAAGAGGCACTGCGGGCCCTAGATTAGGTGTTACGCAATCCGTGCCGAAAGTCTTGTGGTACTGGTGGCATAATATTCAGTACCATTAACGAGGTCTTCTGGGAACCAGAGGGCACCAAGTAGTAATTAACCCTTACCTTCCTAAAAAGGTCACTGGAGAGGTGGACAGTGGTACTTGTGGGAACAATATGGACAACGGAAAAAAACAAAATCCTATTGAAATCAACTTCCTATCAATAATATTTAACTTCTATTGTACTGGTTCGACCCCTTACTCTGTCTGAATTAGTTCCTCGCACAGATCAATAGTCTATGAGGAATGGACAGAGGAGGATCGGCCTCTCCTTTTAAAAACACAAAAAAAAAAAAAAAAAAAAACTTAATAGGAATGTTGCCCGTGGTCGATGGCATTCCAATTGAGAATCTGAGAGTGGATAAGCTGTCACACAAGGAGGAGGATGTCCTTCTGAAATCAGATAACGATGAAAGCAGGAGCAAAAAGAAAGATTCCAAAAGAATGAGGCTTTCTAGAGGCGAAATCCGCAGAAAGAGGATAGAGGAGATCAAACTAAAAGGCGAGAAGATCCTCTCAAGAAAAGAGCGGCGTTTGGCATGGATTGTGAAGCACTCTAATCAGGCTATAAGCTCAATCAAAGCCAGCTCCTCCGGGAGCCAGGTGGTTGAGAAGCGGCCAAGTCAGGATGGTAATCCACAGTGGAACAAAGCCCAGATGCGCCGTTCGCAAATCCCAACCAGTTCAGGTGAAAAGAAGGCACGTACCCAGATGACACCTGAAGAAACTGGAGGGGTGACAGAGAACAAAGACCGAAGAACCAGAAGCTACCTACTCTGAGAAGGTGTCTGTGGAGAAGCTGGCAATTGCCAGGAAAGAACATCCAAATGTCAAGGTGACTGAGGATGAAGCCAGTAACATCAAGGGATAGTTGTCCAGGCGTGCCATTCATGGCGAGAACGTCAGGATAAAAGGCTGTCATCTTGAATGTGGGGCTCTGGTGGTAGGCTGCGCCAACGCCGGTACCAAGGAGTGGCTGGAAAAGCAAGTAAAGAAGCTGAATCCCTTTCAGGAGATCATATTGATACTTACCCCAGCCAAAAGCCTGGTCAAAGCGGTGAAGGTGACAGTCTTTGTCCCAAAAACTACTGGGGTAATGAACAAGAAGGATGCAGAGGGAAGATTGTAACAAAGGATCAGTATAACATAAATCCTTTTTATAAGTAATATATACTATAAAATAGTAGATACATTTCTTGAACAATATTTCATAAAATAAAACAATAGAGTTAGATTACTTTAGAACATACTGCCACAAAAGAACTAAAAACACTTCGGGAAAATCAAACACCAGTAAAGTACAACCTAGGTTATCAGGCCTAATGTGGCAAAGGTCAGGCCGAATACGATAAAAGACGGATAAATATAAGTCATAAATAACTTGTTTTTATTGGAGAAACACGTTTATTAACTGATAACAGACAGCACGCGTAAGCAGGGCACCTATAATTGCATGTGACGCAACACGCTCTGCAGTAATTGTAATGAAACGTACGATTATTATCACGATCGCCAACTTTAACACTAATTTACAGTACAATACCAAAGATTTATATTCCACTTCCCCCACTTGCGAAATGACTCTTCCAGCCAGCCACACTGAACAAAAGTAAACAACATTGCTAGCTCAGATCTTCAGATGCATTATTAAACTATTACGCAGTAACAAGCAACAGCTTGTCGAGAGAGGGTAACTAGTTAATACAACGTCTGCAATTTGCGAAATGCAAAACTGAAACATTTGTGTACAACATTTGCATTTCAAAACCGAAAGGTGCTTCTGATTAATTGTAGTTTTATCTTGTTAATAATTTTTGTTGTTATCTACTTGCCAAACCGGATGACACGGACTGCCGGATAATCGAGGTTGTACTGTACTATAAAAGCTAAACTTTAAACTTTCAGTTTTGAAAAACTAAAATAAATAAGAAGAAAACCACTTGTTTGATTAGTGGAGATCATTATATTAGTCCTATTAAATTTTTCCATTGTATTTTGTAATACAATTCCAAGTCCACTAAAGTAAAATGTATAGCACATTTTATATCCAGTAGGACTAACTGATTTAAATGATTGTACCTGATCCAAAACAAATATTGCAGTAGATAGAGATCCATTACAAATGTTTACCTCTTCTTGTTCTTCGTCATCTGATAAACTTAGTATTAATGCCTTCTTTGTTATGTCCTCAATATCAAATTCTTCATTGTCA
The DNA here is from genome assembly GCA_035578905.1 of Stictocephala bisonia. Taxonomy (NCBI): domain Eukaryota; kingdom Metazoa; phylum Arthropoda; class Insecta; order Hemiptera; family Membracidae; genus Stictocephala; species Stictocephala bisonia. Next base: position 896,560 of record JAQJVL010000178.1, on the reverse strand, counting down.
CGTTTTCTTTTCCTATCTTCCTGATTCATGTTGCAGCTCTGTCCAACAGAAAATTGTTCAAAATTAGTTTATTGGGGATATATTTCATACAACACACATAAAAATGTTTATTTCTTATACATAAATACTTGTAGTAACTATCATTATTTTATTTTATTATTGCTAACCCTCAATTAAAATGTGTTCATTTGCTTATCTGCCAATGAAAAAAGGCTTGGTTGAGTCACAACACCACAATATAATTAGAATTTTTGTTTTCTTCTCAATGCTAATTTTATTTTCTATAAATGAAAAGATACAGCCCTTCCATCATAATACTTCTAACTCCGATAAGGGAGGTCATAATGTAGCATTATTGGTAAAGTTCGTAGGTCAGAGGAGTGATAGTGAAAATAGGGCAAGATCGTCTGACCATGCCTGCTGACCTAGATTCTTTCACCACCGATCAGAGGCATGGTGTGGGAAATTTAATAAATCCGGGTCCTCGATGGCACTCATACATTTACTTGAACATACAACCTGATAAGTTGTCGGTGTACGTCATCAATTGTAGTATTGAATTTGTAAAATAATCATCTTCGTACTCTATGCAGCCTACTGGCTACACTATTTGTATCATATTGTAACACTCTCACTCAATGGTTCTCGCTCTCTTATTAAATGAATGTCAAACAAGACAGATGATTTGTGCTCCTGACCATCACAGTTAACATTTGTAAATGACAGTTGTAAAATCGTTCTGATCAGTAACAGTGATTATAAATAAATAAATGAGTGATGTAATGAAAAGTAATTGCAATTATGACTGGAGTTAAAGTTGTCGCTGCAACAGTAAAATCTGCCATAAAGTTCACACAGAATGTGTCAATACTGCCACCTTCACAACTACAGTGGACGGGTAACATGTCCGAAGATTTTTAAACAAAAGTTTCAGTTATATTTGATTACCTCAAAAATTAATGTAGATGGCTCAAGCTATCACACTGCACTTCTTTTAAGTGTAGTTGGTAACAGTGCCTTATAAGTAAACAATAACTTTGTTTCTGTTAGAAGTGAGAATAAAGATGACACAAACGTTATGACTAATTTGATAATTATTTCATGCCAGATAACAATGTTACTTATGAAAGGCATAATTTTGTTCTCCATGATCAGAAGCCAGATGAAAAAAATCATCTATATGTAACTGATCTAAGAGACCTTAGTTCAACTTGGGATTTTGGTGACTTAATAGATAGTGTAATCAAGGATCATGTTATTCTGGGGATGAGGGATATAAGGATCCTTTCAAGGACAAAAGATTTAACATTTATTAAATCTGTTGAACTTTGTCGCACATCTGAAATTACTAAATCTCAGTGGTGTTTAGGCCTTCGGCCTCGACATGTGACTTTTAAACACAAATAATACTGGATTAAAGGTATAATGTAAGATACATTTTATTTACAGTGTCTCAGTCACATTACTTACGTTGCTACCTATTTATTAGTATAAACACCCAATCATATTATTTTGGCTATTTCAACCGTGTTCATTTCATTTGTTTTTATCTAACAGCTGAAGATTAAACTCTTAATGCATCAATAGGATAATGTCAAACATAAAAATAAACATATTTATTTATTTACAAAACAGCTGTAATTAATTCACTAAAATCAACCCAATGTTATTGTTATGGAAAAAAGGAAATTTTGAGGGGCTGTTTGTACTCCTTAGGAATGTATAGAACAATTATTTATTAGTGGGTCTCTTCGATATTAAAGCTGACTTCCTTTAAAATTTTGTGTAAATCCATTCTGTGGTTTTTGAGATTTTGTGATGAGTGAGTGAATGAGTCAGTCAGTCAGTGGTATTTGGATTATATATAGGTATCCCATTGCAAGATGTATCCTTTACATGTTCAAAAAATTACATTCAATTTTTTTACAACTGTGTGTATGGGTGGGTGGGTCTCTACCACAGTACATGTAAGGGTGGGTGGTAGTTGGGTACACTATGAGTGAAGAGGTTGGTGGATGGGTCAATACTACTGTGTGTGAATAGGTGGGTGCGTCACTATTTTGTACATGTGTATACAGTTGGATATATTAAAATACTTTCAACGTTGGCAAAATAAACCTTTCTTTTTACATTTCTTGTTTACAAAAAAATCTATGTAATAAACCTACATATTTTTCAATGCTGAGAATGCGTTTTCTCATGTTAGTAAGGTTTTTTTAATTTATATAAAGCATTTTACAACTTTGGTAGTTTTTTTTCTTTTGTTATAAAATGAACATTTGTCCATATTGTATTTCGTGTTTACACTTGAAAATAAATATATAAATTGAAAATACAAATATATCCATATAATTTTATATAACAGCTGAATGGGTATGTTTATCATAAGTTTTAATTTGATTAAAGTCTATTTTTAGAATATAATAAATTATATATTTATCAGAATATTTATTTTTAGACAATTTTTATTTTTTAAGTCATAATTTTACAGCAAGGAAACTAAAAATTCATTTTAAGTGTTAATTTTTTTACAAAAGCGCCAATTTATTAAAGTTTTGCATGTTTTATATTTTCTTAAAGGTGCAAACTTGAATATATTTTAATTTGTTCCTAAATTTTTTTATCAATTTTTATATGAAGAATGTCTCATAAGTATTAGCAACAAGACAAATGTTAAGTTTTATTGAAGAAAATTAATGCCTGTTGAAATAAGGGTTTGAGAAATAAATAGTAGGGTTGTATGAATTTTTAATTTTTTGCACGTCATATGTGTCACAAGTGTCTGACACTAACGATTATATTGTTTTTATTGAATAAACAAACAACTTTTAAAAACATAGGACATACAATATTTCAATTAAAATTAAAATTAATACAATCTCTAAACCAAAATACAATGTTAATAATAATATAACAAGAAAATATAAATAAAATAGTATAAAACAACGTAACTATGAAAAATAATGTTAAAATTGTGAAAACAAACCTCTATGAATATTATTATTATATATCAATACAACATCTATTGCTGAACCTACTACTGCTCCCCTAACAGATATGATGATCCAATTATAAGAGTCGCACAAAATTAATGAAAATATTTCACCTATGTCTGCAATTTTATATACAGGGTGAGTCTCTACTGACACCATTAATTTTACCTGTTTGTTGTACTCACAAAAAGGAACAAAAAAGTTCATATTAACCTGTGTCCGATTCTCAACCGTTTGGCTGTAAGGGCTCATATTGTGTGTTTTTAAAATTACTTGACATTAACTCACTGATTGAGCTACAAAAACCAAAGCAAACACCTACCAGGTTCTTATTAATACCATTAAAAAGATTGTGAAATTCTCTATAAATGTCAATTATTTTGCAAGCAAACGTAAATAAAAACTAGATTTCCTAGAGGAAGTTTATCAAACAAATATGCAACATGTATTTTTCTCCAATTGTTTAAGTCCCCATATCAGCACATAAATGTAGTCTAATTTAATGTAAAGTTAAGTAGAAAACCTTTCTCACAAATAAGCTTGGAATAGATGTATAATTTAATTGGGTTGAATACCATGAAACCAAAAATAACACCTAAAATATTTCATAAAACATGGTTTATTCGGTTGTACTTAACAAAGAAATTGTCAGTCTTTACAAAATAAAAAACATAATAACTGTAATATTTAGATAATCATGCTTTATTATAACAAAAACTACTTTGATAAGTGTTCAATATGTCCACCATTTTCCCTTATGCAGGTACGGACTCGGTTCCTCAGCTCCCTTACACTTGCCTTCAGATTGATTTCATTTCTAAGGCATCTAACTACCATCACGATTCGATTTCTCAATTCTTCGGCTGTTTGTACTGTACTTCTGATCACTACTTACCTCAAAGAACCCCAGATGCAGTAATCAATAGGGTTGAGGTTGAGACACACTTTACTCGTGTCCAGACAATTGAACCCAGAGACCCTCCTCTGAGACGTCAATTTTGTCAATGGGTTTTACAGCACGATAATGCAGATTTTCTTAAAACAATCTTGTGGACAGACGAATCTACATTTAAACGAGAAGGTGTTTTTAACTACTACAATGATCACTTATATGACACTGAAAACCCACATCTTTGTCGTGAATCACGGAGCCATACTAGGTTTTAATTAATCGTGCGGGTTGGACTGATAGGGGACAAGCTGATAGGTCCCTACCTTGATCTCCCTACATCATTAACTGGAGTTCAATACCTTCAATTACTAAATATTATCCTACCAGACCTTCTCGAAGACTTGCCGTTGGAATTGCGTCGGCGCCTTATTTACCAGGCAGATGGAGCACCACCACACTTCAACATGTGCTGTTGCTTAACCACCACGGTCCCCTGACCTCAACCCTATTGATTACTACGTCTGGGGTTCTTTGAGGTAAGAAGTGAACAGAAGTACAGTACAAACAGCCGAATAATTGAGACTTCGAATCGTGAGGGCTGTTAGACGCCTTAGAAATGAAATCAATCTAAAGGCAAGTGTAAGGGAGTTGAGGAACTGAGTCCGTACCTGCATAAGGGAAAATGATGGACATATTGAACACTTATTAAAGTAGTTTTTGTTATAATAAAGCATGATTATCTACATATTACAGTTATTATGTTTTTTATTTCGTAAAGACTGACAATTTGTTTTTTAAGTACAACCGAATAAACCATGTTTTATGAAATATTTTAGGTGTTATTTTGAGTTTCATGATATTCAACCCAATTAAATTGTACATCTATTCCAAGCTTATTTGTGAGAAAGGTTTTCTACTTAACTTTACATTAAATTAGACTACATTTATGTGCTGATATGGGGCCTTAAACAATTGGAGAAAAATACATGTTGCATATTTGTTTAATAAATTTCCTCTAGGAAATCTAGTTTTTATTTACGTTTGCTTGCAAAATAATTGACATTTATAGAGAATTTCACAATCTTTTTAATGGTATTAATAAGAACCTGGTAGGTGTTTTGCTTTCGTTTTTGTAGCTCAATCAGTGAGTTAATGTCAAGTAATTTTAAAAACACACAATATGAGCCCTTTCAGCCAAACGGTTGAGAATCGGACAAAGGTTAGTATGGACTTTTTTGTTACTTTTTGTGAGTACAACAAACAGGTAAAATTAATGGTGTCAGTAGAGACTCACCCTGTATAAGAATAAACGGAACTTTTAATTACTTTATATTGGTGGGAAAAAAATTTTGCAAACGTTATAGGCTTATTCAAAAATATTTCATATTGTAATATCTAATTGGCTGCAACCACAAATTGAAGTAATTATCTAGTACAGACTTGCTGAAAAGAAGAACATAATAAATACTCACACTTAATTAAAAAAAGCTTCTAAATAAAAAACTAATCTGAACTTAAAATAAATAAATAAAATAAAATAAAAATTAAATATTATGATCTGTGATGAAATTTGAGATAATTCGATGAGCCTCATACAAGCCGCTCTGAAAACCGCAGGACTCATAGCTACATCCACCTCATTAGCTACAGAATTATAAAATGCAATTGACGAATTCAGTACAAATTTTTTGTGAGCAACAGTACGAGCCTCACTAGGGTAAAACAGCATACTAGCTCGACCACTGTATGCCGGAACGTACCACAACCCCTGTGATAACATCATGTAAGAAACAAAGTTACGTCTTTTACACAATCTATCAAAACCTAACATATTCAACATTTCCTCATATCTAATTAACCAGATTGGTTGATTTAATGGCCCCAAAGATATGAACCAGTGAAATGTAATAATTGATCTGAAAAGCCATAATAATTAAGTTTACAATTCAATATTTGGTGATTAACTTTATCAAAAGCTTTTGTAAAATCAGTGTAAATAACATCAACTTAAGATTTGTTGTCTAGGGCACATGAGCTGACATTTACAAAATTTAAAAGATTTTAGAAATTGAACGAGAAGGAATAAAACCATGTTGGTTATCAGAAAAATAAGATTTCATATGCCGAAAAATATTACTATGAAGTATGATCTCAAACACCTATGCGGGAGTATACAGTATACCTACAGGCCAATAGTTAGTTATATCTGATTCAACTCCGTTTTTATGAATTGTAGTAATTTTAGTTGTCTTCCACTGTTTTGGAAACGTTGCATTTCGCAGACAAAGATTAAAAATATAACATAGAGGTTGCAGCAGGAAATTAGAGCAACCCTTTACTATATAGTTTGTAATGAGATCCGGGCCAAATGAACATTTTGATGGCAGTTTCTTTATCGCCCATTCCACATGCTGAGGTGTGATGATGGTCGGCACTGGACCCCAGGCATGACAGGAGAACACAGTGCAGCAACCAAGTCTACCTGACCCAACCTCTCATATACTGAACCAAAATAATCATAGAAAGCTGTGGCAATCGCCTGAACGCCATTAAAATGTTGTCCATTTAATCTAAATTCAAACTCAAAATCAGAATAATTTTTCTTCTTTGATTTAATAAACGCCCAAAACTGTTTTGGGTCTCTCTTTAATTGGTATTCAATTCTTCTAACATAATCATTAAATGCTTGCTTAATTAGCCTTTTAACAACTCTGCTCTCTTTAAACCATGATAAATATAATTCATTGCCTGTAATATAAAATTTCTTTCTAAAGCTTTCTTTCTACCTGATATTACATATAATTTCACGAGTGTACCAAACGAGGTATTTCGGCTTCGTATTTTGTTTCTTTGGGACGAATTTATCTTATGAATGATATATCTGATTATAAAAAAAGTCAAGTGTATGATCAACATTTTCCGTTTCATATAAAGAAAGCGTGCCATGAAATATTGCCAGGTCATTATATAAATTTACAAAATCAGCTTTCTGAAAATTATATGAGTGTTCATTTTGTTCCATAACTCAATTTACTTCTTTGAATATAAAATGTAATTGACAATAATGGATGATGGCTGTCATTTGGCACCAATTCCACTCCACTTCCTTCTACAATAACCTGTGGAATATTAGTAATAACTAAGTCAAGAGTTCACATGTTATTGTTCCTGATATTATTACACAACCCCATTGCACTATAAGATAAAAAGTTTTTCCGATCTCTATATATTTCACCTCCAACTTCTAGGTTAAAATTGCTGTCAATAATAAGAGGTAAATTAAAATAGTTGATTATACATACTTTATTTTCAAGAAGTTCAGAATGAGCATAAAAAAAAATCAAAGAATTTTAAATATAATGACACATTTGACTTCGGTGGAAAGTAGATTACACAGATAAAGATGAAGCCATTAACATTAATAAGCCTAAGCCAAATCATGTCAAGGTCACAGTCCAAATGAGATAAATGACGTGCTTGCCAAACTGAGCTCCTGACTTGTCACCAAGACACCTCCCCATCCCATCACATCTGTATACTCTGAATGATTCACAGAACAATTCCGCTGAGTTAACGGTCCCATCCAACCATGTTTCAGTCAAACACAAAACATCGTGATCACTTATCACAATACCTAGAGACGCTATTAGAACTCATTGAAACAAATTAAATAGGATTATATATAAAACTGTAAGGCGAGATTCCAAATTTTTTAACATTTACTATTAAATGACCTACATGCACAATACATTATCTTTCATCCACACCCAAACATACACATATATTTCATACATTTATAAAAAATATACATACAAACATAACAATCATTCAAACATACATTCAAATTTAAATACACTTCATATAAGAACAAATCTAAAAGAAAAAAGTAATTAATTATATAACTGAAGCCTCAACTATCAAGTTAGACATATACAAACAAACAATTTGAAAGAAGAAAACTAAGCTTAAATTACTACTTGAAGAAATAACATTTACACACAATGACATAAACTTAAAAATCATTACATATTAGGGTGATTCCATGTGAAACTGGGCCTGAGAAATTGTTTTATTTTATTTTTTTATATTATTTATTTCACAGTTTTTTTATTCATAAGAGTTACCAAAAGAAATTTTAAATTATATAAATTACTTTAAGATATATTGCTAATCAAAGTGAATATTTCTTCGCATAGGCATGGAGGGCAATTATTTTGTTTTTTCTGTTGGCAGCATTTCTTAATTCAGTAGTACCCTTGATTATATACACCTACAATAGATAAACCATCTAATAGGAATATTTGTGGCAGTAATTTTGTTAGTTATTGTGGCCCGCAACCACAGCTGTTTTAAACTGCATTACATTTACATGGAGCTACACTAGCGCTCCACAATGGACCACAAAAACAGCTGATATTTTGAGACTCAAAATTTAACATTGGATGGGAAATCTATTTGTGTATAAAATCAATGGTAGTACTCATTGTTGTTGTTCCAATTGCTAAGTTTCAAGAGCAATGTCTTATCTTGCAGAAAAACTTCAGTTTATAAAGAAAGGTAAGTTAGATAATGAGTAGCTAAATTACAAAAATAATCTTACACCTTTAGTCCCACCCGTAACAAAAAAAATGATAAAGTTAACTTTTTAACCTAACCTAACCTAACAGTTCTATTTATTTTAGAGTAGGTAAAACCTGTAAACATATATAGTGTTGCATAAATTAGAGTTAAGTTTTTGAAATACTATGCACAAATGATAAATGTATTCTGTCCCACCCATGACAGATTTTTGTGGTTACTAAGATCTGAGCTATTGAACGCTTCTTCAAATTTGTTTTTAGTTTATGTTGGTTGGAATACTAACTATGTTGGTATTAGTTGGTGCCTTAGTTACTTCAACCTTTTTATGTGTATTTACTTCATAACAAACTAAAATCAGTTTTTTGAACTTTATTTGAAAATATGATATTAACTGTGCAATATTAATGATCACAAAAATAAGCAAATAGCTGAGCCTAAAAGTATTTTTTTAAAGCTCTACAATGCATTATGTAATATTTTAGGTATTAAATTAACATTATTGCTATATTGACTATTGTTTTTAGAATGTTCCCTGGTCTCTATTTAACCTTCGACTTAGGAGGCTCCTTCCTTTGCCATAGATTAAATTTTTAACAAAGCACTGTTACATTTAATTAATCTTATTATGTTTTAAAAATAATTTAGGCCTAGACGAACCATGCACTTTTTTAATTTCTCCATATTTACCAAAAGAACATTACTCAAACTAATGATTTAAAAATCATCTATTAACAAAACCAAGCTTTCCAATCAATGTTTTGTTAAGTTAATAAACATGTTGTCCATTAAAAAAAACTTTCTCCCCAGAGATTTATTTTAAACCACTTTGAAACAGCAATTTTCCTTTCATAGAGGTGAGTAGTTTTTTTATGTTTACAGTGGCAAACTACGAATATGTGCACAGCCTCAATCTACTGTTATTATAGTACAAATCTCTTAAGCTACAAAAATTGTTTGATATCTTTGGAATCAGTTAGAGTGATATACACTGATCTTTGATTATTTGACTTGACATAGTGATTTTGCATACAATAAGTTTGCCATTGTCAATTTGCTAATTGTATTTAAATATACGAAAGTACTTAGCAATACCATAGACATTAAAAAAAAAGTAATTATATGTTTTAGACTGTTTATACTGTATGGTGATAAGTGTGTAGTAAATAGTGTAATTAGCAATATTATAACAATATAAAGTGAAATATCGTGTAATACCTATGTAGTTTGATAAATATGTAAGACCTACATAGGTCATCTAATGTTTAAATATGTTATTATTTTGGGCATAAATATTTTTTACAACTATAAATATGTAAGTAACCTTGTTATTAATTTATTTATTTGATAGACAATTTTTTAGCTAAATTTTAATAAAAATTAATTCTGTATATACTGTTTGTTAATATAACGATTATAATTCTTATGCGAAATATTTAAGAAATTTTTTAATATGGTGGAACCTATATATAACGAATCAGAAGGGGTTTACAAAAAATTTTTCATATCGAGTAATTTGTTATGTTGGGGTTAGGATTGAAAATAATTGTTATATAAAGGTAATTTCAGTAACTAAAGAGATAACCTCTGTTGACTATTTATTGAATGGATTGATTAAGACAAAATTAAATAACCATATTTTGGGGGATAGATTTGAAATAATATAGATATGAACCAAAATGAACACAAAATATTTATTTAGTGTTACATACAAGATTCAATACAAAAAATTTACATTACTGAGTACTGTATTAGCATAGATGTATGATTTTTATTCACAGTATAAAAACGCTATTCATTCATTGAGAATTGCAAATTTCTTAACATTTCTATTTTTTTCTTTCTTGGATTGTCTTCAACAGTTTTGATTATTTTGTGTTTATTTTCAACACTTAATGCGCATCGTTTTATTATGTCTGCCATCACAACACAAACACTTATACAGTAACTTGAGCTGAGCAACTCTTACAACACACAGTAGTGCAAGACAGTATCCAGTAAGTACAGGAAATGACGCTAAAAATATTGGAACAGAAGGAAGCACTGAGATAAGGGGAGCTAAGCGGTTCTCACGGCTAATGCCACCTGAGGCGAAATTCACTTAAAAGTTCACATACAAATATTTTTGTCCTTATACCGAGTTTGTTAGAGGTACATTTCGTTATATAAAGGTTAAATTCCCTATATAAAGGTTGATGGTTAAAAAATTTGTCATACAGAGGTAAACTAACCTGCCTTTATTAAGATAGAAAATTCGGTATATTGAGTTACTGAGCGTGATTTATTCGTATTTTAGAGGTATATTTACTGTTAAGTATTATAGCTAGTTTAGGGGGATTTTCAAATATTCGTTACATCAAGGAATTTGTTAAATTGAGATTCGTTACAATGAGGTTCTACTGTATGACTTTTTCCATGATATCAATTGTTCAGCTTTTGCAATATTGCGGTTATAAATTCCTAGTAGACTTATTTTTGCCTATATGAATTTTAATGTGTGTACTTATTTACTGAAAAAGAAAAAAGTTAGAACATTTTGGCTATTTCATGTTTGTTATTTTATCACCCCATCATACGTTTCCTCCCGTTATCATGATTTATGACAAGAAATTTACATATTTGTTATATTTTTATTAACATATTGACAGCAAATAACAGAAAGTTTATAGCAAATACCTATTTTTGGTAACTATGCACTTTCCAGAGTCCTCTGAAATTATGATTTCTTGTTGAAAAAGTGAAATATAAGTTTCTAATTCTTCAGCAGGTTGATTCTAAGTGTAGAAAACTTGTTTTTTACCAAAAAATTTAAAAAATAGTGAAAAACCTACTCTCTTAAAAATTTGAATTTTTCAATTTGTTTTTTTTTTCATTTTACTTGTTTTAAAATGCTGAACACGAATATATAATTGCTTTTTCAATAAAATTAATTTTTCGGCCCAAAAAATAAGCTTTTCTCTTGCCTAACCTAACTTATCCTAATCGTCTATAAAAAAAATTGGTAATTTAGGCCTACATTGAATTCAGGTGCCTGGCCTCGAATATCTAGAAGGAATATATGCGAATTTGTTTTTGGTGGCTAGTCATAGCTCCTATTAAGGATCTTTTCCGTTAATTCACTACCTAACCATAATTTGGTTAACCAAATATCACCAAAACCAAACCTAACATAACATAACTAAACTTAACACAAGGAGCCTAGTAGAAGTGAATAAACAGAAAAGTTCTACTAATAACATTATGCATATGGCTACCATTAGTGATTTCCCGAGAACGTAGTTTTCCCGATATATATATATAGAAATAATTGCCTTACACCAAAATAGTTTTCAATTTCATGTTCAGCCAGAAAAACTACATCAATTTAAAAACAATATGATGAAAAGTTTACAAAAAATAAATGAGATAAATTATATTATGAAAAATTTTGAATTTTAAATTTTGGTAATTATGCACTTTCTTGCCACCTCTAAAAATACCATTTCATGTTGAAAAAGTGGTCAAATATGAGTTTATATCTCTTGAGGAGTTTGATTTCATCTGCAGAAAACTCGGGTTTTACCGAAAAATCATAAAATTATTTTTTATATGATAGTGAAAAAACCAACTTTTTTCAAAATCGTAATTTTTTGAAAAATTTTATTTTTAATTCTTGTTTTTTTTTATGCTGAACACAAATATATAACTGGTTTTGTAGTAAAATTATTTTTTCAGCTAGAAAAATGCATTTTTTACTAACAACCAAACATAACCTAACTTATCCTAATTCTATTCTATTTTCTCAACAAAAATACGTAATTTGCGTTAAATTCGAGTGTTTGGCCTCCGTGACGGCCTGCTGGCCGTCTTTCCGGCAGGAATATAGGTGAATTCGGTTTTTGTGATATTCATTACCACTTTACGTGTATGGGATGTCATTACCTTTATATTTGCATGTGTGTGCGAGTGGGTGGGTCATTACTACCACATGAGTGGGGGTGGGCGGGTGTCGACGCCACATACATTTAGTGAGTGGCTATCAAGTGCCGTGAACGTGTGGTGAGTTGTTGCATATAATGATCGCTTATCACGATTCGCCGCGATAGTAGCTTTTCCGTTATATTTTGAGAAATATTTGTAATTGACCAAGAGTTTTCAAATTTGAATTCAGCGTAAAAATAATATCAAAATAAAAAAATATGATTAAAATTACCATTTAAATTAACAGAAATATGACACAAATACTAAAAGTTGTGATATATTATTTACGTGGAATAAAAGCATATCTCGTGAAAATACAGCCAATTCTAGACCCATTTCAAGCAAAATGTTCCAAATTTGTTTGCTGGCAAGAAACTGCATAAATACCTAAATTTTATTCATAAAACGTTAAGCCTGACCGCGGAATAAAGTTTTCTCCTAGAATAGGCCTATATAGCTGATTATATAAAAAAATCAAGATTGGCAGGCTATAAAGTGCATAAATAGCCTACCCTATTTTTTATGAATTTTATAACAGACATCTGCACATAAGGCAAAAATGCCCTGCCAGTTCAAGGACTCCAGGAACTGGCAGTTGTCGATTTGCCAACGTCACATGTATAGTACTTATTATGGTACTAGTGTTGTTGATTTGCAATATAATCATGATATCGATGGAAATATAACCATTGAAAGTGTTGATTTATAATGTTACACGTATTTGGTTTACCCGATCATATGTTCATTGTTTCGTTTTTGTCACAGCTGATTTTAATCAGCTGTTTACATTCAATATCAGTCACTGTCATAAACAGTGAACCTAAGGTACACACACACACTAGAGAGTGTAAGTAGATGTTCTGTGTACTTTTAAGAGACATAATATATAAACAATCTCTATATGCCTATATATTTTTTTAAACTAGACTAAATTTGCAACATAATGGCCATTTTACTTTGTCCATTTTCATTGGGGAACATTATTTTCAAGGTATGGTCTCATACATTTTTCAGCATGTAAACACGAACTTACACATAATTATAGGCCTATAAGTAAAAAATGTATGGGTAAATATTTTGACATAATACTATTACCATGTCATTGCCAGTAATTTACTGAAAAAAAAAAACAATGTATAACACTATGCTATTTCATGAAACCTTTATTTTAAAAAATTATAAAATGTAAAACTCTTCTGCGACCTTCAAAAACGGCCGGCAATTAAAAGAAAAAAGGAATGCCAGTTCCTGGGTTAAGTATGCCAAAGCCCTAGCCCCAACTGTCAGACTGCTGATCTCTGAAAAAATAGATCTTGTTGTTGTATACAATAAATATACATTAATATAATCACTATGACAAATTAATGTAATTTACCGATCCGTACCAAATCTCTTATAATTTATTTCTTACAAAATCTAACAGAAGTTCAACAATGCAAAGCCTACCTAGTCTATATATTTTAAGTACTTCAGTTTGAAGATAAATACTACAGTACACTAAATTACAGACAAACTTAAATATTCCAAAAGACATTACTTACGTATATATAAATATTCAATCAGAGAATAAAATATAAATGTAATAAAATTTGTCAAATGACACCCAAAATCTTAACGCTCACTTTTTTAAATTCCTGTTTTTCTTCTTAATTCTGTCCCGTTCCATTCCATGTCCCAATTCCTATGAAAATCAGATAGTTTAAAAAAACCTGACCCTGACCATGAACTCGAAACGAATTATTTTCTATTAAAAACGGGCTTGTCTGTAACATGCAGTTACGACGTTATTTGTGTTTATATCTCTATATATAAAAGATAAAGCCATCACTAACTCATAACTAATTCTCCCACTTCCCGTCATCCTACAGAACTGAAATTTGGTAAAAATGTTTGTTGTATACTAAATAAGAAAACTAAAGTATTTTCATCATAATAAAATACTCCTAAGGGGTAGAAACCGCCCCTAAAAGGTTGATCCATAAGGATAACATTGGTATGATTTTAGTAAATTAATAACAGCTGTTTTGTAATTAATAAACATGTTTAAATTGTATGTTTGATAATAGAACAGATTTTGATGGAATTTGAATGGAAGTTAGCGTTCGTATCAGGGAGACCGGCTAAGAAAGGATTTCTTGAAATTCTATTCCTAAGGGGTAGAGACGACAGCCCTCAACATTTCATTTTTTCATAAAAATATCATTGGAAATTGATTAATTTCAAACTGCTGAAGCTAAAAAAACTTAGGCTAATTTATTGTTCATTGTGAAATTTTTAAGGTATGACTATATCGAGCGCAGCGAGAGTTGGAGTTGGCATGTTAAGTATGCAGGGGTGTCCCCTAGTTATCTCATAATAATCTGTTACTGCTTTATTTATTTTACAATCCATCATCCACGTTCTTACATGCAATGTTGAATGATTCACAACAATCCATACCCACAACACAAGGAACACTATAAATTTCAATATAACGTCTTCAATATAGATTATAAAAGGTTAAAATACCTGTATAAAATCCATCATAAGTCCAAATTCCTAAAACAACTCACTTTGCATCACACGAAAGTAGACTAGAATAACACTTTGTTATCTTGGAGGACAGTCTGAGCTTTTGTATTGATGTTATGGCTTAGAGATATTCACGGAAGGAAGTGTAAGCAAGAGAAGAGAACTTACCCGTAGCGAAGCAAGGGTTGTCGGCTAGTAACGTATATAATCAATTCTTCCAACTAACAATCCTCGGCCCGATACCTTTTCTTTTGTTCATAAATCGAATGTCCTCTACCTTAGTCACTCAAAAATATGCCTTTTTGCAGTTGATACCTCCCTCTCGTTGTCTAGCCCTAGTAAAATATAATTAGAACATACAGCCTTTTTGGAGTCAAACTCCTTACTCCATTGGTTTTACAACAATAAGATTAAGGTCAATACTGCTAAAACTCAAGGTAATAAATTTCTTGAGCAATTTCAGCTTTTGGTTTAAGCTTCCACATAGATGACAGAGACAGAATCAGTCAGATTTCTCGGAATGATTCTAGACGAAAATATCAACTTTCATTGTCATATTAAATATGTTCGTAAGCAATGTGAGCACGTGCAATTTTTCTGTTGCATATTATATCAAGGATGGTTGGAGCTGAGATATTGCTAACAGCCTACTATGGTTTGCTGTACCCACTTCCAGTGTATGCAGTGCCTGTGTGGGGTAGTGAAACTCTGCAGACACTTAATTGTTTGGACTCAAAAAAGCTATCAGGATAATTTATTCCATGGATAGAAACAAATCTTGCGAAAATATCTTCCAGTACTCTAAATTACTTACATTTCCAATCTTGAAACTTTGTGTTTCGTAAAAATGTCTGGCTAAATTTCCTACATCTGTTAACCACCATTACCAATTTCGTCAGAAGAACTACCTACAGATTCCAGCCCATTATAGTTTATTTATTTATAACAAAATAATTGTATTCAATAAACTACCAGATGACCTCGAAGCTGGAAGCTAGAAACAAACAACGTAACATTTAGCAAACTTATCAAATCAACTCCCCAGCCAATGTCCGGGAGATTTTGGCTGGTTGTTTAGTGGCATAAGAGTATTGCCTCTGATTTATTGGTTTAGAGCTTAATTAACTCTACATGGAAATGTTCTCCTTTTAAAAAGAAAATGTCATTTTAATTTCGTTTCAGTTTTATTATAATAGTAGTAGGTTTGTCGGACCATAACGCTCCAGTTCTTAGACTGACTGACCTTTTAAAACCAAAATCCAAAATAGATCATAGTATTCTTAAAAGAACATTCTCACAAACCCAAAAGCACCTCTTTAAAACCCATCTCTTACATATTAATTGGAAATCCACTCTCAATAATAATGTAGATCTTGATACGGTATACATTTTGAGGCGTTTTTACAAGTTCACTTACCAGCTTTTCAAGAATATTTTCCAAAAAAAATATTAAAGGTAAATAGCCACAGAGACTACAAACCTTGGCTTACAACAGGTTTAAAAACATCTTTAAATAAAAAATGAGAAATGAGTTTCAAGGTAAATTCTTCAAGTAATCCGGCCTTCATTATGTATTACAAATCATACGTGAAACTTCTCCGAAAATTATTTCAAATTTAAAAAAAACATGTAATGATAAAAAATTAGACATTCTGAGAACAAATCACGGACTATGTGGAATATTGTTCGAGAGGAAACAGGCACAGTCGGTTCCCATGCGGACCTGCCTTCAATTAGAGTGAATGGTGAATTGGTCTCAGATAAGCAGTCGATGGCCAATTGTTTCAATCAATTCTTCATTCACAATTCTTCGGCCTCTGCACCACTTCCTTCAGAAAGGAGCTCTATAATTAGACTTCAGGAGTTTTGTCCTTCTGTCAAACCCTCGATGTTTATGGCTCCCACGACTGAGCAAGAATTAAAATATATTATTAGAACCTTGAAAAATAAAACTTCATCAGGTTGGGATGAAATCCCTCCGACTCTTTTAAAATACTGTGTCAATGAGTTATCTTATCCGCTGACCTTTCTCGTCAACCAATCTCTTCTAAGTGGTAAATTTCCTTCTAAACTAAAACTAACAGTCATAAAACCCATCTTCAAGAAGAATGACCCTTCTTCTCTCGATAACTATCGTCCAATTGCTCTTATCCCAACCATTTCAAAGGTCTTCGAAAAAGTTGTTCTCTCTAGATTGTCATCCCATCTTTTCTGATTCAATATCATCAATCAACATCAGTATGGATTTCAACAGGGAAAGTCAAGAACTTCAGCTTTGTATGACTTCATAAATAAAATTTATAAGGCCTTGGATGAGTTGCAGGTGGCTATCGGCTTGTTCTGTGACTTATCCAAGGCTTTTGACTGTGTTCATCACAATATTTTACTGTCGAAGCTCAGTCATTATGGAGTCAGAGGAGTAGCTTTGGAATGGTTCCAATCTTTTCTGTCTGGTCGCAAACAGCGTGCCTCTTTAAATACACAAAAAGAGTGCTTTTATTCACCGTGGGAATTGATTTCCATGGGTGTTCCTCAAGGTAGCATCCTTTCTCCCATTCTATTTTTAATCTACATAAATGACTTGAAAATTAAATGCGATTAGTCACACATCAATATGTTTGCTGATGACGTGTCTGTCATTATCACAAACAAAAATTCTGATTCTTTAGGAACCTCTGTTAGTCGAACAGTGATTGAACTTCTCAAATGGTTTCAGGACAATGGACTTTTGCTAAATTTAACTAAGACTGCAGCTGTATTTTTCCATAAAAGTACTCCAAATGCAGTATTCCTTGGAGTAAATAAAGATCAAACCCTGTCATGGGGAGTTCATTTAGAAAAACTCAATAAAAAATTAAATTCTGCTACTTATGCTATTCGGGTGTTAAAGCCTTGCAGTAGTATTGAAACATTGTTAGATGTGTACAGAGGTTACTGTGAAAACATCATACGGTACGGGATTTCCATTTGGGGCTCTTGCTCCCAACTTGAAAAAATTCTAAAAAGTAAAAAAAAAAAAATATTAAGAATTATATTTAATGTCCCTCAACGACACTCATGCAAAGATCTTTTCAGAAAACACAAAATTCTTACAGCTCACTCGCTATACGTACAGGAAGTCCTAGTTCTTACATTCAAAAAACGCGATGACATGGAACGCATGGGAGAGCTCCACGGACACAATACAAGACACAGACAGGATTTGCGCTACTTACGGCACAAAACCACTACTTTTGAAAAAAGTCCGTTTTATTCTGGTTTGAGACTTTTTAATAAACTGTCTTTAGAAATAAAAAAACAACAGTCACTAGCCAAATTCAAAAAACTGATTAAATCCTTACTTGTCACACAGGCGATATATTCAGTGAAGGAATTTTTAAATCATTAGATATTATTCTATTTTATAAAATTGAATTTCATCATAAGTTATCATGAATTCCCTTGTCTAGCTTTAATATTGATTAACGGACCACCATATTTGTGAAATGTAACAAATGAATTGTGGTAATAAAAATGCTTATTGCTTATAGTACTTGTATTCAGTTAGTGGATTTACCTGTAGGAAAGGTAAATCCACTACAGATGCTATGGACTCTCTAGTGAAGTTCATACTACGTGTATTCGAAACAAAGGGGTTTTGTCTTTCAACATTCTGTGACTTGAGCAGAGCGTTTGATTGCGTAGATCATGATACTCACCTGAATAAATTAGCTTACTATGGATTAGATGATAGTAGTGTTAATTTGTTTGTCTTTCTTAAAAAATCGTAAACAGGTTGTATGTATTGGTAATGAAAGATCAAATATAATTAATGTTAAGTATGGTGTCCACAAGGGTCAGTTTTGGGACCCCTCTTATTTATTCTAATGATCAATGACCTACCATCGTTTGTAAACTCGTATGCAGTTATATCTGCAGATGACACAACTTTCCTTAATGAAGGCTCTGATCTTAACCAACTAAAAACCATAACTGAAGATACCCTAATGCAAGCGTCACTTTGGTTTAGAGCAAACGGTTTCTTACCAAACGAAAGTAAAACCCAGGAACTTTTATTTAGTCTTAGAGATGTACTGGATCAACATGATTTGAGTATCGTAAAATATTTGGGTATCTATATCGATAGTAAATTGTCCTGGGAACCTCACATCAAGAATATATCAACTCGACTTTCTAGAGTTATATATCTAATTAGAAATTTGAAGAATCATGTTCCTGATAACTATGTAAGGGCAGCATATTTTGCTTTTTTTCAGAGTATTATTAATTATGGAAATTTGTTATGGGGGAATAGCAGCCATGTTCATGATATTTTATTGTTACAAAAGAAAATTGTTAGAATTATAACTGACTCTGGAAAATTAGACCATTGTGAGCCTTTGTTTGTCAAACTGCAATGTATGACTGTAATTAACCTGTATATTTTCAATGCACTTATGTACACTAAGAAAAATATCCCAGTGTTTGCATTAAGGGGTGATGTCCACAACTACAATACACGGAACTGGTCTTGTATTGATGTGCCATATCACAGATTAGCCAAGTCAAAAAACTCTTACACAGTTCTGGGGCTGAAAATGTTTAACAAGCTAAAGCCAGAATTAAAAGAGCTTCCCATTAATGTATTTAGAGGTAGATTACATATTATATTGGTTAACAATCCTTTCTATTCTGTTGATGAGTTTTTTTGTACTATGTGAAACTGTTGTATCTGAAAATGTGTATAAATAGGTATTAGTTCTAGCGCATAAGTCATTAGTCATTATTCAACCATTAGCATAAGCCACTAGTAATAGCTTTCTAATTCTGTTGATGATTTTTGTTACATGTATCTGCTGTATCTTAAAATGTATATCCTCCAATGCTTAGATAGTATAATATGTTGAATATGTGAAAAAACATAGTTTATAAACCAGAGTTTTAGTACCTAAGCCATAGTTTAAAAATAGATTTGTAAGAACCTCATTTTGACGTTGTCTATTGCTGTAAAAGTTAAATTACAATAAAATTTTATTTATTTATTTATTATTTACTCAATTGACTTAGCCAGTGCAATGTATTGTTGTTATTTTGTGGCTCAATAAACGACTACAACAAAAGGGTTTATGAATTATTTGATATACATTTCTAACGAAATATTCACTAGTTAATTGAAAACATATTTTAATAATTAGGGGGAAATGCAAGCAAAAGGAACGAGATTTTCATTAGTAAGAAAACGATTTATTATAGGAAGGAACTAATAGGAGGAGGCCCTGATAAACTGACAAATATCATATGCTCAATGAAAGTGGATCGACGAATCCCTTGGTCATGATGAACTTAATTAAAGTAAAAGCAATCATTTATATTTGGGCACCTCTCCTCTAGCTATATAAAATAGGCTTAACACAAACCCCAAGCTATTCCTTAGTTCTCTAAACCCTGATTAATACCCTGACTAACGAAAAAGGCGAAGAACTATATGCCTTTGATTGGATAATTCTTAAAATTGTGGTTCATATTTTGTGCTTATTAACACTTGAACTATTCCAACCACGTTTCTCTACAGATAAAGCTAAATATGACAGTACAGATAAGCCTCCTCTATCTATTAAATTGAAATAGTCATCCCTGCTGTCTCCTTTTTTATTATAAGTTCTAAACAATTTGTACAATCTATCTTATGTGAAATTTTATGAGCAATGTATCCGCATACTGTACTTAAAGGAAATCGGGCTAATCAAACAAGTTTTGGTCTAGGCAGTTTTCCTCTAACACATTATAAAAATATTCATCCACATGTCAGTATTCTTAGTGTCTACTGGTTTACCGTCTACAGATTCAAGTATTTCAGGTGAAAACGTAATGTGGCCGTACCTTGCTGAATGCAAACCTAAAGACTTTTGATTCATATCTTTTTCTCTGCCTGAATGACATGATTGACACTGATATTTTAGTTTCCACCAGCTAGTTGTCTGTTCTGCTCAAATCGAGATTTATTGTAGAATTATTTACAGAATAGGACTGGGACCGGTTTGAGTCGGGTGTGGGGGGCGAGGGAGGCAGCGTAAGGCATCCAACCAGCGCTAAGAAAACGGTCCGGTGTTGCCACTTCGTCCGATCGGGCTCAGTCTCCGCTCGGCACTCGGCGCGTGCGCTTCAGTTCCGGGACGAAAACAGTCACAGTTGTGCGATTTTTGTACTAGTGTCGGTGTGCGTTTGTGCGAGTTTCATTTGTATTGTGGACATGGACAAAGAAAACCAACCGCGGCGTGGTTAATTATAAGTTACCGGTTCGATAATTTCATGGTAGCTTACAATAATAAAAGGATCATGTACTATAAATGTTAACATTAGTATATAGGATAATATCATAAGATTTAAATTAAGTATTGACTGTAATTGGATCAATGTTAATACTGAATTTTTATATATGAGTAATTATTTTATGTAAATTACTTAAAGGTTCGTAAAACCATTGACATGTAATAATTTTTAAATGTTTTTGATAATAAGTTACGATAATTTCGTGGTAGCTTACAATAATAAAGATGTTTATGATAACATTTTAACATTTTGTATTGTGTAATATGTGAAAATGAACAGTGAATGAACATGAATATGTGATTGAATTTAGTAAGTTTAAATAAAGTATTGATTCTTAATTGTATCAATGTTATTGTAGTATTTTCTTAAGCAGTGTTATTTAAAGTAATTTACTGAAAGGTACTTAACACCATTAAAATTTATTTAGTATTGGGTTACGATCATTTTCTTTTGAGTAAGTTATAATAAAACATTTGGTGTTATTGCCACAATAAAATAATGAGTGTGTACATTTTGTCTTATTGACCTATCCCCATTACTCTAAATAAGGTAAAAGTGAAAAATTGACATGCAAGTTACAATTGAAATATTAAATAAAAAAACGCTAGGTATAGCATTTTATGAAGATATTTGTAGGTTTTGTAACTTATACTTTAGAAACAATGTATTACTCGAATAAAATCTATAATTTTTACGTGAAATAATTTCTTATATAAATTACGTTGTTTATAAATAAACGTTCATTTATATAAACCACTAGACAACGGGATGAATTCAGTTAATGTTTTCATGGAACTGAGGTTGTGGGGCAGTGAGGCCCGCTTCCCCTGTGATCTGTCCCTCCTCCTCCCAAGACAAATGTGGCAACAATGCTGCCGCTTTTCCCACTCCAGGCCGCCCGAGCCCAGTCCTATTCTGTAAATAATTCTACAATAAGTTTATCTGTCTGGAATTTGCCAGTTAGTACATACAAAGTATCAGTTTTGTCTTTATAATATTCTACAATATCTATAGTATTATTACATGAGTACAATAATACAGAGTTAAATGTTTCCGAGGTTAATCCTACATTTAAACATATATTTTTATTCTGTGTTTCCCACATATTTAGTCACACAAGAAAGGTTTGTATTGTACATAACTATAAATAACGTATTATGTAGAAAACACTCGTACCGGGCGATTAAAACGTAATAAATCACTGAGCGGAGGAGCGCGTGGCGTGCTACTACTGTTGTAAGACCACTATGTATTTAATAATAACTAGATTGCTGACTGCAGAGGTAGCACTGGCGCGCATACGGTCCGACTTCCCCACAGAACGCTAGTGTGGCCGGTTAACCAGTGCTCTGGGACACATATTGAGTTGTGGTGGGAGAAACAGCGTTTAATGTCGTCGTTGTCAATTTGAGATGCAAGAGAGAGCTTCTACTTGGCTAGTCAGTCAGCTGTAGCGGAGCTGTCTGCTGGCTTTTAGTTTGTTTGTCTTTACATGCTTATCAATTATTGGACCTACTGGACTTAATTAGTCTCGTCTATCTTATTTCTATGAATTTTAATTATAGTTAATTTATAGAACTAATGTACTTACAGAGACTGAAGAAAGAGTTGACAAAATACTTGCAGCAAATCATTGTATTAATCATATATACAGTTAACTATTTACACAATATTTACAATTTGTTATTTATATCATATTTACAATAAAAATGTGTTGTATTCTTTACATTATTTACATCAATTTTGTAGTCTGTACATCGATTTTCTTAAAGCCTGAAAATAAAATGACATGTCAACAAATAAAATGATGTTTTGTAAATGAACAACTGAATTGGGTGCAAATAAGGACGAAATAATATTTAATGAATAATAACTGTATATATTAAAATTTAATGTGAAATGTCATGTTATCATTTCTCTTATAAATGACTTGCAATACAATTTTCTCTTTTGTTGCAGGAAATAATTGTGTGTAATACTGCAACAATTGTTTCAAACATATTAGTAATAAATAGGCCTACCAGTCTAGACTAAATATCTGAGTGCGTAATGAATAAATCAATAAAATGCAAGTATAATCATCAATTTATTCCTAGATTATTCATTTAAAAATTGTTCCGACAAATTGATTTTCACAGTCTTCTTCAGTATCTGTAGCAATTGTAATTATTTTCCTAAATTTATATTTTTATTTGTTTTTCAGACATGCAATTTGATGTTTCATACCCTGGCACATACACGTTTGTATTATATAATAGTTATGCAACTTTTTTCGTGCTGTTTAGTTTATATTTATTGTTATTCTTGTTCTATAATTTGTTATGTTGTCAAATCAAATATTTTTTTGTTGTATTTTTCATTCATATTATTAATGATTCAATCTCTATTTTTGTCATGTTGATTTCGTTCACTTTTTTGTTCCATAACATACACCTTGGATTGGGCAAATAATATTTATAATTACCTATCATATTCGCATGTAGTCGTTGTTATTATCTGTTATCTCATTATTGTATATCATATAGTTATCTTATTTACTGTTACCTTTATTCTAGTTTATACCATATATTATTAATACTAGTCATAGTTTCTATTTGACACACACGCGCACACACACACATATTGATATTACTTACATAACATCATTTGTTTGCATTATCAAATTAAAACTGATATCATTTTTTCCTTGACAAGTAAGGCTGCGTTTTTTAGGTTTTTTCAATCGTTTTTTTTTTTTTATAAAACCATCTTTGGTGTTCCATATTAATTCTTGTTGAGATACATTTGTTCTAAAAAACGAAACAATATTTGTATGTTTTTCACTGTCTAATAATAAGGTTTCCATAAAAAATAACAACAGATCTTTAGTGATTTATGTTAAAAAAACTAAATTATTATGAAATGATTGATAGCATATTTTGTCTGTCAACTACAAGGAATTTATTTGTGATGAGATCAATCAACATTTCTTGTACTAAATTACTTGACTTTTTCAAACATATGTATTGTTAACTAATTCACATTTCTTGTGAGTTGTTACTATCAATAAAAATAAAATTTTATTGATTTAAAAGCAAAGAAAACTAATACATTATAAAGTTGCGGTTTGACTACTAATTATATATTAAGTAGTGAAATTATCAAATTAAAAAAGTCTGTTAGAATTTCACTTACAAAATTAAGAATATTGACTGTTTACAACATGTATATCTTAGTAACTATAAATTATACCTTCAAATGGAATATGAATTTGAAATCATAAAAAAAAATACCACACAAGAAATAACATTAGTTTAGAAGGGCATACATTACTAAAAAAGAACTGTTCAATAAGAAGATGTCATACGGGAGCAACATTCCAAAAGAAATAAAATCTTTATTTAAAGTGAAGAAAGTCCTGAAAGAATGTTCAGTAGAAAACCAATATTACAAATTAAAAGAATTTTTATAATGATAATAAAAAATAATTATAATTGAAATGTATAAATAAATATCAGTTTACAACAGTTGTTATCTACTTAAATATTCTTGCTAAACATTGATGTAGATAAATAAATAAACATAAGAAAACAATTGAAAATAAGTCACCTTTAAGACAGGAGCGCTTGATGTAGCTTGATACATTGCCTCAACTGTGGTTGTTATTCTCTTTAATTCGTTGGTTACATACTCCATTTGTTCAGTTGTTGTCATTAGACCTTGTAAGTTTTGGTAAGCTCTGTCCATTTCATTTTTTAACTCTTCAAATGTAGGCTACATTTCTTCACTGTGGAAGCACTTTGGACAAAATTTTCCAAAAGATCATTTTGCAATGGTAAGTCGACCATGTGAGATGTATTAGTTTCTAGCTCTGTGCTATCAATATCTCTTTGTATGTGTTTCGCTACCGCATGAATATGCTTGCACATGTTATTTTTAATACAGTTTTCTAGGCAAGTACAAACAAATTCATGGAAGCACGTATTACAGTGAATGCATTGTAATTGGCATGTCCTGCAATTTTTATTTTTTTTACAATGTAAAATTCTGACTGTGAGGAGGATAAAACTTGCCAATTATCATCTTCTTTTGTTATATACTCATTGTCTATTAGTAAACTTCTTTTGTGGGCTGTTTGTAGATTTCTAAATTTTTTAACAAGTTTTCCTCTAGTTAATTTTATAATTAGATCAAACAACTTATCTTTTAAAAGAGTCAAAATTGCACACGTTTTGTCTAATCTTCTAACTGTTTTTCCTTTTAAATATAAATGCTTTAACATTCTGTTGAAATTTTCAATTGACATATTTGTGTTGATTCCTGCATGAATTCTGTAACAGTATGCCCAGGTTGAATATTTCGTTTTGTAGTAAGTTTCGAAATATGTCAAGAACTCGTGCAACTCCTCATCACATTGTAATTTTTTTATTGTTTTCTCCAAAAGTAAATGGAATGTATTTACATCAGTTTCATACAGCAAGACTTTGAGAACTTTATACATTTCTTCTTGCTTGGCTTTATTTTTTATTTTTGACATAATATTTTTCCTCTAAGCTTTTAGCACATGCCAAGAGCAAAATATTCTCATATTTGCTGGGCCCATTGTTTTATACCATGCAGCATAAAAAGTCTCCTCCATATCCGACATAAAGACATTTATTGCCATTGGTTCTACAGTAGCCTTAATTGAATAAAAAAAAAACCTCCATAATATTCTCATCCTGTCGGTTAGTAAACATGAAGGCCACTGGAAAACCTTCTCGCGTTTCATCCAAAGTTAAGATGGTGTAATTGAAAGTTATAATTGTTTAACCCGTGAATACCATCAATACAAATGTTATCATAGCCATAACTTTGTAGCATTTTTTTTTAACTTTAGACACGTAAATTAACAAAAAGTCATCAGCTGTTAAATTATACTCAGAAGATTCTGTTCCTTGTGGTTTATAAATAAGCAAGGCTGTAGAGTCTGATTCACTGAGCTCTTTTACCCAAGACTCAATGCTAACTGGATCATAAGGATGTTTAATTGATTGTTCATGGAGATTGAAGCTTGTTTCAATATTTATTATATCTTTCTTGTTAGTAAGATGAAATCTATTGAGTATAGAGTTAGAAAATGAACCCCTTATTTGTTTCAACTCTGTTTCATAAGGTTTCCCCGTTGCCAGTTGGACGGCTATAAACTTCCTTTCTTCATTTGTTAATCTGATGTGTCTCAATTCATAAAAATGACCCACATGACAAGGTATGTACGTAACATGCACTTCATCATTGTCCTTAAATACTGCCTTTATTGAGGATGGGCAAAAACTGTTAATTTTGTAAGAACCTGACTGTTTTAGGTTTCTTTTCTTTGACCCTTTACATGTGTACATGCCACTTCTGTGGCAATGGTATGTTTCAGTTTTTTTTGGAAGGGGTAAGATAAGTGTGCTTTTTCCTGAAAAATGTTACAGTTCCTTTTTCAATTTCTTTCTTCCAAGCATCAAATTCTATGAATGAGCGAAACTTATGATGTTCAATGTGTATAGAAATATTATGTTCTTTTTTTAAAATGACTATATATGTTTTTGTTACTTTGACCTAATGATGCATGAAGGCAAAGAGGAAATTTCTTCTTGAAAATGACAGATGTTTTTACATTATTATGGGGGTTTCTCTTGTGATGATTTAGATATATTTCTTTTTTAAAGGAAGCATTACATTCAGAGCAATTAAAGGGTGATGTGGATCCAGGTTTGTGTGCACGTGTTATATGTCTTGTCAAAGTAGATTTGTATTTGCTTTCATAGTTATACTGGCTGCAGAAGTAAATTTTGTTTTGTTGCAAATGAACAATGTTAATGTGTTGATCCAAACTATGTTTTGCTGTATATAACTTGTCACATAAAACACATGTATATTTTTTTCTCAATGTCTGGAACTACTTCATCTCGAGAATTTCGTTTATGAATATTTTTTTTGTCTACTGACATTTCTTCTGTCATTAAATAGCTTACAGCAATATTCACATTTATATTTGTTTGAATTCATCTTTTAAATTATTTGTAGGCCTATAATAAAAAAATATATTATTCTATTAGTTTTTTATTTGGTTTTATTGTTATATTATTGTAACTATTTTATATTGGCGGATGCCGTTGAAAGAATAAATAAATATCTAATTTAATATTTAGTGGCAAGATGTTGTGATAGATAATATCTGTTACAAGTTAAGATGCCAGTTACTCTAAAAACTATTTTAAATATTCAATCAAGAATCAAGATTTATTAAAGCCACCGACCAACAATACATGGTATAGGCCACGTCAATTACTTACAATATATGTGAATCCTTGCAGTGAATAATTTGTAGACACATTATACATAAACACAACTAAATAAATAATATGGCAATAACAGTGATAAAATTTAAAATATTTAAGATGACAGAATAAAAAATATGGTACAACAAAAACAGTACTATAATTGTATTATAATTATTGTTATTTAGTGTTTTTTGACTTTGTCAACTTAATTTGCAAAAAGGAACACTTTTAATGTCTGTAGACTATGAAATATAAACTTTATTTAAATTGAAACTTTCTGATTAAAGTTAGAGTTTGAGGCCTTTAAACATAACTGACAGGAGTTCATACAGCTAAGTACTTTAAGTTATATTCATAATGATAGTTTTGTTTAACATTCTTTAAAGATAGTGATAAGAAATTAATTGATTATAATACTTACTGTAACAGTTAATTATTTAAATAGCATTGCATTTAACACATTTACAAAAGACAACTAAACGAAATTAATTGATTATAATACTTACTGTAAGTTAATTATTTTAATATAGTTGCAGTTTTATTTATTGCACATTTACATAAAACAACAAAACAATTCTGATCCGTAAAGCAGATGACATCACTCACTCATCCATCAATTCCCGCCATAACTTTGGAGAGGCCCCTCCAACCCCCACCACAACTCAATATGTGTCCCAGAGCACTGATCACCCGGCCACACTAACGTTCTGTGACTTCCCCTCCCTTTGGTTGGCGGCTGGAGCTATACACCACGTTGTGTGTGTAAAGAGTTTCCTTAATTTTTAGCCCATAATGACACTTTTATGATGCTTGTTTCTTGATGTGCATACAACTAAAAATACTCATATCACATTTCATAGATGAATAATAATAATAATATGTTACTGTAATACCTTAAAAAGGGTTTCATTCACCTCGGGTTTCCAACTGATTGCATGAAGTGTTTTTTGGTGAAAACATTTTTATTTATGTGTTTTGGATACTTCATTTAAAAATAGTCTTGAAATCAAATTTGACATGTTCTTCTACACATTTCATACGTAATTTATTGTTTTTTGAAAATAGATAAATATTTATAATACTGTTATAAATTGGATGAAAATTAGTTTTGCTGCGGACTTTTAAAATTGTATTCCTAATTAGTCTTATGTTTTCGAGTACCGTTTATAGGTAGTTTATAAAAGACATTTTAATAATTTTTCGAATAATTTATATTTTTTAGGAACACTTGTTCATGTTTACGTGCACCATTACGAAAAAATTATTTATTTATAATATTTTCAATTCAAATCTTAATAACCTGACCTGATACAAACCTGTAACCTAAGCATTGAAATATTTGCCCGTATGACTATCGTTTCATATTACCTATGTTATTTTATAATATGCCTAGAATTATGTTATTTGATAATCTTGCAAAGAAGTAGAAAATTAGTTTTGTTGGGTTAAGACAAAAGTTAAACAAGCTTGTGTTGTTTAAAAACACATAGAACCAATCAAGTGCATAATAAATACAAAATTATTAGGTTCTTTCAGTTTGATAATATGTAATAATTATTTGATATCTGTGAGCTGTTTTCAAATTTGTCTTGGGATTTAACAAAGAACTAAAATACATAATTTACTTTGTAACATTTAATCTCTAAATATAATTAACGATGTAATTAATTTGTTTACTAATTGTCTGTCAACTCAGTTGTTAAAAACTGTAAACTCATGAAATTTACGTGGTGCTTCCATTGGAAAACTAAGTTCAGGAGGCACAGACTAATTATACCTTTTACCCGATATTAACTCAATGTAAGTAGTAATAGTAAATTGAATTCTACTAAGATAAGTGTATGTAGCTTGGTGGTAGAAGTACGGTCAGATCCTAGTTGACAAAGCACACCTCCTATCTTTATCACATATAACGCTATTGAGCATTGGAATGTATGGTCTTATGTGTAAGAAGTATTTTGCTGAAAATAACAAAAGGGTACTATGAAGAAGTTTACCAACTTACCTTGGAAGTATTTACTCATTTACTGCTGAGACATGGAAATTAGTATATTTGTGGGAATTGTAGACATACACAACAGATTCCTTAAAAACTAATACAATAAACTAGACATTTATTCTCAAGTATTTATTTTACTGCTTACAACAAGTAATTTACTCATGTTTTTAGTTTTTTGAGTTAATACATTTTTGCCATTAAAAAGGAATGAGATAATCATGGAAAAACTTTTGGACAAGGACTATTGCAGATAGTAAGCAGTGAACTAGTTGTTGAGAAATAGGAATGACATGTTCAATTTTCAGTAGCAGTACCGGTACAGTAATTAATTATGTTATTAATACTGTTGATCATCTTTTAAGAGGGAAATACAAATTAACAAATGATGCAAACAATTAGTAATTGGTTTTACGTGAGAAGCAGGGCTGCCCAGACTTTTGGTGGCCTAGAGTAAAATTTAGCGTGTGGCCCCTCCTTACAAATATTACAATATACTCTAATTGATATTTTATTTAGCACATTTTACAATATTCTTACCATCTCTTTCATTAGATTTTACTAATGTAACAAGTGTTTAGAGTAATTAAGATTCTTGTTTATGGACGTTTTCTCAGGGCTAGGCAAGATGCAAAGCCTAGAAAAAGTTTTACTCTAACTGATATGCTTTTTAACATTTCCTTAAGTATAACCGCTACAGTAGTGCCAATAAATTATAACAACCCTAAAAACTGCTATTCTTTAATCTTAAATAAATCATAACAGACTAGCTAATGCCACAATCAGTTGCATAGTTTGGCACATCAGAGCTTTGTTCGCCAGTTGCAACACCATCCTCGCCATAAATAGGCATTGATATTAGCTGTGGGGAGAGGGAAGAGCCAATAAAGTTGCACAGGCTGCTTGGCTTTTTTGGCTAAAGAGCAAACTTAAACCGGGAGCCTAATATTCAATTCCAAACTGGTGTCGGCAGATGTAACTACTGGAAATGTAAATGGGGATTGACTAGAGAGATCAGTCATGTGATTGAAGGGAGTCTGTCCAAACAATGGATCACATAATATCTTCTGTGCTTTTTTTACGGAATGATTAGAATTTAAATATTACACTATTCTCTCAGCACCATATAAATATTGTTTCTACTTTTCACAAAAAGGAAGTGATATGTAAATTTAATTTTACAGTGCAAGTTAACGCCACACAGCACAAATTTATTACAATATAAGCATAAAAAAAGCACTTTTATGAATCCCTCTGATCTAAGGAAGGTCAGCGTGGTTCACCGAAATCGATCATCATAATATTTGTGCATTTTTTACTTGTATTGTAATATATTTGTGCATTTTGTGCTTATATTGTAATATATTTGTGCATTTTGTGCTTATATTGTAATAAATTTGTGTTGTGTGACGTTTACTTGTACTATATATATATACCAACACGTATTATGCTAATTAAAAAACTATTTAATTTTAATCATGGATAGTTGAATCTTTGCATCTCTCCAGTATGTGATGAGGATTAGATAGTACAAAACTGAGATATAATTAAAGAAAAAGTTGCTTATTTTAAAATGAAACTATTCCCTGTTTGTTTTCATCACAATCGTATGTCCTTTTTAAATATTATTAAAAATTATTTAGAAGATATAATTTGTTATATTGTAGCATACACTATTCACAGTCAATTTTAGGGCCTCTATTATTTATATATTACATCCAAAATATGCCCAGTTGTCTGAGTCAGTTTGACGGAATTAAAAATGAATTGTGTCTTTACGCAGATGACTCAAATCTCATTATGTCAGCAAAAACCAGCTTAGAATTAGAATTAGCCTCTTTCACTGAACTATCTGGAATACAAAAATTTTTTATAGATAATGGTCTTATTTTAAATATGAAAAAACTAACTTTATTTCATTTGGAACAAAACAAAATAGAAAAATCCATGAATTTCAAATTTGTATTGATAATGAGTTTGTAAATGAAGCAGAAAAAACCAAATTTTTGGGTCTGTATGTGGATAAACATCTCACCTGGGATTCACATGTTGACCACATAATGAATAAAATTAACTCGGGTATCTATGCTCTAAAACGATTCTTCTCTCTGTAGTTTATCAGTGCTTTGAACTGTATTTTACACTCATATTCAATCTCATATATCCTACGGGATAGCTGTCTATGGAGGGACCTCAAATCAAAATTTAAATAAAATTCTCAAACTTCAAAAAAAACTTTAAGAACAATCTTGCGATTAAAAAGTGATGATTCGGTTAAGGAACATTTTACCAAATTAAGAATATTGACAGTTCATAGCCAATATATTTTTGATACAGTCACTTATGTAAAAAATCACAAACGTAATTTAAAAAATTTGAATGAGGTTCACTCTTATAACACCAGAAACAAAGCTACCATAATTTTACCTCATTATAACCTAGAAAAGTTTAAGAGAAGCACCACTTATTGTGGAATAAAATTTTTTAACTATATTCCCAAAACAATAAGAGAAGTAGATGATCTAAAAACGTTTAAACTATTGCTTAAAAACTTTTTGTTGCAGAATGAATTTTATTCACTGGAAGAATTTTATTCATTAGGACCACTTTTTTAATGATACTTTTTACTTAGGCCTAGTGTCTTATGTTAAGACAAGGAATATTAGTGATATATTTTAATTAGTATAAATGCATAATGACACTATTCCATATACAATTATTGTATAAAAGTGAATAAAGAAATTTTGACTTTGACCTTGATTAGTAGCGAAAAACGAAAACTGATGGAGGTCTGTAATACACATTTTAAAAGGTAATTTATTAGGCAAGTTTATAATATTTGAGACATACTACAATATACCATACGAGATAATGAAAACTTTTTAACTTCTTAAACTTTTTAGAAATCATCAACATTAAGATATAAGCTGCAATGTTTAGTGCTTAACATTTATAAATCTGGACAGCTTGTGAATGCTTTTATTTGAATTACACGTATTGTCTAGATTCTGAAAATATTGATACATCAGACACAAGTTTCTTTTAGAAAAAGAGAAATGTATATATATATATATATATATATATATATATATATATATATATATATATAAAGCATTAACCCTACTAGTGGCAGACTGTTTTTAGGGGTTGCCCAAGGGATTTTACTAAATATATAAAGAATACAGTATATGTGTCTTGTTACACAGGTTTCTTTTCAGAATTTAATGGAGAATGATATTTGATTTAAAATGAACTATTATTTTGTGTATATTTATTTTTTAATTCATACATGAAAAATATAATTGTTTTTCTAAAATAGAAGGGAGACCAGGCCCAGAAAATTTACTTCTAGCACGTTTTTCCAAAATCTGAGATAGCCAACAGATTTTCAATGTTCTCTAGTTTTTGAACATGTACACATTATGGGTATACCTATAAGTAAATTGAAGTTATCTTACAACTAAACATACATACTTTCCCTACAGCTTCTGTCTTACGTAAGTTTTTGTCATAAATAAAAAGAAAAATTAATGTTACAGTATATTTACATATTAAACATACAGAACAACAATATTTCATTGGAAACTAAACATATTTAAAATAAATATAATTTATATATATTTTTATAAACAATTCAAGAAATGTTCCAACTAAAGAAATGTTTACTTTTCCTTGTTTTATTAGATTCAGTACAAATTTCAAAGACTCATTAAATGTGCATTCTTTTGTCACTAATACTGAATAGTTCAACATAATAAAATGTGTTACACTTATTGCCAGCCACCCTGTATACATCATTCACATCTGGTAGAAAGGTCCAATCGTAGCAAAGGAGCTGACATATCGGCTAGTTGAGCTATGGAGACTCTTCTCTTATTGAATGCAAAAAGGTGAACCATATAATAACAAACACTTGTCAAATATTCATTCAACCTCATATATTTATATAAATAGTATATGTATTTATGTACAAATGTGCCCAGTAAACAAAATAAAATATAGTACAAGAATATTTGCCATATTACCTTCACCCGATCTGGTACCTATAAAGAAAAGTAAATTAAATCTTTCAGGAGTTGTGATGTTTAAAATTGTTAAAAATAAAAAAAATAATAAAAATCAATATTATTTACATTTGGTTTTAGTAATCTGTCAAAGGATTAAACAATGGAACATTCTTTCATAGCACTGAACAAAGCTAATCTATAATTACCTTTCTTTTAGGCTATGTATAAAATTGAAATGTCTACAAAGAAATCATATCAACACTATAGCTTGCATAAAATGTCAGCAATGACTGGGCGATTTTCCAAATTCTGCAAGAAATATCTCCTACTGCTAATACCTCTTTTAGCCAAGAGTCTAAATGTTCAGAACTATTATTTTAAACTGAAAATTAGGTAAAAGTGATTTGCTGAAGGAATTGGAACAGAATAAGATGAAATGGATGTTGGTTTCAGAGCACGGGGAAATGAAATAACATTCATTATGGCATGCCTACAATAATTATATTTTACATAATAAGTGTACAAATACAAAGATCTGCAATCTAATACCCATGATGTGCCAGGCAAAATGTCATATAAAAAGAGAAAATCTGAAACTTGATGAGGCTATATATAAAATAGAAAACCTACAAGATACAAATAAGTTGAAATAAAAGAAGAAACACATGAGACATGTTTCTGTACACACAAAAGATCCCCAATCTTAAATTTGATATGCATATAAAATAATCTCTTGTGTAGATTAAGAAACATATTAAACATCACAATGGTCATTACCTAAATGACTCAACTAAATAAATGTCACAAAACTGAAAATACTTACAAATACATTAATATTATTTACAAAGTTAAAATATTGTATTCCAACAGAAAAAACCTAAAAATTAGGTATTCCGATGTACTGATGTTTTGATTATTAGAATGTACATTGAGTGGGCAGGTGTTTAGAACATCTCACGCAACTGGGGCCCAAAACAAAAGTGACTCAAACTAAAATAAAAACTAGTAAATAAATAGATTGAATAATAAATATGTTTTAAAGGTTACTAATAATAATGACTTATGTGCTCTGATAAGTAACTTAATGTAAAATAATATGCGTAAATTTAATACTAATAACTTACTCTACAAATGAAAAAGCTTGTCAGTGATTTAAAAGATTAGAGTGACTTTGAAGCACAGCTTTGAGCCACATTCCCCACATTACTAACTACCAAAGCCAAAAAGGGGTAAAAATCAAGGGTCTTGGCAGTAAAAAGGTTATACTTGTAGCAAAGCTATGTGGTGACTACGAAGAGCTTGAATGCGTTCAGCGAGAGAAATACCCGCAGAGAGAGTTGCGCGAGAAGTGTCCCAAACGACGCAAACGTCCTGCTAACAATCCAATAAATAAATTAGTTTTTAGAACTAACACTCAAAAACAACAATTTTTAATTCTAGGGTATATTTCATTAAATTATAAAACTAGTATCAACATATTATAACTTCATACAAATTGTTTATTTACTTATATTCAGAGGCATAAAATTAAAAAGTACCTTTTTGAATTGTATAGCTATCTATTATATTGTCAAACAAATTAGAGATTAAGCCACAATCCAGTTTTGTCTAGTACGACTGTCATTCAAAATGGAAAATATATGAGTTGGAGAAGAGAAGAGGAGTAAATCATTCATTATATTTGATATAAGAATTTGAAGACTTTAAAGTGTATTTGTTACAAAAACTGTTGTTGGCTAATCACTGTTCTTGATGTATGTACATTGAGACAGCTCTCCTGGATCTAAACTGTTATCTAAAAGTATAGGTAACATTAATATTACAACATTTAAGAATGTGTTGATTATCAACTATAACAATTAATTTAAAAAGTCAATTCCTAAATATTGATTCTCGTCATTGGTTTTTAAAATAAAACAATAAAACATGACAGCTCATTAAAAAACTGTCAAATTTTAGAATCAAGATTCATCATACGTTAGAATTAGATTGCATACAAATAGAATAAACATAATAAAATCAAGGACAGTATGTTAGTTGTGAAGCAATTAATTATTAACAAATAACAAGTGTCATATAGCAAGACAGGGAGTCATGTTAGTGTTGTCAACTAACAGTAGAGCAACCAACAAAAATGTGAATATTGGAGTATGTGGATCCTGTCATTCTCTGCTCCATCCTGGTGTAAACATGAACCTGATGCAATCATCAATCCTTTGATGTAGAAGTCTCCCATTTAGGCTGGGGAAATGAACAACGGGCTAGAGATATCAAAACTGGTTGGTGTTGTCAATGGAGGAAGGCACCAAGAACACTCCTCCTACTTGTTAGAGGTCTTAGAAATCGTTCACACGAACAAAAGTATAAGTTTCGGGAATAATGACAAAGACAATGAGCTGAGAAAAAAGTGCTTGCATCATTAGCATCGAATACAAAATATAAATTATTAGTGTAAGGCTGGTTGATAAAACTTGTGCCAATCCCGCTGTCCATCATCTCGATAATTCTAGGATAGAGAAGAGGGTTAACCATAATAGAAAAGTTTGTTTCCCAACAGTAACTAACGAGTTTGGTCCTTGCTCTTAAAACCTTCCATTGGTAAGCCCCTAGTAACCATGCTGGACCAACACGTGACCTACGGACATAGCATTGCTATATCAAAGCCAGTGCTGAATATAAGGAATCGAGATAAGAGAAGATCACACGCCCCATTAGGAGTTTCAAGAATTCTACTGAAAAGTACAGTGTGGTTTAAGAGTTATTTACCAAAGCGTTGTAAAGAAGGCTAATATAAGTTTTTTATTGAAAATTTTAAATTAGAGGAAGAGCTTGTGGAGCATGAAAATTGGGAGGTTTGTTATTAACATGCTAAAATAACATAAGATGATACAATACCAAGGGCAATAATGGAAATACAAGAAAGGGGATATAATAAATATAATAGAGGGGGAAAATAGTAAATTAATTTAAATTAACATACATAGGCTGATTTATAGTGGCTGTAGATATATAAAATGAAAATGCTGAATGGGATCCAGATAAAGAAATGGTCGATCAATTTAATCAATTATTGATCGAAGGTATATGAGGTCAAATACTTGCTGCCACAACATATATTTAAATACAAGTCAGCCAAAATATTTCTTGTTCGGATAAGTACAGTAATGGTTGGGCATGTTTCAGTAGATCATAAAAAAGTTAGAAAAATATTAAATAAATCTTTTTAAAATATGGTTTTAAGCACTTTCTCTAGATTTTAAATTAACATTTTTCTAATATTATAAATTCAAAATTGAACAGTATTACGAGATTTGTGTTTGAATTTAAGCTTCAACCTACTAACCCAAGAAGGTTTACAGTGTTGATGTACATGAACAAGGCACACAATAGTTTAGCTATTTAGACACTCACTGACAGTTACTAATTGAAAAAAGCATATTTACACCTATAGACAACATTTTGCAGCTAACAAAATCACACAAAAGAAGTTAAATAAAACATTAAACAGCATTATTTAAACATTCTTTACTTTAAATGACTAAAGCTAAATTAATGTCTTCTTACAAATGTTTTCATGTTACATTTTTAAATTAAATTTATAAACAGGTTAAAATTACTGCAATTGTTTTTACACTTCCCATTTTTTTTTTAAATTATGCCCCCAAAAATATTCTAACACATAAAAAGTATAGGGAAATACTCATCTAGAATGATTATTATCAAAAGAAAACAAACACTGAGTAACAGATAGCATCATTTATATGAGCAAAATGGCTGATAGTTCTTTTATAATTAAAAAAAGGCTTGTAAAAGTAAAAAAAAATATATAACATTGCAAATGGTTATATTTTTATGTTTCAAGTTTTATACTTTCTTTTATAGAAAACTTTACTCGCAAGACTTTTGCATAATCTTAATTCAACGAGTGAAGTAGCTCAGTATAGGATTCAAACCTTGGAAACCACAGTCTGAGGCTTTAATTACTGAGCTACCACACCATAAAATGAAGAAATATAAATTAATAAATCAGAATAATTATATAAAAACCATTAAGATTAACAGAGATAAATTACTAGAACATAAACCTGTTCTATCAAGTTCAATGTATGTCTTTTACTGTTTGACTATTCTTTTGAAGATATTTCACAACCATTGTTCATTGATAAGCAACTTGTCAGCTAAGTTTAGGCTGTGTTAAGCTTTACACTAAGTTTATTAATGAATCATTGAGTATGAGTCAAATATTGAGGGACAATCCAGTGATAAATCACACAATAGTCTTCATTCAAGAATATTAATATCATTCTAACCTACAAATAATATCTTGTTTAGGTTATCAAGAGCACATTTGTAGCACTGTTGTGTATGCTATTTTAACATTTATTTTATATTCTTTGCACAACACCTTTAGGCTACTAATATAGCTGCTACAGCCGAACGCTTAAAAGATTGTGTTAAATTATCACAATAAGTTCAATATTAACCTACCAACAAAAACTAACTTCTTTACACATTATTTTACACAATGATGTAACATTTCTGTTTGACAAAGAACAGAAAAAAGTCATAGCTTCATTTGGCATCTCTTACAAACAAGATATCCACCAGAATAACCACATTTACTATCCTTAGATCAAAATATTTATAAAGGAATACGCCTTCTTGTAATTACTTGTATATTGTAATACAATTTGTGTTCGGTGATGTTTCACTCTATTTGTAGATGTAAGCTCTATTTGTCTTTAGTATAAAGTTTAGGATTCAACTTTAATGGATTTGGCTTAATTAATTAGGTAAAGAAATATAACATTGCTTCAAGAATAGAAATAACTTGTTTAATAGTAAATTAAGACGAGAAGTGTTATCTTTTACATAAGGAATTCTGAAATAAATGAAATGAAAATATTGTCTATATTTGGCAGTAAAAAGTAGAGAATCATTTGTTTAGGTATTTGATGAGGGAGACAAAGGTAGTTGGACATTTGCCATCATTACATGAAAATTACCAATCACGACGTTTCGATTCTAGGATCTAGGTTAAAATGTAGATAATTATTAAAGTAGATAAGTTCATTAGTTTAAGAACGTAGTTTTATAACATGTTTGTGTAGATGTAATTTAGTTTTTAGCACTTGAAAAAGGTTTGGGTTTTACCAAATCGAAATGTCGTGATTGGTAATTTTCATGTAATAATGGCAAATGTCCAACTACCTTTTTCTCCCTCATCTGATACTCCATCATTAACAAATGTCAAAAACAAAAATGTTTAGGTATTGTTAACTTTTGTGAAGTTTCTCAGCTCAAATTTGCTTTCTTAAATAACACTTAACCATGGCCTATTACTTTCCCGTAAGTGGGATGTTTGTTTTATGTTTTTCAAAAAACAATAACAATTTCTAGTACAGTGGAACTCCAATTATACGAACTCCAACTATCCGAATGGCCGATTATCCGAATTGCTTTCAGAAAGTCTTAAAAGAAATGATAAAAACTTCAGTTCTTTTATTTTGTTCTGTAAAAAAAAAAAAAAGAAAAGAAAAGCATACACAACAAATAGTAGTATTTTTAATCTTTAAAAAGATAAATCATACATGTATGTATCACAATAAAAAACACATAATATGCCTCAATAAATACTGTACACTCTAACACCACCTTAAAAAGAACAAATCCAAATTCTTCCAGGGAACATAATACAACAGGCATACTTTATTGTCTACACATGCTATTGTCCTTCCTTGTCAAGCATATGCATGACCTGGCTGCCTAAAAACAGATGAAGACAGTCAAACATACAAAGCAGATTTAAATAAGATGCTTGGCAAGCTAACATTTGTTTACAGGATAGTACTTAAATGCACACTATAGTATATTGTAGTATGTAATTAATTATATAATTAACGCCCTCTCTCATTTAAAATATTGTTTTTTATTCCATTTCAACATATATGCATTTAATTACATACAGTAGTTAAATTAAATGGACCGATTTTAGACAAAAATCCGATTATCTGAATATTTGATTATCCGAATCGTGTTTGGTCCCAATTGATTCGGATAGTTGGAGTTCTACTGTACTTATTGTTAGTTTTCTCAGGTGGAATGAAATGTTTACAGTGGAAAATACCAATACCAACAGTACAGTACGTAAATTTGAGAACACTCTCTTCTTTATGGGATTCCCAAGAAACTTGTTGCAGATAACGGTCCTTTAGTTCTTAAGAAGTTTTGTGACTTGATTGACATTTAAGAAAACAAATTTGACCTAAAATTTAGAAACTTCAAAAAGTTAACAATACTTTTAAAAAATTTTTCTCTACTTTTTAATGTTAAATACAGTTTGTTAATTCGCCTTCACATAAACTGTCTTTGAACAATTGATTGAAATCTTAGTTAAGTTGTTAAGATATTATTATAAAGATAAATTAATCTTATTTTAAAAATTATTTGGAAATTAATTAATAGATGTAGACACCTGTATCAGTTGCTGACAGACATATAAACTCTTTGATCTTCTTAGCCATATGAAGTTTACTGATGTGAGTGATAATTATTTTTCAATATTTTTATGTAAAAATTTTATGTGTGTGAATTTCCAACTTAAATGTTAGGGCAGATGATATTTTTTATACAGTTGGTATGAAAAATTATTATAAATTGAACATAAAAAAGAAATTATCAAGCAAAATTATTAATTCAATCAATCAAGTCTATTTGAAACAATTTGGTGAAAGTATATATAGAACATGTTATTGAATATTGTTTAAATACATTTACTAGTTCATATCATATTTTGTAAAATTGCAATCCACTAAAAGCTGTGAATGCAAAATGGGAATCAAACACAAAAGCCAAGATTTAGGATTAAAAACTTTATTTGGGGATTCGAACTTTAGAACTTGCCCTTCCTCTGCAGTTCGAAGCCTTAGCCACTGAGTAACTATGCCAAGTGACATTTTATTTTCTTACAACTGTTATGGCTATAGAATATTTAGACGAATCGAAGTGACAACATGACTTTCTTTTTAACAAGTTGGATTTACGTTTTAAAAGTGAACAATAAATGTTATTGTGAGCAAATAAAGTTGGCCAATAACATTTCTAATTCTAATTGAAGATTTTAATAATATTTGTATTAACTTCATGGACGCTGATGATAAGTAAATGCATTGAAGGTTACAAATATCTACAAGCTTTGTAGAAATATTAATATGTTAGATAAAAAAAAAAAAACTGGACAAATTTTTTTCCCCATTTTAATGCAACTTATTTAACCCAGACAATTGGCATCATTTCCAACTTAAGTGTCTAGTTTTCAAGAAGAAAAGTAGTTTTTATTTATTTCCATGAATGTAAAACTACTTTTAAACTTATAAATGAATCAACATTTATTGACATCTTCCAGTTACTATGAAGAATATGTATAGAAATGACTAACATGTGTAGTAATGAAACCAACTGTTATGTACCATACAAGTACAGAAGCCAGTAACATTTATATGATTGAAGTTAAATGATAAAAACTATATAAGTTCTATTAAAATATACTCTAGCTAAAATGCTTTCATTTGTACTGGTAGATCATAAGTAAAGGATTTCACACTTAAGACATATCATCATAACCAAGGTAATAAAGAATTGTTCAAATTTCAACTTAGTTAAATGTGGGTAGGCAGAAGTTGATAATTTTAAATATTTGCTTCCCTAAGTTGCTTATAAATCCTCTGACATAATTTGGAAGTGCTGAAACTAGTTGCAACACAAACGTAAATCAAAGAGCATGCTTTATACAGCTAAGAAACCTTTGTAAATAAAATGGATCCATATACATGATTCCTAACACTGAACTTAGCCCTGTCAAAAAAACATTTATTTTGCTCTTGGTAGAACGCCATGTAAGAGACTCAATTTTACTATAGAATAACTCAAGTAAAGGAAATCTTATTAAAAGTTTCAAATTACAAAAAAAAAGCAATAAGAAGTATATGCCAAATTTAAATAAAAACCTTATGAGTACCATTTTTTTTAAACACTAAATATCAGGACAGTTCCTTTTCCTTGTATGTTTGAAACAATAATGTATGTTCATTGCAACAAACCATACTCACAACTACTTACCTATAAATAGGCAGAATAACTCAGCTTTATCACACAGACTAAAACTTTCATAGCCAAATCCTGACTTTTTGGGTAAAAAATTTTTCTATCTCTTAACAGATATCATAAAAAATTAATACAAACTTGGCAGTTTTAGATTACAATTTTAAAAATTTTTAGTTGAAAAATGTTACAATGACCTCCCTCTTTTCCCATTGCTGATGAGAAGGCGTTAGGAGAGGAAAATCGACCGGCCAAATGCCCAGGACTGGATCTACTTGGTGGAGCTGAGTAAGTGATAAGTGTTGTAGCCTATGTAATATATAAAAACACTTTCTCATTATAAGGAAATAATATTTCCAGTTCTAAATCATAAAAAATGATAAGCCTTCTGCTAGTCTGAATATATTGTACGACCGGAGCCAAGTCCACCAGGAGGCTACAGGTTTTAGATATTTAAAAATATTCTTATGTTAAAAAGCCTTCATTTGTGTTGGTAGACCCGAAAAATGATTTCAAACTATAACTACGTTAGTTTATTATTTTAAAACTCACCCAACAAAATATTAAATTATGATTTTATTTCACAAATAATGATTAAAAGCCATGGAACATGTACCATGAAAACAAACAGAAAAAAATATATAAACTCTTTTCGGTCACAAACATAGCAATACAATTATGAAAAATTAAGTGAAGTAACTAGTTCAATTCAGAAAGTAAGTAAACAAGACAACATTAAACCCAGATCTGCCTGTTCAGGGCTTATGTGCGTGAATCACGACCGTTAAAACTTCATGTTAGCACACCTTGCATTTCAAATCTACGATTAATTTTGAAAATCTGTTATGAATAGAAAACTATTTTTTTTGCAAGCTTCATAGTGATGGTAATAAACAAAATTTTCAATCTATACTTTTTCAAGGATATAGATATATAGTAATAGCAATACTAATGAAAACACAAATAAAGATGAAATCAAAAGTAGCATATTGATCCTCATACTCAATTGAGGGTCACAGTCAAGTGAAACAGAATTCCATTAAGATGATGAATAACAGATTTGATTTGTCCTAGAAAAAGTAAAGAACAGGAACATAAACTAAAATAATAATAGTAATCAAACCACGGATCATTCTTGGTCATATAAGTTAAACATCTAAATAACAAATTTCCTTCACAAGGTAACAGTTATTTACACTACCAGTCTTAAAAAGATTGATTTTTACTGTATGATAATTATTTTTCTCTGTCTGGATTTTTCCTTTTTAAAACAAAGAACAGATAAACAGAACTCATTAAAACAAAACCCATGGTAAACAACAAACCTTCCTTGAATAAAGTAATAAACTATCACACTCTAAAAAAGTTATTACATTTAAAATATCTTTCATGACATCAAAAAACAACAGTGAAATATATTATACATGTGATTTTGCACAATGGAGTATTGTGTAGTGAGATTAATGCAAACATTAGCATTGTTGGAGTGATTGTTAAACATGGCTACAGTATATATACAATACATTATAACAACATTATATTATGTCACCTCTTGTGTGTTATATGATGGATTGTGAACATTTTATGGTAGAAAATTAACTAGAACAAAAATAAAATATGTGAAATATATTTTTTGTACAATAGAAAAAATGAAATTAAAGGAATAAACTGAAAACAATTAGTAAATGTTGAACATGGTTATTATTGTGTAAAATAAAAATAATAATAATAATCAAATGTTGCTTTCAAAGAAAATTATAAAATTTCTGCAATAATTAGCATTGTCTGACTGAATACTGAATCTGGTTATAGTAAAAACTTAACTACAACAAAATTAGAATACAGTGCAGTCCTTGTAGTGCAGGGACTAT
Source organism: Stictocephala bisonia (assembly GCA_035578905.1). Classification (NCBI taxonomy): domain Eukaryota; kingdom Metazoa; phylum Arthropoda; class Insecta; order Hemiptera; family Membracidae; genus Stictocephala; species Stictocephala bisonia. The sequence goes on along the minus strand of JAQJVL010000178.1, from coordinate 853,053 downwards.
GGGGTTTGTTAACTCTCCTGGTGATAAAGGTCGATGCATCAACCTTTTTACGTACCGCTCAAGTGGTAAAATACGATGCGTCGACCTTTTTGTAGTGTTGCCGTAAAGCGCTTGTAATTCTGTTATGAAATGCAATATCTACCTATTTTTTTTTTTAAATAACAAGCAGGCTTCACGATTTATATTGATGCCTGGTTTTAGTATACAAGGTCAGCGGAACGGAATGGAACAGCTGACAAACTTTAGTGTTTTCATGGAATGGCTGGATTGTCGTCAGTCAGTTGTGTACCTGTGTTGTTGTTTAGTTACTTATCCTAATTTTTATAAGTTTTTATAAATAAATGAATAATTATGGCTGATAATCTTAGATCCGACGATATTAGAGATGCATTAGGTGATCTTATTACCGAAAGTGATAGTAGTGATATAGAAGATTTATTAGAATTTGTAGATTTATTCTGAGTAGAGTAGAAAAATTGTGAAGTGTACATAGTTAGACTTAGTGTTATAACTTTTTTATTTATTGCAATAAGTGTGTTCATTTTTTATATGTTACAGTAAATAATATTTCCTACAAATTGTGTATTTTGGAATTGTTTTTTGGTTGATTGGAACTTTTGTGGGGATAGTCCAAACTTTATAAACTTGTTTGCGATGACAAAAAAATTTGTACAAGGTCATATAAAGATTTTGTAATTCAAGGTAAGATTTTCTTTTCATATTATTATAGTACACTCTTTTCTGATTACAGGGATGTATAATATGTCATGTTTTGGTAATATTTACAATTTTTTATAAATGTTTTAAAAAATGCTCGCGAAATGTCCAATTATGGCTTATCATTTACAGGCTTTATAGTAGACGCTCGGAGGGTTAAACTTAAGGTTATCAGGTTTGTTAAAACCATGGCTATCGGGTTTGTTAAACCTGGGGCTATTGGGTTTGTTAAACCCGGGACTATGGGGTATACTAAACACAGGACTATCGGGTTTCTTAAGCCCGGGGCTATCAGGTATGCTAAACACGGGACTATCGGGTTTATAAAACCCGGGACTATCGGGTTTCTTAAGCCTGGGGCTATCGGGTATGCTAAACCCGGGACCATCGGGTTTCTTAAGTCCAGGGCTATCGGGTTTGGACTATAAAGATTTGATAAAAAAGGTACTAAGTATTCAATGAAAACTTATTTTACTTAAGTAGCAATGTCAAATTTTTAAAAAGATAATAGAAAGATAAAAACATAAATACACATTTTTGAAATAACTGTCAAAACTGATAAGCTTCACATCGAGAGGTCTTTCCATATCTTTGAAAAATTGTATACATACAGTAGTAAAAATAAACTGCTTAAATTTTAAAACTATTGTAATCAGATTCACCTCATTTATTCTTTTATTGTGCCATGGATACATTATTGTACATAAATAGTTGTCAATTCACAATTGCAATGAGGTAATTAAATATATAAAATAAACATATATTCTGCTAATTGGTAATAAACTAAAATATTTGCAGCACTTTACCAAATAGAATTGAAAAAATCATACACACTATAAGAAACTAAATCTACTAACTTATCTTGTAATATTCTTTTAAATGTAGTTAGCTTTTGTCCCAGTTTGAGGTTATTTGGGAGGTGATTGTACAGTTTAATGCCATTGTGTAAAACGTGTCTTTCGAAGAAGGAGGTTCTATGTTTTGGGATAACCAGATTCAGTTGGTTACGAAGATTGTATGTATGTGGAGGTTGAGAAATTATGGAAAAGAGGTGTGGATTTTAGCATGGAACATGCTTTAGTCTTGACCTAACTGTCTGAAAACGTTACGCGGGAGGGTGACGCGTAACCATGAAAACACAATGACATATCAGTGTTGACTTCAATAATGATTTTATTTGCAAGCGTTGATCAAAGTACATCTTTAGTTTCCATGACAACTCTTGTTAAAAATATACAAAATTAAGTCCTAATTAGAGAATCCAGTCCTCATTTACATATCAGTCTACCTCCAGCCGTCCACCGGTGATGTTGTGTCCTGGATCAGATTGCCCTCCTTCGACATCGTCAGGTGTATGTACTCGCCATTCTACTGATAGATCTACATCTGGATTCGGAAACGCAACCTCCGAAATAATAACTGAACCAAAGAAACCCAAAACTGGTGCTCAACGTCAAAAGGAATATAAAGCGCGTAAAGCTGCCGAAAAATCACTACCCAACGAAAATGGTGAGTGTAAACCGATCAAAACTGCTGCCAAAACCGCTGCTGAACGGATGAAAGAGTACCGCCAACGTCTAAAACTAAAGAAACTGGCTCTGAAAAGACCTCTCGAATCCGATGAAGATAACAATGTACCTAACAAATTATTGAAAACTAACTACGCCTTAGCTGACCACGAATTTGACCTTCGTTTCCGACAAAATCCACTAGGCCATATTTGCGATGTATGTGACCGAATTTGGTTCAAAAAAGACTTGAGTAATGTTGGTCCCAAGTGTTACGACATATTACAAGCTGAATTTCCCGACGAAGATGTAACAACCTTCAAGCTGTGTGCCACTTGTAAACAATCGATTTACCAATCCCGAAAAATCCCTCAGTTATCACGAAGTAACGGTTTTGTTTACCCAGACTTTCCTGCCGATTTACCGACCCTCGACTGTATTGCCGAACGTTTGATTTCTCCGAGACTTCCGTTTATGCAAATTAGGCGTCTCAGATACGAACACGGTAGTAAAAGCATTATTGGTCAAGTTGTGAATGTACCTGTCGATGTAAATAATATGGTTTCACAACAAGCCAGCAAACAGAAAAAGCGCAGCTAAAGCATGTTTCATGTTTCTTGAATTTTAGCCGTAGGCTCTAAGCAAAAAGATCCGGGGGTCCAGGGGGCTTGCCCCCTGGCGAGGCCCGCAGGGCCGAGTTTTTTGTTGACAAATAAAAACACTTCTAAAATATATATGGACGGTAAAGTTAAACTCTTTTGTTGCTTAAAAAGTGAATGACATGATAGTTTTTTTTTTTTTAGTTTAACAATTGTTCGGATGGCTCGTTTTTGAAGTTTGAAAATTTCGTTTGTTCTGACTGGACTGAACTCCCAAACTGGAATGCCATAAGATAAAAGCGGTTATATGACTCTGTAATAAACAGCCAGTAGAAGATTTATTTCACTGAACAGGGACAGTCTCCTTAAGATAAAGATTCCCCAGCTGATAGATCTTGAAATTTTAGGCAAATGGTCGTGAAAATTAAGATTTTGATCTATTATCACTCCTAGGAATCTTATGTTATCATTAAATTAATCTGCAATTTTCAATTTCAATCTGCAGAAGAGGTATCACCGGTAGTTATGCTATATTTTTGACTGCCCAAGTCAGAAAGCTGTTGAATGCCTGGACTGCAGCTATGTGGTTCATCAACTGGATTTGCCTATCCCTCTTACATAACCTGATCAATAATTTTCTTCATTTAAAACTTTGTGGTATTCTTCACAACTGTCTTCAAGTCACTAATTCACCTCTTTCGTCGTCACTGACTTGTCATTATGAACATAATTTAAAACATTTAAAATTTCTGATGTAACAGAACAGTGTTGTTTACTGAAATTGATTACTCATTTAGTGAAGGCTCATTGTTAAGTTTTCCATGACGACACAACATTTACTTGTGCTGTGTCTCCCTAAGGTTCAGCTTATGATAAAATAGCATCCTTTATTGTTCGGCATTTCATTGCACTCTCAATGGTTGCCTGTTGACATTATTTTCTAGAAAAGGTTTTTCTTGTAATAAATATTTACTGCATAAATAACAAGGCTGGTCCATGGGTGGTAAAAATTTTATGTAAATAAGTTTGGCTTCACTCATCAAGTCATCATTAGTATTGAGGATGACTAATGCAGTTGTCAATAAATAGTAATGCTTTTGGGGCTAGGTTTATTTCTTTTAAGATGGTATTTTACTTAGGAAACAAATTCTTCGTGGAATCATTCTTCAAAAATATTTTGAGATATTTAAGTGTTTCTCTGATTATAAAACTTTAGTTAGTTAGTTAGTTAGTTTAAGTGGGGATATATAGTTGGTCCAGCCAACCCTTGCAATGAAGCCTAAGGCTTTTTGTGCCAATCCCGGTGCCTAATCGTCGTAAAGCTGGCAACCCTTGACCAAGTCAAGGAGCTTCTTCACTAGATTAGTAATTTCCAACTGTCCCAGAGGTGAGCCTTCAAAAAGTGCTCTTCTTCTGGCACCAAGGGCCTCACACTCCAGGACAATGTGTTCTGCCGACTCTTCGTCCTCCCCACAGAGGCGACAGATGGGATCCTCCGTAAAGAGTCCCACCGTTCTTAGATGCCTCCGGAATTTGCCGTGGCCGGTGATGAGTCCCACCACCAGCCAGTAAGTTATAAAACTTTACTGGTAAGACACAGTTCTTGAAAGAGCAAGGGGTTTTCCTTTTACCAACAACAGCAAGTTGAAATTTATGTGTTCCTGCAACATTGTTACACGGAAAAATGTCAGTCTTTCTTTCCTAACCTTTCTCCCTGGAGCATCTTTTTGACTAGCGAAAGGTAAGATATTTTTGGTTTTACACTATCACAACAATCAATCATTTTTATTACCGATTAAGGTTTAAAATTGTATGTTTACGTTTATTTGAAATGTTGATGAAATAGACAGAACATAGTAACAGAATGCAGCACACTAGAACAGTTGTTACTACTGTAGTCTTAACCAAAACTACGAGTTGTTTTTGTTGTTGAGATGTGCAACAAAAACAGCTGTTTGAAAGGGGGAGAATTTGCCTCATTACCTCAATTTAGACTAATGTTGGTTAGGACTAACGTGACTGAACTGTGTAAAAAATAAATTTGTTGAACAAAGGAGGATTGAAAATTCACTACAATAATTAGCATTGTTAGGGTGAATATTAAACCTAGTTACTGCAGTAAAATAACAACAACAAAAATATTCAATAAAATCATTTTTTTAATGGTGGAGGATTGAGAATTAACTGCATTTTTAGAGTGAATGTTAAACCTGGTTAAGGTAGAACTGTAACAACAAAAAATAATATTTTGTTGTTTTGTCCAGTAGATGATTCTATCATCGTTAGTGAGAATGTTTACATTGGTTACTGTACAACCACGAATATGGTGGAATCTTAACTATAATCGAAAAGATAGGCAACAAGTAATTATTAAAATTACAACTTTTGGAAGTTAACAAACTTTTATTCTAAGTACAATTCAATGATGCAATGTCTTGAGAAATTACTTTTATTATTAGACACTAGTCATAGATGTGGAGAATAAGTAACTATGAGCAATTGTAGTCTTGGTACAAACAAATGGTAAGGTCAGTAAGTACCAGTTTTAAAACTGTATTTATTGTCGTTTGTTGATTATCTTTATAAAAATTATTGCATGCACTCAGGGTGAAGGACAATTCTATTATTTGTCCTGCTGCTATTATTAATTGGCTGCTGCCAGTATTAATAATTAGTGAATTATAACAATGTGTACAATTTTTAACCCATGTGCACCCTGCAAGGTGCATGCATGTATTTTTGTATCCTAATAATATTTATGAATAAAGAATTTCTGACTGACTGGTTTGAAAGACTGATTTCATTCAAATTTTGTTTGTCTCAGATCGAACTAGATAACTATATGTTATAAAGCATTTAATCAACTATGCTTCCACCTCTAGTATCGGAATAACAAATCTTCTGAAGGACACTGATATCTTTTATACGGTAGTAGTTAGCTCTACAATCGATGTTAACTTCAAAAAGCTTTGTCCTGAGTCCTATATGGCCTTGTAAATAATAAAACAAATAAAATAAAAAGTTAAATGAAATTAAATCACTGACCTACCTCACAAAATAGATGAAAGAAGGCAGCTCAAAAAGGATATACGCAGCAACCATGAGTTATTTACAAAACATGTGCAGAAGATCAGCGTGCAAAGCAGAAATGTTAAAGCTATAATTGTAGTGTTTATACAACAAAATAAAAATACTATGCAATCATACTATCATAGCCTTATGTCGCTGCTTACCTGATAAATATAAAGAGCGCAGAAATAAACTGTCAGCAAAATCATATACTATTTAACCCTTTACCTGCATTTCCAGGCAAGTACTTGATTTTGCATATTTCAACATGAATTCAATGTAAATTTCCAATGAATTCATGTTTAACATGCAAATAATAGACTTAGAAAAACGTATGAATCCGAAATAATCTAAATTTTAGTTTTTCCTACCTCTCAAAAATACAAAAAAATCTGTAATCTTATCACCTAACCTAACCCACCTTACAACAACCTCACTGAGATTGATCCTTAAGTGCTAAGATTTGTTCAATCAAACATTAGGCAATAAATACCAAATTTTTACCACTAATATTTATTCTGTTGTAAATAGTTCTAATCAATTATCTTTACTTAATACAATATGTTATTTGAAGAAACAAAGAAACCAAACAATTATTTAAAAAGTTGGAATATATGGAGAAAGATTGGTATGGCTAAGTTGGTACAGAAATTATGGAAGAAACAAATCACAAACAACATAGCTTGAAGTTTATTTTAAAATCTTAATAAACTTTAGTGAGCTGTGTCCTAAAAGTGTTGCATGAACTTTCTGAACTTCAGTAGAATTATCAATAATAGAAGAAACAAAATGACCAAAGGTTGAGGTCTAGTGCCACTCAACATTGGATTAACTTTTGTTCAGTCACATGACATACACCTTGGTTATTTGAAGAATAAAGGTTAAGACCTTTTGTGCTGACAGAAAAGAAGTAAGCCACTACCAGATATCCCACACAACTCAATGTTCTTAAAAAACCTCTTGACTTACCCAGTCGAAGTCATAAGTTGAGATCAACAAACACAGGCCCCATTCGTATTTTGTCTAGAATAGATAAAATCTGGTTAATTGAACATTTGTTAGAGCCATTTATTTTTTTCTCAACTGAACTGTTGTTTATAGTGTTTCAATACAAATGGTTCAGCTGTTCAATTTACATTCTTAGATGAAGTGCCTTTCCCATTACCTTGGAAAATGGTAGAAACAACGAAATCTGCCTAAATTTGGCAAGACAGTACTATGCTATTAAGATCTATAATTGGAGTGTAGTAATGATATATTTTGACATATTATGAAATGATGAGCGGTTAAAAATGTTTGTCAAGACTTATAACTGTCTTTCACAAAAATAAAAACATATTTTACCACTATTGCAATAATTAGCTTAAACAATATAAATAAATTCCTCATTTGAGTGAAATATTTAAAACAACTTAAGTTATACCAAAGGATGAGAAAATTCTAAATTCTTAAATACAATTAGTTACAGTGCAAGAATTAAGGATTTATAAATCATTCCATAAATGTGATATAACAAAATTTGATAACAATCCAGATTTTATTGTTATTTAAAATTAAGTGTGAAAAGAATAAATTAATATATCATGATTTGTTTGGTGACTTCAATACTTAAGGCTTATTCTGTTTCTAATCTAAAATTTAGACTAATATACATTCATTTTGATGAATAAATACTACACTAAGTAGTGTTGTTTAAGAAATAAAAGTTTAAGCTTTTATTTAAACGTTTTGCAAGTTCACATGGATTGCAAGCTTGTGTATGAACTTTATTCAATGGGTGAATACCAACCACCTGCTCAATGGAGATACAAACACATTGGACACACAAGGCCTAACCATATCAAAATGACTCCCACCTGAGCGTTGAGATGAAGAATGCTACCTTGGGCCTCCGGTACGACAGTGATACGTTGATCCTCTAATGACATACTTGTCAAATTATGCTTCAACTAGTGGCATATTAAAAAAACAAAACTAATTGTTTACAGCAGACGTCCACATCGACAGCTTTGTACAGGTTACACGTTGCAGGGTCACTGCGCAATGCAGCAACAACAATCAGAAATAGCCATATCCACACTACTGTTCTACCCAAATATCTTGGGGAAGAAAGGTGAGTTATCATTAGCCTCATGTATTCGCTAGGTGAGAACTGGGATAATATAAGCAGTAAATGTACGTATGGTAGGAGCAGTACATATTTAGTAGTGTGTACTAGAATGTCTCCACAAGTCATCTCTACCTAGGGAGGGGGAGATATGTGTTGATTGAAAGGTGCATTGTACATGTAGGTTTGAATGGCTTTATAGTTCCCATCTGGCTAATTAATATATACATCATAACACAATTACCTTGAAATATGACTAATTGATACATTAATTAGGTGCAACTGCAAGTTTGAAGAGTTTCTATTTAGCATGGAGAGGATTTAAATGGTTTTGTGTTCATGGTGAGCTCAACAAGAGTCGGGTATCTAACAAGGTTGACATTGCTCCCAGCTTCAGATTACTAGGCCAGGTAGTGGATAGTGAATGTTCTATCAGGTATGGTAGACAGCTGTGAATAAAATAATCCGTCCCAGTTCAAGGCAAACAAATAAAAAAACAATTTGATCCATTTTGCATCAAGTGGCAAAGTGGTCAGCATCTGCCAAACCTAACCCCACTGATTTCCTGGTACAGTCACGATGGATTTAATTAATTACAAAATTTTACCAGGAAGTAACCAATCCTTCATCAGTTTAATGGTGTAACTAGTCTTTCGATTCTGAGGCAACTAGGTTAAAATGTGTTTTGAACCATCAGAGGAGGCCACAGTCTTCTTACCAACTTAAAACAAAACAATTTACAATAGACACTTTGTGACTGAGTAAACATTAAACGAGCAGAATATCTGATTTGTAACCAATTTAGACAGATTAGTAAATCTTAATTAACACTTTTCTTTACATATTCCAAGATACAAGAATGACAGACTAGAACACAACTGATCACTGAAATTATCAATTCTATAAGAAAAAAATATTCCTTGCCTGGGAGTTACATTTACGATTTCCAAGAACATTCTTAATTAAATTACAACATTTTAACCTAATATACTTGTAATTAACATCTAAAATGGAAAAACAAAATATACACTTTAATGAATACACAATTTTACAAAGAGAATAGCCAAATACTGATAAAGTAAGTCAATCTTGTTAACCTTAGAAAATTACTCAAAACCATGTTAAAATTTTAAGGGAGATTTTAAAGCCCAGTTGGATCCAAGTAAATTAAAAAAAATAATAATTAAATTCTCTGCACATTAATGGACGAACAAAGACCATCAAAGACTTGTTGAAATTTGTAAAACCTTCAGAATAGAATAAAGTAGAATCTTTGAATAGGACAGGAGAGTTTGAGTTGTTTTTGAGCTCGGCTACAGTAAAAACACAAAATAGTAGAATACCAAGCCAGTTTTAGATGAAATAAATACTGTCCAGAACAAACCTTAAATTTAAAAGTAATCATTAAGACATCAAGATTTTTTTAAATATTTGATCTACTTAGCTTTGCTTTTAAAAGGCAACATTTCATTTATCATGAAGCTATCTTCAAAATTTTAAAATAACAGAGCTTAGACCTCATAACTTCAGTGTTGGTACAGGAAACACTGACACTATATCAAAAACAAACCTTATGTGATCTGTGCAATTTAATATGAACAATTGGAGTAACTATTTTACTGTATTTCTTTAGTCTAGGCGAGCTAAACTAAAACACAAAAAACAAGAAAATAACGTTGATAAAACCATCAAACAAGGAAGAACCAACATTAAAGTGGTTTATAAACCTTTAATTATATCTCAAATATCTCCCTTTTGCAGAATATTAATTAAGATCTTGAAAGAAATGATAGATAAAGTAGGTTTACAAATTTTAACTGAAAATACACAATGTACGAATAACATTGAATTCAACAATACAAAAATAAAATAAATGAGTTGTTCAATTCACATATTTTGTTGAAATTACATAAGGATCGGGCCTAGAAAGGGTGAGAAATCGGCAACTGTCATCATTAGACTAACAATAAAAATTTATGATAAAAAATCATTCTCTATGTATGGAATAAAACTATACAGTTCAGTAATTAAATCATAATGCCTCTTAAGGTTGAAAGTTTGGTTTCAGACAGAAAGGTTGATATAAAATTAAAGAAGAAAAAGACAGATTGTCAGAAAAATATAAAGTTCCCTGAATACTGACTTTCAAACTTACTGACATTTAATAAAGAAGGAAAAAGAAGAATACATTGACATACAATCTATAACTCAAAACTCTGACACAAGAAAGTGAAGACCAAAATTCAATGGCCATGGGACTAACAAAACAAATCGTAAATATTATGAAAATTTGAGTAGAGAAAAAAAAAGAAACAAGTAAATGGATTGCTGTAATAAATGAAGATTTAAAAGCAAGAGGACAATCAGTAACTGAAATTTCAAACAGGAGCATATTCCGTCAAAAGATTTTTTATTGCAAAGTTGGTTGGAGGGTGATAGGAATAAACTGTAACAACCTGGTCTAGTGTAAGAAAGAGAACTCAATCTGGATGAATGATATAAGTTAGGGCACAAAGGAATTAAAACTTATCAACTACGTTGACTGTACTTGGTAAGCATTATGCGGTTGGGCCCATCATATATAATAATGATAAAATTTGCTATTTCATTATGGGAGTCTAAAACAGTATAAAATGGTAATAAAAATACCATAAAGATATCATTGTAATGAAGTTTTCAGGCACCATAACCTACCAAGAGGCTGTCTTCTGATAGTGTCCAAAAGGTTAACAGTAATCATGACAAGGGTGCCTCAAAATTATGGAACACCAATTTAATTGAACATGGGCAAAATTGACCACCCAAAGCAGAGGTGTTGTTAGGTTCATGTATGAGTTTATAAATGGCTACTGATACTGCCTCAATGTTTGCTATGGTTTCACCTGGATACTGATGGTCTGTATACTATATTTTATTGTTTGGGCTATGGATAAAACATTATATAGGGAGTTTAAAAAGTGTGGAGCAAAACTTCAGGAAATGATTAAATAGGTAAAAATAAACAAACAAATTCCTAAGAAGACTTGTCTTATCTTGCTATCTGTCTGCATGTGTGTTCTTTAGAAAGTACCATAACTCCTAAACCGTATTAGCTAAAGTTTTGTCACTTGACACAAATATTGAACTTTACACCACCTAATATACTCTAAAACTATAAAATAATATTTTTACCCATTTCAAATTGTAATGCTACATTTCATGAAAACCTAAGCAAAATCAAAAAATTTTTCCAATACCTAATATTTAGCTTAAAAAGAGGTAAATCATTTGGTACTTCATTTGTTACAATCAGACAGTAAATAACTAGGAAAATGTTATTTTTCTGACTGTGAAAAATTTGACTAGTGGTTTTGTTCGAGTCAAAAGACACAAGTATACAAAGATTGAAAAAACATTTTGCACACAATCAGAAAAATAACATTTTCTCAGTTATTTACTGTACGATTGTAACAAATGAGGTACAACATGATTTGCCTTTTTAAAAGCTAAATATTAGATATTGTGAACAGTTTTTTCTTTTGCTTTGGTTTTCATGAAATTTAGCATTACAATTTTTAAATGGCCGCCATTTTTAAAAGGAAGAAAATATTATTTTACATTTTAGTAGTATATTAGGTAGTGTTAAGTTCAACATTTGTGTTTTTAAAAACTGTAGCTAATACCGTTTAGGAGATAAGGTATTAAAAAAAAAAAAAAAAACACATATACAGACAAATAGCAAGATAAGACACATCTTCAGAGGAACTTTTTGTTTATATTTACCTATTTAATAATTTTCTGAAGTTTTACCTCACACTTTTCATACACCCTATATATATTTTATAGTTATATTGAAGGCTGAGTGGTTAGTAGTTCTAACTCCGCCTCAATGAAGACATTAATTCATTGTATAACAATGAACAATAAATTTTGTCAGCCATTAACATCTGATCAGACTGCAATACTTTATCCATTATAGGAAAAGGTTATTTATGTGTTATTATTATTATTTTGTATTCAACCAAATGTCTAACCACTTATCAATATGACGTGGATAATCATATCATGACTGCATTACTTGCTTCTTAACACATTCAGTGCTACGTGACCGTAAAGTCGGCCAAGCTGTCCGACCGCTAGTGGCTGTGTGGCCGTCTAGTCGGACAAGCGGTTGTCACTGGTGGTGGCTCATGGTCTTCTAGTCGACCATACTGCCTAACTCACATTATTAAATCAGTCTTCGCCCAGCCTTTGTTGGGTTTGCTTCTTAGTAGGTCCCACATTTCTACGGTATCCTACGAGTGGGATGTGGTTTTCAATTTCCGGTTACAGTTATTTTTGGAGTTTCTATTACTGTTTTTAATTAGTTTTTCACGAAATTAGTAATAAAATAAAACAAAAGAGATGTAAAATGTACTGCAAAGGAAACATTAAAAATACTTTATTAAAAATTTATGTTCTACGAACGCCCTGACCAACTTGAACTGTGTTCTGTAGCATGTTTTGAAAAATTTATTTCAGATTACACTAATTGGGACAAAATTTTAGAAATGGACCTGATAATAGTCGTTTTTAATCTTTTTAATTTGTTTTACTTAATTCCTTATATTACTAACTAGTTTATTACAAAATAAAGTTATGTAAAAAATGTTTGGACATTAATTTTTTGGCAGTCTTTAGACGGCCATACATAAAAATTAATTATTTTTAGCTTTCCACATATACAGGCTCAATGATACTTCTGAGTGTCAATTTATGACTCTCAGAAGTATCTGAGATTTATAGAAGAAATATCTTGTTTATATATTCTAAATAAGGTTTCAGTTTTTTAAGATTATGGAATTAATTACAATATACTTACTTGAATATGAAACCATTATTACACTTAATATTGCACGATAATTATTTTATATCAAGACTGTTTTTAGAAATAATTGTATTAATATTACAATTCTGAGATTAGAATTCTACAATCTATTTTAATTAACATCATCAATAAAACCAGAAAAAAAACACAAATTTGATAATACAAAAATAATTAATTGTGGAAAAACTTAAATATGATTATTGCCACTCTTATTAACAAGTAAAGAATTCTCACAAACAACATTATATTTTAATGTCACGTGCAAATAAAAAAAAATTGAACTGTCTTCTCCTATCATGAACTGCTAATCTGTTTTGGCATGGTAGGATTAATATATATATATATATATATATATATATATATATATATATATATATATATACTGTGAGCAGAATGTTGATGTTGAGCCTTTTTAATGCAAGTGCCTTTAATAATGACATATGAATGTTTAGGTTAAATTCAAGAGATCTTTTTAGTATTTTAATCTGTTGTATTATTTTTATTGTATGGATTTTGGAAACTTTTAGAAAGGAGGCTTAATATTCCTACTTTATACTGTTAACTAAATGAAAGTTTACTAATTTCATTATTGTTTATAGCAAAATTAAACTTTTCTAATTTGTTTTACCACTTCTTTCATTTACCACCAAGAGTTGACTTATACGCTCTTAGATATGCGAAGTAGGGTGCCTTGCATTCTCTACAAACACTGATTTTAAACCATATTACAATTCTGTACTAAGAACTATTGTTTCACATTATATTACTGAATATCCACAGTCTGATTTATTGAAATTATCCTTAGATTTTTATTCATTTTTGTATGATTTAATGTTCTCTTCTACTTTAAATTATTTCCCAAATAAGATAAATTGGTAATTTATTTTAAATGACTTACTATCAAATGGAAAAAAATCTGCCTGATAATTTAGAGCAGATTTTATATTTTTATTTTAAGCAATATAAAATTGCAACTGCCTTTTTATAGAATTTTGTGACGTCTCTATAACTTCTACTAAATAAAAAATGGTTTAAACTTGTATTTTTTTTTACTAAACTACGACAAAGTGCTGTTTAGTTGCAGTGTGCTACTTTAACTTTGAAGCACTGAAGAAGGCAGCATCTAATTAAATTAAGCATAAAAGAAGCAGAAAGAAGAAGCAGACACCAATTAGCCATGAAAAGAACCATAAAATACGAACTATAAAATGTTGAGTACCTAGCCTAGGATGTGGCCGTTTCCTTCCGACTCTGACGACGTACTGCAAACACAGACAAAACACATGAGTGCTACCGACACACAACACAACAGAGTGGTGCCAACTGTTTATGTTAAATAAATGAATAATTCAAATCAAAATGTCAAAACATTATGTAAACAGTTTACTTAATGATAGTAGATTTAGAAAACTGACAGTTTGAAGTTGGCAACACTGATTAAGAGAAATTAAACTGCAAAATATTAACTAGGCAAGATGCTGCAAAAGACGAAACACAGGTAAAATGAGGGCAATAACAAAACATTGGACAGATTTTTATGAAAATCCTTGACATGCAATATGACTTGGTCCTCACACATCTATTAATAATACAAAAGGATCAGAATGCTCATATGACTAGACCTTTCACAAAATGGATGTGTGTGAACCTATGTCAGATTACTGTGTTAGTAATAAAACACAACTACAAGAAAACAAAACATTAAATGTACACAATATAAATTCTAAAACACCAAACCTTAATAGTACCAACTATACTATCCTACTTTTCTTAGGGTTTTTTCAAGTGATATTTTTTATCCACAACAATAAATAAATTCCATCAACAAATCTAAGAGGTCTTTGAATTTGACAATAGAAAAATATTAAAAAAAGTAGCATAGAATATGTTTTTGGTGGTATATAATTTCTATACAGATAGGTCTATTATACCAATTTATATTGCTTCTTGCACTATTTCCTTCTTCTTCAATTTGTGTTTCTTACAAATTCTTATCCGGAATGTATCACACATGTTAGAAAGTTGGACTTTATTGAGTTGGACTATAAATTCAGACGTAGCAATTATCTCAACTTCTGGAAATATAAGTGGGTGATGGTAAACGACCAGTCATGTCACACACGATTAGTCGTCACACACACATTTCTCTCTCTCCCTCTTCCTGCAGGATCCTTACTGTCGAGAATAGCACGCCATAGACAGTTTGTCACTCGTGACATCTTGTCCTCATTCCATTTTACCATCATGCAGCTCAGTTGGGATTTTATTTTATTTTCTTAATTAGACCATAACCATGATTCCCATCAAAACAATCTATCTCCAAACAAGCTCTAACATTTTATTACGGTTTCATAAACAAACCCTACTCCTTATAACTCACTTACAAGTGCCTGTGAAGTATAAGTATGAGGGACCCTGCTTCTAACAATTAATAACGTACTTTATTATTGCCAAATGTATTCTTCAGGAAAGCATTGTTTGATCTTCAAACCATTAGAAAACAGGTATTGAATGGTTACATAGGTTTTTCTATTTAATATTGTTTATAGCACATCTCGGTTGCTTGAATTATTTACAATTTATAAATTTAATTTCATAATCATCCTAGCATAATAACTCTTAAAAACCTGAACATAAAAAAATAATAAATATTTTACTACAAAACTTTCACTTAAACAAATCATAACAAATTAGTAAAATCAATGGTAATATTTATCTGCTTTGTTTTCATATTAGGTGAATCACATATAACACTTTATGTATAGATTACAGCAGACAGGGAGAGAGATCTTATGGCTAATATCTCAATAAATTGTACAAAAAGGGATTCTACACTTTTCACATATAAAGTTTAGGGCCTTTCCTTCGATCACTGACCTGATGTAACCAGCATTACTCAATCCAAAGGTTGTGTATCAAGACAAGTACTTTATTTGCATATTTCAACATGAATTTAATGTAAATTTACACTACACTCATTCACGCTCAAATGTGCAAAGCATAGATCATCTCCATACAACAAATATATAGGATTGGTAACTGAGTAGGTCATGAATGGGCCTGTTTTGATGCATACAGGATAACCTAAGTAGACAATATAATACTAGAATAATAGAAATATAGGGAGCAACAAAAACTAAACTGAGCGAATTAAATAAGAACATCATTATTGACATTCTGTATTTTAATTTAAATTGTTCTAAGCTTCAAAATGTATAGGAGAAAATGACCAATTTGTTGAGACATATCAATCTAAGGGATATTCTACAAGTTAATGACAAAAACAAGAAAAAAAAAACAACAAAATAGAACACAAAATATTACATAAAAAGATAATTAGCGAATGTACATATAGTATATTAGTAACTAAAATACACAACAAGTATTGTTGAATTTCCAGATGAATAATGGAAGATTTATTCATGCCAAGCCAAAAGCACTGTGTTACATAAGCCAGTGTGGAAGTAACACAAACTATATTTTGTGTATATAAACAAATTACTAATGTTTTTGTATCATATACATATTCAAAATATGGTAATCTGTGTCTTTATATCTTGTAAATACCCAAGTGTGTGTGAACTCTACATGACCATTAACTTATTAGGCAAGAGTGGGTGACAGCTTAATCCTTTACAGTATTACTAGTTACAACATAAATCCAAAAAGGGTGAAATTATTTAAAAGGGTATCTCTTTTAAACATCTTGAACTGTTACATACAAAACTGAACGTACTATCAAATGCAAATTTTGTTGCATAGATTATAAAGGATACATTTTTGGGATAATTTTAATTAATCAATGTGTAGCCAATTATAAAAGCAACACTGTCAAAGATGTTATGCAATGTGACGATTTAACAGAAATTAGCAGCCTTAAACAAAAGTTATTTTTCAGCCAAATTGTACGCGGAGTTTGGTACCTGGGCCTACTTGATCATCGATTTCCTGTTGAGGTGGTTAAAGAACCTAAACTGAAGCCGCAGCGTAAGGTCCTTGCGTACTGTCACAAAACACAGACATCACTCAACAACATACTTCCTGGTACAATGCCTTTTGCCCAAATAAACTGAGTAGAATAGGTCTGAAAACAACTAAGTTAAAAAATAACTTGGACAGAATATCATCAGTCCAGTTCTCTTCAGCTGGAACTGTACACACATATCAAAACTAATAGCTACATGATGACACATTTATGACAAATTTATTTAGTAGATTTCAAAAAATCGCTAGTTTTAAATGTTTATAAATTGTCAAAACAACCATTAAATTAATAAAATATACCATATGAAATTTAGATTTCTCACACTTCACATCTTTATAAGATTGGAAGTTTCCTCACAGAGTTGATTCAGGGAAGAATTTTTTCGAAGATATTACTCTAAAGATGGGGTCTAGGTTAATGTACAACATGGTTCACTAAGCTAAAAGCTTTGTGTGATCAAATTATGTAACTAATACGATTGTGGAAGGATATCCACTAAAGTCACACACCTTTCAGTTGTATATAATTACCCAAATGTTAACCTAAGTTTACCTGTACAATGTCTATTGCATGAAGTTAATAAAAAGGATATGATGAACAAATTTATATTATTATATATTTACAGTCAACTCTCAATATTGTTGCTTGTTCTGGAACAAAAATAAAATTTGTAGTTTTTATATCAATACTGGTACATTTATCTACTTATTTTAGAGTTTATCAAAATAATGTTTGTGTTAAGTTCTGTGGATATTTAAGCTAAATGTTAGTTTTCTATAAATTATTTTTACAAAGTTGTAAAAATGTTGACCTGAATTATATTTTATTTTTTAACTAGAAAAAAGTTTAGCTTAAGAAATTAGTGGTGATTTTTCTAAATAGTAAACTCAAGTTGGTAATTGATGTTTACCACTTTTACATATCTCAAAACAGATATTACTAACTAATCAGTTATTTCCTGTCTCTTAATTTCCAAATTGTATTCTGTGCAAAATTTGACTAAGAACAAGCCCCTCTCTACCTTTAACAAAGAATTTCTTAACAGCAACTTACTTGCATCCCTAATACACAAATAGCATTTTGTAAGTTTCTAATTATGAACATACATATAAGTATATAAGTTTGTTAATATTAACATCAAGAGAAATCTTGTAAGACAGTCAATGGTTGATAATAAAGCTATTGTTTGACTGACTAATGATTCCGAGATCAAATAAATAACCTTGAAAATGCTCGTTTCAAAGTAAATTTGAATTTAAATCCATGACTCAAAATTATATCATTCTAAAAAGTTCCTTCTATATATAATATTCAAACTCAAATAATGATATTATAACGATAACATCATCTTTGGTAATTTTCTAAATAATAGGGGTAGAGGCTCAATTTAAATATACAAGTTCAGGATCTTAACAGATTTTCTACAAAAATCAATGGTAATCACAGTTAATTCTGAATAGATATCATGCTTCTCTTCACTGAAATAACTATATTGGTGCAACAGATAAAATATTAAAAAAATTGATTTCTATAGTTAAAACGATATTAATTAACCCTAATTGTGAAACCTCGTGGGTTTGTATCTACAACTCAACCAGTTAATGCAGAAGTAGAATATTTGTATACGGTATTTGTAAATTTAGAAAGTCAGATTACATACTTAATATCGCTCAGTTACAATACAAATTTTAACACACTATTTCAGGGGATCTTAACACATTCACTGTGGAGACCTCCGATCGGAGGCATGGCGAACCTTTGGGTGTATTCGCCTTCAATCAGAGGCATTCGTCCTTACTGTATTGCTTTAGTTAGTGTTAGACCAGCATGTATGTGAGGCGCTTGATTCTTTATTAGCGTGTTGTTTACTTGTATTATGCTTTGTTTAAGCAGTTTGGGATTAATGATAATTTTTAGTGTATATAGATGGTGTTATAGTTTACTTTATTTATAATCATAGTATTTATGAATAGAAGTAGTGAAATAGACAGAATACCACTGGACAGGGATGACTATAACGGCATTGACTACTCGAATGAATCACAAGGTTCGCACATCTCAGTTGCAGGCTTCAAAACAGCTTCTACTTTTGATCATTTCAATGCTTTTGGCAAATTGCCTATATACTGCTTGAAGCCATTTTTTCACTATGCTACCAGCATGCATCAGACATTCCGGAAAGATACTGTCAAGACCGGCTGCTTTCCCTTCTGGTACAGCAGAAATCAACCTATATATTTCTTCTTCCGTGAAATTTCTGGAAACTTCTTGGAGTGCCATTTGACTCTTTTTTTATTTCATTCAACTTGTAAGACACATTTTTGTCAGAAGGATGGCGGGCTGACTTTGATAAACTGACTATCCGTTTAGTTATATTAGATGCCTTCAGGGGAGCACTTCTCTTTGATTTGGAAATTTACCAGTTAAAGTTTTTATCTTCAACAGTTTTAACCCATTTTTCTCTTTTGTTACTGTTAAGAGAGTGCAGGAGCAGATAAGCTGTGTTTTCATTAGTATTAAACTCTTTATAAAGGTCATCTGATCCTTTCTCCATCCTGGTATATACTCCTTTCTGTATCCTCTGGGGGCCTATGAACATTTGTTTTAGTTGTCTAATGAAAGAAACTCATTTATAAATCTCAAGTTGCCAGACAACTTTCAATAATTCAACATTTCATGTTTGGGAGTCTTTGAACATTTACTTCAGTTGTCTAATGAAAGAAACCCCATTTGTACTTCACAAGTATCCATCCAGACAACTTTCAAACAACAATACATTTTTCGGAGCCTAGGAACATTTTTGTAATTTCCAACTGAAGTAAAAATATTTTTAAATATTGAAAGTATCTAGATAACTTTCAAAAATACAATTCATTTTTGGGAGCCTATGAACAATTGTGTCGGTTGCCTACAAAAGAAAACTAATTTGTAAAATTTCAAGACTCCAGATAACTTTCATTAGTTTAAATATTGCAAAGTGTTTTATTATTTTAGGTGGTTCGGCTGGCATTAGGGACAACTGAATGCACTGTGCAGCGCTGGCCGCGAGTTAATGACACATACTCGACCCCCCCCCCCCCGTCTTGCTCTCTCACTCCAACCTAATTTGTTTCCCTGACATCCTTCCAAGTCCCCCTATTGGACTTGTTTTTTAGGAGTGATTTTGTATTATTGTATTGTATCTGCAGTTGTATTGTTGCCTTTTCAACGAATTTGGTTTTATACTAACATAATAAATATCTGCACAGATCTACTGTTTTCTAATTACTTTGACCCTTGTTTAATATTTTGTTTTAGTTTTCAGCAAACATGTAAGATTCAAACTGTTGGCCATAAACATTGGTCTAAAAAAAGAGCACACTAGTTCAAAGTTTTATTTAGTTTCCCACATTGTACTTGTTTTACAATGTTTACCATCTTAAATTAGTAATATTTCTTTGTAAATTTAATAAGACCAACGGGTAGTGATGAAGTGAGTGTTAGTAGAAGGGCAAACAAAAGCGTAGCTAAATCTCATAACCAGTCCCCCGTAATAGAAAAATGGCCCAATAAAATGCTACAAATCTATTGCTGTTACGCCAATTTTACAACAGCTTGAATACTCAAAGTAAGATATACTTCTGAGAAGAAATAATCATTTGCTTAAAAATTCAGGAATATATTTTAAGTATGTCTAAAATATTCGTCGAATAATCAAAATAATTCATACAATACATCTTTAATATTAACATTAATAATTTCCCTTGAGTATTGAAATAAGAAAGATAAATATATTTTACTGACGGCAGAAAACGTTTCCATTGCATATTAGATAAATACAATATGCACCATACCATACAAATATTACACTGGTAAATGAAAATACAAATAGTCACTGTCTAAAAAATCTGGAATTGTGTCAACTAACCTCTTTCCCCCACGGTTTGGGATGGGAGAGGTTTAATCACAAGGAGTCGCTGAGGCGCGATCCTGCGGGTACGGTGTCTCACTGTACGTGTGCATAGCGATTGGATTGTAATAAAACATGTGTATGAAAGTATATACTCCATTTAAGTATATTAAGTTAATGAATTTTTTAAATTGTGTGATATTAAAAAGCACAAGATACCTGACACGACGTTGTATTTCTCGATATAATAAAAAAAAAGCAAATATATAACATTCATTATTTAAAATAGAATTTGCTAATTTGTAGTATAAAAATATGTGATTTAAAATAACTGATGAGCAAGACCAGACCTGTGAGGGTCTGTTTTTTTTAATTTGGGAACAATCAGGAAAATAATTTTTTAATGTTGTATGTACCAAGAAAGCTCGAATTCGCATCGTTTATATGATGTACTGATAACTATTAACATAAGTTTAATGAAACAACTACTTGGGAGGCGTTTAATAGCTGATTTAAAGACATTGCAATCAATCTAATTTTTTTTTAACTAAACAGCCTCTTTTAACTTTAACAAATCAATGAACCCATCAAAATCTAAAAACTCCTTCACTGTAGGTATAAGGAAGAACTGTTTTCTTTGCAGGAATGCATTTCATTTGAAATCAGATTTTATATCTAGAGTTATTAATTATTGACAATAACGGATTCTATGAAGACTGAAAGGTCATTACAGAAATCTTAAATTTTTTAAAATGAATTAAAAAATGGTAGTTCAATACTTAATATCTTTGTATATACTGAATGTTTGTAAAGCTAAAATATGATTTTATGGTAGTATATTGATTAATATGCACAAAGCTTTGTCTATCTTACATTATTGTGCTTCATATTGTCTTAAGAATTTTTACAATTGGATATATAAAATTTCATACATCAAAAATTATTTTTTATATGATGACATCTTTAACTTACTTTAACCCTCCAACTGATACTACCACACTGTGCAACATATTCACACTACTTTACAGTGATACTATCACACTGTACGACTCATTCACACTACTTTACACTCATACTATCACACTGATACTATAGCACTGTGCAATACATTCAATTTCCGTAACTATGGTGAAACATTATGAACTAAAATCATGTACTTTGAACAATAATGGAGAGGATAGATATCTCTTTCCACTTGTGTAATTTGAAGCACTATTCATAAGGCTGTTGACAGATGTGAGAATAATATAATCAGCTGTTTGTATTCGCTGAGTGTCTGCGCTAGTGAACTGTTACGACTACTCGTTCACAACGCAGTATTGTTTTTATTTGTTGTTTTCATTATAAATATGTGTTATAGGTTATGGTTGAGACCTGTTTTATTTTTATTTTAGCTTTTATCATGAGTGAACTTAGTAGGTTTAGAACTATTAGACATTGTTTAGATGATGAAGTTAGTGACGGTAGTGGAAGTGATGTTCCTAGCGACACTAAAGATTGAAGATTTATAGTATTTTGTAAAAATAACATAATAATTTTTTTTATTTTGTAGTTTTGTAATTCTATTACCTGTTTAACATTTCTTTCTATATTACTTGTGCCAGAGGTAACATTTATTGCCTTATTTTCCTCAAGCAATGTGTAAATATATTTTGTATCTTATTGGACAAAGTTTGACTTATGCACTATGTTTGGTTTTTCAACTTTTTCATTTTTTTGTTTTTCTAAATATGCGTGTCTGATATGGTTTTATTCAGAATAAAATTTGGAAATTTTTGTATGTCTTGAATTTTTTATTTACCTGTATTGTCTGACTATTTGTAGTGCTCAAAAGTAAAAAAAAAAATTGAAATCAGGAAAACTATTATGATTCCTGTATTATTTAAACATTGGCATGTTCTATTACCGTATAAAGCATATTTTTGTGAGCAGTTTGATATATAATACATGGTATTTGAATAGTTTTTTGTAATTTTTGAATTATTAAAGCTAACCTTGCAAAACAATGAAAATCTCCATATCACTGAAAAGTGATTTAATCATCTGTTGGAGGGTTTATGATAATATACCTTTACAAATATTCAAATACTTTAGGAGAAAACCAAAGGTAATTCTAACAAAAGGCAATATATCAGGAAAAGTTTGAAAGCGCAACGTGGACACTTGTAGCACTGTATGTTGGGCTGTTGATAACAAATGTTTCAAACACTATATCAGCAATGGTTTGAAAGTAATGCAACGTGGACACTTGTAGCACTGTATGTTGGGCTGTTGATAACAAATGTTTCTAACACTATCTATATCAGCAATGGTTTGAAAGTAATGCAACGTGGACACTTGTAGCACTGTATGTTGGACTGTTGATAACAAATGTTTCTAACACTATCTATATCAGCAATGGTTTGAAAGTAATGCAACGTAGACACTTGTAGCACTGTATGTTGGACTGTTGATAACAAATGTTTCTAACACTATATCAGCAATGGTTTGAAAGTAATGCAACGTAGACACTTGTAGCACTGTATGTTGGGCTGTTGATAACAAATGTTTCTAACACTATATCAGCAATGGTTTGAAAGTAATGCAACGTGGACACTTGTAGCACTGTATGTTGGGCTGTTGATAACAAATGTTTCTAACACTATCCATATCAGCAATGGTTTGAAAGTAATGCAACGTGGACACTTGTAGCACTGTATGTTGGGCTGTTGATAATGTTTTAACACTATATAAAAACACCCTGTTTAAGTTACAATTAATACACTGTGTACTTAATTCTAATTTTGGATGACACTGTAGGTATAAATGTTTGTATAGTAACACTTTGTTTATGTAGTTTTACAATGATTATGAAACAAGATTACCTTTACAAAAACAGATAAGCAGCAACACGTTTTGTAGAGTGGAAAAATGACAAAAATTATTGAGAAA
The DNA here is from genome assembly GCA_035578905.1 of Stictocephala bisonia. NCBI lineage: Eukaryota > Metazoa > Arthropoda > Insecta > Hemiptera > Membracidae > Stictocephala > Stictocephala bisonia. The sequence continues at coordinate 829,402 of JAQJVL010000178.1, read as the reverse complement.
GAGAAAATTAAAACACATATACAATAGTAAACAAACTTGTTTTTTATAGGACGAGGAAAGGAATACTAAGGAATGAAGCAAACAATGGATTCAAGCAAAGTTGAAGCAAATTGGGGTAATAAAATATCTGCAAACACTATGATATGCTGATAATTTTGGTCCTGAAAAATGTCTGTCTTATATCATGAGCATGCTTCTGTCCTTGGAGTTGACGCACTCGTAAAACTCACGTCGATCATTTGCGGCCCATGATTCGCACAGTCCCATCCTTGTGCCTGGTGATGCTAAAACTGGCCTCAGTACTAGTCTTCACCACAGTCAACTGCCGACACTCTTTAGGGTGGGGAAACAAACAGCTTAAACTTTAGTTATTACAGCTTTCATCATTATTCTATTGATAAGTAAAAGCTGTAAAAGAGTGGCCACTCTAAATTAACAGTTCACAAATAATTAAGTTTACGTTTTAAAGGTCATGGAAATAAGAATACCTGATTAATTTAAATTAATATTTATACTACCCTTTCCTCAAATTCAGTTTATCCATAGGTAAAAACTCTAAATCGCACCTTTTGTGGAAGGGTTTTCAGCAATCTGAAATGCCTGACTTTGCATTGTTTCTATATCCTAGAGCCGGTTCTGTACTATTGATATAAATGTACCATGACATGAGGCAGTAATGTTAATGGAAACAGGAAAAAGGTAAGGAATACACACTGCATCAACCAAAACAGGATCGTTGTGCCTAAATACTTTCCCTTTGAGGCCAGTGTCAGTCTAGTCAATGTTCTCCCCGGAGAACTTAACTAAAAAACTGCATCCAAAATTAATCAAAGCTCAGCCAACACAAAATCTTGTGTCTCTCAACATCACTGTACGTGTATGGGTGGGTGGGAGGGGGCTTCAACCCACGTCCTTCTGCCAACTTGTCGGGAATGTGTGTTTAGATAATGTTTGGTTTAGAATATCACATTCTGTATTGTGTTGATTGTTCCTCTACGGGTGGGATCATGGCACATTTTTTTTTTTAATAATCTAAAAAATAATGAGACATTGCATATTTAACAATTGAAAAAAAAAAATAGTCACCAGTTGTTTGAGCAAACGTGTTTTAATCGGGATATTTTAAATTGAAAATTCTGTTCAATTAGACTATGTTAGAGTTTTATTGTCACTATTACTATAAGACTTGACAATGGTGTGCTAAATTATAATGCTGAATTGCACAGTTAAATTAATAATGTAGGTACAGATTATAAAATGACTCATTGCCCATGTGTAAATATCATAAAATGACTCATTGCCCCCTGTGTAAATATAATAAAATGACTCATTGCCCCATGTGTAAACCATAAAATGACTCGTTGCCCCATATGTAAATATAGTAAAATGACTCATTGCCCCATGTGTAAATATAATAAAATGACTCATTGCCCCCTGTGTAAATATCATAAAATGACTCATTGCCCCATGTGTAAATATAATAAAATGACTCATTGCCCCATATGTAAAATATAGTAAAATGACTCATTTCCCCATGTGTAAATATCATAAAATGACTCATTGCCCCATGTGTAAATATAATAAAATGACTCATTGCCCCATATGTAAATCATAAAATGACTCGTTGCCCCATATGTAAATATAGTAAAATGACTCATTGCTCTATGTGTAAATCATAAAATGACTTATTGCCCCATGTGTAAATATCATATATTATGCCATTTTTAACATAACATTAAGATGAGCAAATTTCCTATGGGAAAATATGTTCCTAGTAACATACACTTCTTCTTTTGTGTATGTTACTACTACTCTGGTGTTAGTGAACTTGTCTTCTAAGGTAGGTTTGCTGATGTCCTATCTCTCCAATATACTATGGGAAACGAGTCAGCTCTATCACTGTGCAGTGAATTTCAATATTTAAGAATCACTGATATTTGTCAGTTCAATTCAATTCAATTTTCAAATCAATTCATATCAATTAAATTGTTCATATTCCAAATATAATCAGTGTCCTCACACTTGAAAAAAAGGGACCGTTTATTGAAATATCTCAAAAATTACCTCAACAATTGTTAACCAAGTTTTAGGAATACTATATAACCCAAATAGTAGAATGGAAGTGTGTGTTTTAGAGGATTGGTTGGCAAAACAGGAAAGATCTTAATTAATTGAATAGACATTTGCTTAACATCACTAACTATATTTTCAATCAATCCCAGAAAATATTTAAGTTTCCAATAAATATAAATTTACTGGAATGAGACCCTATTACTGGTACCCACACAATCCTCTTGGTGTTGCACAACTAACTATACCTACATTTTATAACTAATCATATCCACTCTTTTGATTTCCATGTAGTAAGTGTAAATAAACAATGTCTATTGTCTAAATATTTTAGGCTTTGTTGTATTTGTAAATAATTCTATAGTTAATTCAGAAGCTAAATAAAAATGAACAAAACTTATATTTTTTGCAAAACACTAATTTTTAAACACGAAGAATAGAGCTATACTATGCAAGTATAATTCAGTATTTTTGATACAGTTATAAAGATAAAGCTTGAATTATTGAATTGCATAGTAAAACAACATTTATTTATTTTTTTTAATATCTTTTGAATCTAAATCTGAAGTTAACAAAACAGCTCAGTCCATAGGCGAATAAAATCAACTATGGGTCAAATCATTTAAGTGGTGTAAATGAGATATGAAATAAAATTATAGTATACAATTTACTGTTTGTGGTTAACTCTTCCTTAAATTAGATTACAGAGAAACCATTTTCTTATTCGTTAATTCAGAATGAAGGTTTTGCGAATAGACCTGGGAATAAGTGACACTACAGCTATCGAAATTATCTAAAACAAAAAAAAAAAAAAATAAATAAATAAATAAAGCAAATATAATTCAACTTATTAACATACATTGAGTGGACTATTTTACACTTCTTTGTATGAAATTCATAGCATATTATTGAGTTTTTGAAGGTTTCCCAGAATTTGGACTAACCGGTTTATCCATTGAGTGGCCACAATGATCCTGTGTAACTTCTACAACATTCTTAAATAAGTTATTAACACATTCACCACAATGTGCGCTACCAGTGGTACACGTTACAAATCTTTGAACAATCAAATAAGTTTAGTTTTATCAAGTGTACTATGCTAAAAAATTACAATGTTTTCAAGGTCAACAATTAAAATATTCAGTAATGTACATTCATTATATTATTTTATATTATTATATTATTATTATATATTATTATAATTCATACAATATACATTTTATATGATCATTATACATGAGTTTGTTGAATGGTAATAATAAAAATTGAGCGTGCCTCAAAAAAAGTTTTGCAATGTTTTTAATAGGAATCCTACAATGTGCCTTGACTGTTTTAACAAAATTCATTAAAATCTTGTTAATTTATTAGACAAACTATTCAGTATGACAAACTTATATCTTATGGCTTACTTATTATAAAATAAAATCCTTATTTAATTATAATGTAGTTTTTACATTATGCAAATCCTAGTAATTATTCAATGAAACGTGCGCCACCGGTGGACATATATGGTCCATATTTAGTTTAAGACACGTTTAAGATATATACAACACTCAACTAAAACCCGGCTGCAGTTTAGAACAAGTATTGTTGCCATTGAAGTGTGCGCCACTGGTGGACATATATGGTCCATATTTAGCATAAGATATATACAACACTCAACTAAAACCCGGCTGCAGTTTAAAACAAGTATTGTTGCCATTGAAGTGTGCGCCACCGGTGGACATAATATATGGTCCATATTTAGTGTAAGATATATACAACACTCAAATAAAACCCGGCTGCAGTTTAGAACAAGTATTGTTGCCATTGAAATGTGCGCCACTGGTGGCTCATGCCGGGGTTTTAAAAAGTTCGTCATGTACACCTTAGTTTTCTGAAGAAATATTTTATATTACTAACAAGGCATCATGGTGAATGTGTAGTGACTGGATAATAATAAGGAATTACTTTTAACTTCAATAACTAACAAATTATATAGTTTCTTTGTAAGATATTTGGCATATAATGTTTTTTACAATATATGCCATATTGGTTTAGGAAAAATCAAGTTACAAGTAATAGGAATAGCCAATTTCTTAATGATATATAAGAAAATTATAAGTTTCAGTTTCTTGTATATGTCTATCTATATGATATGGCACAAAGGATAAAAAAACATCCAAAAAGCACTTTTATCGCACACTTGGAGTATTTCTTGATCTTTATATTAAACTGATATTTTGTATCAACTGTGAAGTAATTAAGAAGAATCCTCTATACTGTACTTTCAAACAAGTCTATTTATAATGATTTTAACATTTACTATAATTAATGTTTCTTATTTATTTTAGCTTAAGTAAAACTATCCCCCCACAAAAAATTAAGAAAATAAATAAACACAATATTATACAGTAACATTATTAGATAGTTTCTTGAAATAAAAAATGTAAGACTAAAACAAACTTTAGTCGAATCTCTCTGTTGACCGTAAAATTGTGTTTGCATGTTAGAACCTTGTGTAAAAATTAGCTTTATGCTGAAATGTGCAAATCAAGCAAATGTCTAGAACTTGCAAATCTAAGACAAGAAAACCATAAATTAAACCTGGACAATCGAAATCAAAGTTAATATTTTAATTCAATAAAATAATTTTGTAAAATAAAATATTATATGATTTGGATACACAGTCACAAGTATAAATTTTACATAAATGTATTCAAAATAATGTACAACATGATGAAATGACCACATTGATTTTGAATCAACAAACCAAAACTGAATAAACTTTCATATTTCATTAAGTTTTAAAGCAGTTCTTCCCTCTTTTGAAATTAAACATCATCCAGAAATATGTCTTAAGAAACAAGGCTCACATAGGCTGTATTCATATGAGAAACATAAGAATTAATATTGTATTTATTTTCTTTACAAGCAAACTCAGTTCACTTTAGGTGAGCTGATTGAGAATTTTGTCAGTTTGTTGTTAAATTTTAACAATGTTCATTTGCCGACTGGTTAAATTGCCTCAGGGTGCAGTTCCATTAATTCAGCTAGTAGGTAGCGAAAATGGATTGTAAGATTACCAATGCCTCCCCTCCAGCCATGCACCGTGTTTTGATATTCATTTGATTGCTAGTGATGCAAATGGGCCGATTTTTTGTTTTACATATAACATTGTTTTAGATACAATATATATTACAATATTAATTCTTATTTCATTATATCTAATGAACTGATATTATTCTCGGTACTTTATTATTATTATGAGTATTAAATCTATGATAGACCATACATATGTTTCGGTTTTGCTTATTTTTGTAGTTGAGAGATGCAAGTAAATTTGTTTAGTCACACAATTTTTGATAAAAATCTAGATTTCTAAAATCTAAAATTCTCATCTGAATTGTTTTATCTAATATTACAAAATCTTAAATTGGACTAGTTTTCAATAAATTAAACTAAATAATAATATAAAATACATAAGTAAACAAATGTATAGTGACAAACTGCACTGGTTAAACATACTCTGTCTACACTACTACGGGTAGTGTATGTGTAATTAATAACGTGAATAACTAAGTACACTACTATCCACTATAGTTAAGAGTTATTTCAGCCTATATTGGAAGCTGATTTGTTTTATTTAATATTACTATAGTATTATCCAGAAATAAATTCAATAATACATTAATCTGTCATTCTTTATGAATTACAGTGAAACTTGGATAATTCGAACCTCAAGGGACCAATAAAAAAATTTGAATTATCCAAAAATTCGAATTAAAAAAGTTTTGAATAAAAGGCTTTCAAAATAAAATGATCATACTGTATATTTGGTCCAAACATTTAATGAGAATAACATTGGTTGTTGTACATTCACGTTTTACAATACATTCACATTATACAGTACTGTATTACGTTATGTAGGCTAAACAGTACGGCCAAAAGAGTTAAAAACAATCATAAATACAGTACAGTACTGTAAAACAATTACTGTACACAATAATCAAAACATTTAATGTACTGTACAGTGCACAAAATACATAATAAAACCATAAGAACGCTGTTCAAACATAGTAGGCCTATACAGTTATGTTACAGTATGTTGGTTCATTAATTAAATTTAACTTTGTCTAAAGTAGTAGGAAATCTTTACTTGTTTTCTAGAATTAAGTCTGTCAGTAATGACAAAAGATTCTAACATATTCAGTGAAGAGAAAATTGAGTGACTTACATCATGTTTACTTTCAAAAAATCGTCTAAGTTCTGTGATGTGGTTCATTGCTTCGGCCGCACTCGGAACGTGAATTTCTTCCGCAACAGATAACTCGTCGTCTTCATCACCCGATGCGTGGTCGCTATCTTGTTTATCAGTGTGGAGCACTTCAGCGATGATCTCTGCGTCGGTTATCTCACCACATACTGCAACATCTTCATCCACGTTCAGGAAATCTTCATACGAGATGGCAGGATCAGTCATGGCATCCTCCCAGACGTCAACTGAAGGCGCCTCTTCCGCTACAATGGCATTGATATTTTCTGCAACCTCTTCCGCTTCAATGACATTGATATTTTCTGCAACCTCTTCCTTTTTTACAAAACCAGCTTTTTTAAAACAGTTTTTGATAGTTTTGGGCGTTACATTGTCCCAAGCTTTCTTACACATTCTTGAGGCTTCAAGAATGTTTAGCTTGATTTTAAGGGCGTCACATTCTTCAGTCAATATCTTCTCAACCAAAGATTGTCTGTAAAAATGCTTTAGATTTTTTATCATCCCCTGGTCCATAGGCTGGACGACTGATGTCATATTGGCAGGGAAGAAAATAACTTTTACATTTTGCATTAATGGGATAGTGTTGTGTGCAGTACAGTTGTCGATCAACAAGATAACGGTTCGTTTTTCTTTTATGAACTTCAACAGCCACTTTTCAAAAAGTTGACTAGTCATCCAAGCTTTTGCGCTGTTCACATACTCCACTGGTTTTGATTTCACGTTCTTGAAACACCGGGGATTAGCTGACTTGCCAATCATCAATAGAGGCAGCTTTTCGGACCCGTCCATATTTCCACCAACCAGAAGGGTGATTCTTTCTTTGCTCAGTTTTCCCCCATGGCATTTTTCATCCTTAAATGCAAGAGTTTTGTCTGGGGTGCATTTAAAAAAAAGACCCGTTTCATCAACATTGAAGATGTCCCTTTCGTCTCTGTCCTGAATCATCTGCTCCAAATCTGTTTTCCATTGATTGGCTTCTTGCTGATTAACAAGAATCCTCATACACGTACAGTGGTATTTACGTACGGGTGGGCGGATGGGTACCACTGTACATGTATGGATGGCACCCATCCGCCCACCCGTACACGTAGAGTGGTATTGACCCACCCGCCCACCCGTACACGTACAGTGGTAATACCACTGTATGTGAATAGGTAGGTAGGTGGGCCAATACCATTGTTCTTGAATAGATGGGTTGGTCAATACCACCTTACTTCTATGGGATGGTAGCTGGGTCAATACCACTGTATGTGAATAGGTAGGTAGGTGGGCTAATACCATTGTTCTTGAATAGATGGGTTGGTCAATACCACCTTACTTCTATGGGATGGTAGCTGGGTCAATACCACTGTATGGAAATAGGTAGGTAGGTGGGCCAATACCATTGTCCTTGAATAGATGGGTTGGTCAATACCACCTTACTTCTATGGGATGGTAGCTGGGTGAATACAGTAACATTCCCACAAATGTTTTTGAACGAAATTTGGTTGTGTTCCTTAAAGCCATCTAGCCACCCTGTACTTGCTTTAAAATCATTTTTACCCATTTGCGTAGCAAATTGTTCAGCTTTGACTCTTACAAACGGACCACTCAAGGGAATCTTCTTGTCCCTTGCTTGCTTGAACCATTTCAACACACAATTGTCCAAATCTGGGTTATCCGGCTCCCTTAGTCCTTTTCGGCCTTTACTGTATTCACTTTCACTCTTCCGAATTTTTTCTTCATTCTTCAAGTAGGTGGAAAGCGTGTTTGGAGGAATTCCAAAGTCCTTGGCGATCTTGGATTTTTTCTTTCTTCCCTTCTTTACTTCTTTAATCGCCGCTATTTTCTCTTCCAAAGTTAATGTCTTGTATGTTCGCTTTGGAGCCGACGACATTTTCCAGAACACACACGATGACACAGACACGCACAAAAATAGGGGAAGAAATTTGTCAATAAACAACTCCCAAAACTGTTCCAAACTACAGCCTCGGCTACGATACGAGCGACGGGTAATGCGTGGCGGGCGATAAGCGAGACACAAGCGGCACGGCGAGGGTGGCTACCACACAGATGTCTCGCGAACTGTTCTCTCACTACGACACAGATGTCAGCATTAGAATAGGCCGTGACGGACTGGTGGAGTCAGTTTGCAAAACAAAGGGTGTAAAGAGAAAGCGTGAGTGTGCATTGACCCCTTAGCGGCGCCGGACTAGGGCGGGCGAGGGAGGGTTGAGGGCAGGTACGGCCGGCCGGGCGATGCGTAACGGCTGGCCAAGGTCATTGTCACTGTACAATGGCTTTGGCACGAGCGCGTTTCCTGTTTTCCCGTCTAAAACTGACATTGGCTCCGCATTTTCCTCGAACAAAATTCTAATTATCCAAAATATAATTCGAGTTAACCACGATTTTTTAACATTACTAGTATAGAAAATGCTAGGGACCATGATAAATATTCGAATTAAAGAGGATTTCGAATTAGAAAAGTTCAAATTATCCAGGTTTCACTGTATATTATTTTATATCATAATACAAATTATTAGTGGTTAGCAAAGTGCGTTTGGTCTTAATTATGCAAAATGATTTTTTGCGAATAGAGTATGTCTATAAATCGATATATCTATAGCGAATCGATATATCTATAAAATGTACGGATGTATTTCAACAAGTTGATTTGTTTATTGATACATGTCAAAAACAAAAAAATGGTTTTTAAAACTAGATTTGGTTTAAGTTGTCTATTTTTATAATTACTTTTCTCAATGTAAATAATTGTCACAGTTATTTCATTCTTTACACTATTTAGATTTATATTAGATATTTTCTTAGCTAAAATGATACATTTTTGGGGCATGTGCTGTAAAAAGCTAAAATAGTATATGTTATGTATGTAATACATATTTTTTTTATTTCTCTGGTTACAAACTTAGTGTCTTTATTGGCAACACTGCAACCCCAGGTCAGCTTTACTACTCCATTCTTCTATTAACCCTCTTATGTGAGGGATTAAAGATTAAGATAAGGCAAGTGGTCTTGAAATATCTCCATGATTATTTTACCTTTTGTGTACGTGTAATGGTGGGTGTGTGGGCCAATAACACTGTACGTGTATGGGTGGGCTGGTGTGCCATTACTACTGTACGTGTATGGGTGGGTGTTTGGGCCAATACCACTGTACGTGTATGGGTGGGAAATTATTACCATTTATAGTAGAATTTAAAACTGCATATGCCATTTATATAAAAAAATAAAACTGAACGAGAAAAACAACGGTATGATTGGAGTTTTCACAGGCCTCTTAGTTTCTTGGTAAACAACATTCAAGCTTTCAAACGACTTACAAAACGATTTTTAAAAAAAGGTAAGCCTGATTTCTAATCCTAAACAAATATAAAGTAAAATTGCTTTGTACTTTGTGTATCCCCCCAAAATTACCTACGTAGTAACAATTAAAATTCAATCATTACAGATTCAGTTACTTCATTTAACTTTACATAAGAGGAACATACTCCAATTAAAATAATTATAATATTAAAATACAATCCAAAAAGAGAGTTGTCAAAAATGAAAGTTTCATTGAGTCTTTCAAAAAATGACAAGTGATTTTTATATAGTTCTAAAGCTCTCAACTGTTTGTGCCGAACAATGTGACTGCAAAGTTCTGTAAATAACTATCTATTATACTTAAGTAACAAAATTATTAAATAGGTGTAGTACAAACAATTCTTCATGTTCTACCCATTATACTCTAGTCTTTGTTTTCTGTAGTAAAATATTTATATAAATGTAAAATAAATGCGAGAATACATACTCATCAATAATAGTGCTTTAAAATAAACACTCCCCATGTTTAAACGAAAACAACAAAATAAACCTTTTATATTTTATTTTAAGAAACCTGTATATAAAGCAAACCTTTAGTCATTAAAGTCATTTTTATTCTTCTAACTAAAATAAAAATAAAGAACTATGCATAGCTTTTTTTAAACCCTAAATTATGTAAAAATGTCACTACTGATACAAAATCATTTCCTCAGATTAAAAGTTAAATTTATTGACTATAAGTAAATTACTTGTATGTGTTTAGTTAGGCAGCTGAAATCCTGTTAAATGGCGGGAAAAGATTGGTGGGAAATAGATGAATCCCAAGCTAAGCCTAAGCCCTAAGGCCAATGTTTGACTTTAAATCCAAGGAATATAGTTCAAGGATTGTAGGTGGTTGAACTGTTTATAGCCTCAAACTCCAGTAACAAATTACAGTTCTACAGAAACTTTAAACTATACACAGTGAGATGGTTTTGTTCATCCTGTAATATGATGTGCCTGCATAGCTTATTACTAGAGGTCTTGTTAAATATAAACTGTCTCTTACTGCAACCACAAGTACTAGTTATAACATTTCTGTTGCAATTATGTTGAAGATAACTTTAGACAATCAAAACTGCAAAGAATAGTTTTTATATGAAAGTAAGATCTTTGTTCTGAATTAAAAAGACACAAAGAAGGGGAATTTTTCATAGGCAGAGAGCAAAGCATGGGTTTTACTTTCCTCCACTAGAACTTCTTCTTATATTAGCGCATTCATTCATCTACTTTAAACCTTCCCAGTACCATTTTTCAGGCAAAATAAATTCAATCTTACAATCAGCAGCTCAACAATAGCGTAACAGTTCATTAACGGCGTGTCTATTGTGAGTCTTGGACTGATTGGTGGACTCTAGAATTGCAGTTCAAGACAAGTGCTTAATTTGCAGATTTTAACTTAAATTTAAAGAAAGTTTATATTAAACATATATTCAGATGTTCAAATCGGGAAGCTTGATCATTGAATTGTAGAAAAGACGCTTAATTTAATTTCATAATGATATGACAAAAACACACTCAGATGGTAGGGACAGTTACTACTTGAAATAAAATGTATTATCTGAATATGGTTTTTATCTAATTAATTGAGAGTTGACTATATTTATGTATGTTGTTTGTTCTTTGACTAATTTTAATGAAAACTTTAAAATACTTTGTTGTACTTTTGAGAAAAGCATACGGAACCTCCTAGTGTTTATCAGATGTAACATCAATATATTTAACTGTAGTTTGCAAGTTAGTTGTTGTTGTTGGATTTGTCATGATTATTAATTTGTTGGACGACATTTCTAAAGCTTTAAATGTTTAAAAATTCTATTCAACGTTTCAAGAGATATAAAACTTCTGTCATCCCCAGGTTTTACTTACTATCTTGTCCTACATTTTGATAAAAACTAGATATGTAAGAGTAAGTTAAATCATAACAGTATCAATAACCCTTCAAGACATACATACATACTAAGATTTTAACTACTGTATTTGACAAATTTTGCCTTAATTAAAAGAATTACAATTTCAACGATTGAAACAACAAAATAGGAAAATGTTATCAAATAACTCTTCACACAAAATAAATAAAATCTAAAAATTAAACAAAGTATTTTTAACAGAGTGGAATCTCAAACCATATCACTATATATAGGCCGCTCAGACAATGACCTTTTCAATGTACTTGTGCAAGTGAGGTGCAAAGATTGGTGCAAGTGAGACAGAGAACTAGTCTTCCTCCACTGGTAATTAGATTTAAAAAATGTCATGGCAACCAGGTAGGCAAAAATGGTAGGCTGCGTGCTGACAGCACAATAGCAAACTCATTTTATGTCATTAGCAGCAGTGACCATTGGTTGGTTTGATTAACACCAATGAATCAAGCTTAGAAAGATTAAATTAAAATATTATTCGGTATTCAAACAACAATTATTAATAGCAATAACACGATGAATAATAATGTAAACAATAAATAGCATTTAAACAAACTTGTAAATTTCGTTACAGTTATTTTTTCAACTAAACACTGTTGTGGAAGTTTTACACTTGAAAGCGGAAATTAGTCCACCTCGTGAAGCAAGGCAGCTCAGTGGTGGAAAGATTCTCCTCTGCCGCTGGAACCACTAAACGTGCTAAATATAACACACAGGTTGTTTTTTACATGATAATTGTGAAGACTATTAATACTCTATTAGGTAAATCGAATTTTAAAATTTTAATAATTTTATATCACTACTGATAGCTAAAATTGTCATGTTTCAATGTTTCGATTGGTTATAATTATATTCGTTGTCAGAATACACACAACTTTACAGAGAGAATCGATCTCAGTTTATAAGTACGTTGTTGTTACTGATATGATTTGACTTATTCTTAGATATCTGGTTTTTATTGAAATCTTAATTAATATACTAAGTAATACCTGATTGTGACACAAGTTTTATAACTATTGATACATTGCATTGGTTTTTTTTAATTCTACAAATTGGAAATCTCCAACAAAGTAACAATTATGACTATATTTAAAGTAATATTTATTTTCATGGTTGCAGTTGAAATGTTCTACCATTCAAGTTACTGAACTGACTTAAAAAACACAAATAATAATTGTAATCCATTACTTACTACTTTTCAAATGACTTAATTCCTTAAAAAACTGAAGGCTTAAAAACATTTTCAATGATAGTTAAAACTTATATCAATGGCTTAAAACTAAGATGATGAAGTATTCCACTGCTGTAAAAGCATAAACAAACAACAGTAGTGCTTTAAGTTTAAGTAAACAAATCTATTCTACTTTATATATATTAGTCCTTATACTAAAACAAGAACTGTCAAATAGAGAGTAACTATTTTATATTATGCTCTTTTTAGGTACTTTGCTAGCTGAAATGGTAAACAATACAAAGAACAAAACATTTTTACCATATATATATATATATATATATATATATATATATATATATCTGAATTTATGGTACAAAAACATATAATTGATGAAATGATAGACTAAGTACTTACTCCTGTCAATATTGCGTTGCAGATGGGATGCAATTCTGTGCCTTGCATCATTATACTCCAGATGCAGTCCCAACCTTAATAGTGACATATTCTGCTCTATTAGATGAGTTATTTCCATCTCGATCTTGTTTCCAAGCACTGATGATCTCTATAAAAACCACCACCATATATGGTACAGTAAATATAAAAATAATCTATATATTATCAAACAAATATTATATAAATATTTTTTATTTCTACTAAAAACAATACATTTTTAAAAAAAGGGTCCATTTTAAAGCCATGGAAGTTTTTTCAAAACATGGATATACTCCTAAGCTGGAAACCACTGAACTTAGGTACTTTGACAGGGTCAGCCATCGTAACTAAGTTCAGACCAAACACAAAGGTTAGGCTTTTAGTGATTACTCTCAGGGCCTACTTGCCTCACCCAAATTCGTATTGAACATTGACATAATTACAAATAATTTTTTATTTCTCCAGAATTTGATAAGTGTCTTTTAAGTCATCGACCCTCGGCATTGTATAAAAATTATGGAATATTCTTTTGAGCAGAGCGTACCCAGTGAGATTTGATGTTTTATTTTTCAACAATGTAAGCTGTCAGTCAGCAGAATAGTTGGTACTCTAGGCCGAACAGTAACTTTTATTAATCTTCTGTTTAAAAGTTAAGTCAGTAAAGCTAAATTCGATTCAGTCACTGGCTATTCTTAGTGACAATTTTACAAATGTTTAACCCTAGATTGTGAGCATCAGGTGAACCAATGTGTGCTCCCAACTGCTAGGTCCTTTTTTTCAGTGCTGCGTAAGCTTTTTTTTGTAAAAATCATTTAAAAAAATACTAAATATGCTCCAAATGTAAATGTTATCATATCGTTTTTCTTCTCAAGAACTGTACTTTTACATACTACCATCAACACTCACAAAAAGGATTAGTAAATAATTACTGTCATGAAAAGATTGAAAAACATTTTAAAATTTTGTACATAAATTATGACTTATGACCCTCCTTAGGAGCAATAAAAAATGTTTGTAAATAATTCCAAGATAGCCAAATTGTTTATTATTTAGTACACTATAGTAATATGTTGTTACATTTTACATAAACTACTAGGTTTTTTTTTGGAAGTGTTTGTTTACATAAAACGCAAAAATGAAAAATGTGCAAAGATACAGTATGATCACTGTAGGTAGTCAAATTGTGCATGTAAAAATTAAAAAAAAAAATCATCATTGAATAGACAAGAAAAGGTTGTTTAGGAACAATAGTCATTTTGTACCCATACACAAATTTTTATATTATTGGGAAAAATTTTACCACGTAAACGAAAATTTTCAGTGAAAAATTACATAAAAATGTAAAAATAAGGGGTATGTATAATTTTTTGCTACATGTTTGTATTAGTACAATCTATTAGCTACAATAAAATGTAAAATATATGAAAATATTCCAAAAAAGTATAAAACTTATAACACCATAAGTCAGTGTGCGCTAATTGTGTAAACGACACTATAAAAATAGTACATATTGTAAATATTATAAAAATATAAAGTAATTTTTTGAAATTTTTAGAACAGTAACACTTGATAGAACACATATTTCTGAATAGAAATATATAAAACTTATTACAGTAGAGCAATAAATAAGATGTTCGTACTATATAATAACATACTATGTCATATAGTTTTCACGTAAATAAAATAAACAACCTATTTAGATTGTACAGAAATAATACATATTATTTTTTTCTAAGATTATTATAAGTAGGCTACACATCCATGCACATGTTGTTTGCTGAAATCGGAAAAAAATAAATGTTTAGGCTAGTACATACGTAAATATATACACGGCCATCAAACGACACTTGAAAAATAGTGCATACTGTAAACATTATAAAAATATAAAATAATTTTTGGGAATTTTTATAACAGAAACACATAATAGAACACATATTTATGAATATAAGTATAAAAATGTATTACATTAGAGCCATAAATAAGGTTTTTGTGCTATATAATAACATACGTAAATAAAATAAACAATCTATTTAGATTGTACAGAAATAATACATACTATTTTTTTATTTTTTACTATTATAATTAGGCTACACTAATACCCTATCCGTACACAAGTTGTTTTGTAATCGGATAAAAAATAATATATAGGCTAGTACCTACATAAGTATCAATTTCACTATTTCTGATTATTTTAGAGACTAAAAACCACTATAACACGTTGTACTTTGACTACACTAAACACAACATATAATTTAATTCATTCAAATGGTAATTTATTACACTAACAGCGAATAAAACACTCACAAAGAAAATCAGACGTGCAACAAGTAAAAATGATAATGTCTACTGTGGTGTTGACGGGCTCTACTTCTTCCAGTAAAGTGAAAACTTGTCACGTGACCATTGCCAACCTACAACACGAAATTAGCTCAAAGCGGCACCGATCAACTTGTCAGCTCTCTGTCTATCTAGCTAATTTTTTTTTAGTTTAAATCTCAATAAATAAATTATTAGCTAAACTTTTATCAACAGCATAAATTATGACGTACCTCTCTTTTGGGAGATCATGTAAACAAGGGTATACAAAAACATTCTTTGTAAAATACCCAATGCAGCTAAGAGAATGAAATTTGTTTTGTTGGATAAAGTATTTCATTCTCTACAGACTGACATTAGGTATGCCTTATTCCGTCTTCTGGTTATTCTTCAGTGATATGACAAACATTGGCAATTTTACTTCCTCCAGGCCTCCGCCAGGCGGGAATTGAGCGGGAGTTTCCAGTTGCACGTTCTAGTTTTATTTCCTACATTTATAAAATCGTATGAAAAAATATTAAAAAAAAAAATATTATAAAAAAATATTTATTTCCTACATTTATAAAATCGTATGAAAAAATATTAAAAATCTGAATTGTATAGAACAGAACATTCTGCATCGATTGGTACCAACTTTGTTGTGATTGCTTGATGATAAACATGTGTTTTATTGATTTAATGCAACAGCATAAATTATGCCGTTTCTCGCTTTTAGAAGGGATTTTGTGAACCATATAAATTATGTTGTTCCTCACGATCTAGGGTTGAATGTATATGTGGTTGATGGCATTATATCTACTTACAGTCTAAATTTGAACCGTTTAAGAGCCTTGACTGTAGGAAACACTTGTATCAGTGAGTGTGTTAGAATGGAAATTCAACTTACCTGATTCGATGCTCTGAATTCTTCCACAGACTGTTGTTTCAGCAAAGACTTGACCAACCGAACAATTACATTTGGACTAATGAAGTTGGTTTCAACACTGAAATATCAATTAAACCAAACCATTTTAGTTGTCAATTCAGAATTTATAGTTACCACACCCTGCTTTAATTTTTATCATGTCCTGCTGGTACACTATAGATAATTTAAATAACATAACTTATTAGGACTAATTATATTGGTATGACACGCGTACACTGTCTATTCCTAGTATAAATGTCAAAAACACTAAAAATATTAATTCTTGACTGTTGAAAATTTATTGACTTTTTTCAAGATCCAATTCAAATGTACATTATACCCTTGATTATCCAGCCTTACTTTGTCCGACTGTATGTATCATCTGCCTTGAAAATCAGACAAAAATGATGTTTTTAATAGATAAAATTACAACTACGTGGAAGCATTCAGCCTAAGCCTCACAACGCAACCCTCGAAACAAGTGTTTAAGTTTCGCATCTTAAATATTTCATGCATAGTTGATGATCTTGTTTTGCTGCAGTTGCAATTTTTTGTTTAGAACACACCAAATGATGTTTTTAAGTATACAATAAAGTTTCCTTCAAGAGAGGTTCTATACTTCTATGCTGTATATAAAACAGTTTCCTCATAAAAGTCAGTTCAGTTGTGTTTTTAGTCAAAAACATGTAATTTTTTAGTATATTCTCCCATTTAAACATGATTATAAGAAGCTGGAAACTTAAAGCTTTGCACACTATTTACATTGACCACTCAACAAAACTGCTTTAAAATATGATTTTTCACCTTTAAAAAATTTCAAAATGACGGATAAGAAAATGCTGACCTGTGTGATTAACTTCAGTAACATCCCGTCATCAACTTAGGTAACCGCCCGTGATCATATTAAATAGCTCCCGTGATCAACTTGGGCGGCCCCTTGTGATCAAATAAAGTAACCATCTGACATTATCTTGGACAGCTCCATATGATGACCTGGGGTAACTCCCCATGATCAACTTGCATAGCTCCTGTGATCAACTTGGGTAGCATCCTGTCATCAACTTAGGTAGCACCCCCGTGATCATCTTGGGTAGCCCCCTCAATCAACTTGAGCAATCCCCAGTGATCAACCTGGGTAAACCACCAATGATATTCTTGCACTTACAGTTGCAACCAAAATAAATCAATACTAAAAAAGTTTGAAAGAAACTAATATCAAACTCTGGAATATTAAAGGTCGACAGCAAGGAAACAGTTATGACTGTGGAATATATATGCTCTATGTTATTGACATGGCAGTGAACACATATTTAAATAGTAGTACAGTGCATTCTAATTTTGTTGAAAATATAAAATTTAGTAGCAAAGATCTAGTAATAAAACAGGCAATTAATGCCTATAAATTAAATAATACAATGAACATTATATATGAAATGCTTAAATGGAACAATCGACAGACAAAATTGTAACTTTTAGAAGAAACACCACGAAAACTGACAAAACGGAGGATTGGTGTAAAGTGAAGAAAAAGAGTGTATACAATCGAGGCAACCTCAATCAAGAGGACAAAAATTTAATGGAAGAGCCAAAGGCACAGGCAGCAAAAAAAGGCAAATTAAAAAAACAGAAGTTATAAAATTGTTATACTGGCCGATAAGCATGACAGGGGATGCTCATCAAAGTTGCAAGAGAGACTACAGTACAATCTGTGTTTAAAACCAAATTAAAGCTAAGTGCAGTGGTAGAAGATAGGAAGAGACTTACTACAGGTTTTATATACAGTGACTTTCTTATAACTATGGGGAGAACTAACGATGTAAATAGAACTATAGACACAGGAGAAGTTTTAATTCAGCAAGTTACACGGACATTATTATTCATCTCTAAGACACCGATCATAGAGATATGGGCAAATATGAGGGGTGAATGAATGTGATGAGTGTAGATGAACGAGTGTAGTCATTGTTACTATCTGAGTTCAACTTAGCTCAGAAAGGACTATTTATTAATAGCCCAATAGCCAGGGTAACTATGAGATAGCCTACAGCTTTACGTGGAATCCGAACCACGTAATGTTGGTCTGATTTTCAGCTAACTGACAAGTCTGACACTCAGTTCTCTTCCACACAAAACATCTGATCCTTGACTACCATTCAACATGGACATCCCAGACTTCTCTAGCTGTGTCCACATTGATAGCAACCATTGAGCAGACGCTATGTTGGTATTAAGAGGACCGAGCATGGAACCTATCACCTACAATCTTCCAAACACTTTGTCCCCAAGTAGCTGGGTTACAGCACTGCGCCATCAGAAGACAGGACAGCAGCTCAGGTGAAGACAAATATAATTGTGCCAAGTATTCCCCTTCGGTTTGATAATCCCTTACTGAACAAAAATATTTTATAAATAGACTTAAAAATGTATAATAATAAATCTATAACATAATAATAATAATAATAAAATTCTATAACAGCGGGATTCCAAAACAGTACTTACTTTAAAAACATGCCTCGTAAATCTTTTAGAGTGTAAACACATATTACTGTCACTTTATGCATATGCTGAATATAATTATAAACAAAATGTTGTATGTCTAAAAATGGATAACAGTATAAAACTAATTAGAACTGAAACTTACATCTCCTTAAGAAACTAGTGAGTTACTATTTCCAGTTAGTTATTGGTTAAACAAATTGAGTAATGAACCTTGTAACTATAATTTTAGAGACTTACTTCACAACTCTTAGGGTGTTACTCTGCTCTAATGCCTCTGCTAGCTTGAGAGCTGTCCTATCTGTAAGACCAACATTGGTAAGGCTTAGTGTTTCTAGGTGAGTGTTCTCTGGCAGTGCAGCAAACAACTGCTCGAATTTCTCATCTGATATATTCTAAAACAATAACATTAACTTTTTATGTTATTTATTAGCATTGGATTGATCATGATATGTAGATAGATAATATTTGGAGATTTCCAATGCTTCCAGTGTTTAGGAAACAAACACAATGTTTAAACAGGTATAACAAACTCCTGTCGTCTTCATGTGTACTTACTAACTTAACCTACATCTAAAACTATTTTTTTTTCTTAACCCATACTAATTTAAAAAAGACTTAATACTACATGCTTATATACCAAAGATTACTGTTGAAAGTCAAACGTTCTTAAAAAACTGTCACATATAAGATAATTATACAAAATGTAATACACAATATGAAATACAAAAGAAATTTAAAATATGAAATCGTTCAACAAAACACAGAGCAATTGTTTGATCTATTTATTAAATATATCAAATATTCAACATTAACTTAATAACAGTCTGTCAGCCTTAAATTTGTATGTGAACAGTTTGAAAGTAACTGTACAAAAATATACATTATTTATCATTCTAAAATGATATTGTTACTATTGACCAAATAGGATATTTAGTATAACAACAGTTATAAATATTATGTTTGGCTAGTTTAATATTATTGAAAAGAATATACTGTATTAATTTTGAGCACATTAAGAGTCTGCAGTGTCTGTCGGCCATGTTTGTTTTAATCCCATAAGAACAATGTTATTTGGAATCCATACTTTTTCGTTATTTATTGACCAAAAGTTGTGTATGAGGTGTCATTTTAAACATTACCATATTGCGCATTGGGTTTGTTATTCATATTTTGAATACATACACCTAGTTTTAAAAATATGTGAAAATAAAAGCTTAAGACTAAATAATTGTTTATATTGTTTCCATAAACATAATTAGGAATGTGCAAAGCAATTCCAACGTGCAATTTCATTCTTAATCAAATGCAATTTGTTTGGAAAGAATCCGTTTTAAAATATCTGTTTAGTTTGGATACACTTGATCGTATGTGCGGCTTCAAAATAACAATGTTCTTATGGGATTATATCCAACATCGCTGACACCTTTCGACAGTCTCTGCAGACTCTTAGTGTTATCAGGTATTTAAAAAAAAAGGATATTCTAAGTTCTCTACTATTAAATTTAAGAAAGTCAATTTAATGGAAATTACCAATTTATAATTGATATAATAAAAATACAAAATACCCATTTATAATTAACTTGTATTCAAAATAGAAAAACCCCAAAGAAGTATTACACCAAAAGTTCAGTCTCACTCGTCAGCCTCTCTTACCTTGATATTATTCCAGTTGAGGTCAATGAGCTTATGGTCATCCTCCCGCACTTGTTTAATCGTAAGGTCAGGATCTGTGTTGTTAGGTGGTTCTGCAGGGAAAGGTTTGGGTTGGCTGGCCTTAGTAATGCCATCCCAACCCATGCCCACTGGCTGTCCCTTATTTAAAAGTGATGCATGATACTGGTCTTGGTTCATCATCGAGTGGAAACCAAGGATAGCTAAAAAATACACAATCAAAATAAAAAAAGGATGCAAAACAAATAGTATTTTTTTTTTAATTTTAATCGCCAGTTTACATGAGCCTGCAGGCCTGTGCATCAACTTTATTCAACGAGTGAAGTACTGACCGTTGGCTCAGTGGAGAACCTTGGACCTTGCTCTCCGCAGTCAGAAGCCTTAGCCACTGAGCCAACACACTGGCAAACAAAATATACATGTTTAGCTATAATCATTTTTGCTCACAAAACAAACTAAATGCCTAAGGTTGAGTTAAATCAGAGAACTCATTTCACTGGGACAATTAACAATTAAAATTGGACCAATATCTAACACAACAAATGTTGTATATAATTTAAAATCTTGACGAAATTAAGAAAACTAATGCAAATAGGAGTGGGTGATCTTAAGTAACAGGTAAATAATTATTATTTTAAATTTTTTACTATCAAAATTTATCAATGAATGAAAACGAAAAAAAAAATTTACTGAGTAACAAATTAAATTAAATAAGATTTACAATTTGTAATAGTTGAGTTTTAAAATAAAAAATATTTTAATCCATAAGCTTTAAATAAAGGCTTTTATTTAACAAAGTCATCATTTAATAAAATCTAATCAATAAAAATACAAATAATAATCTGTATTTCATTGATCTACTTTAGCATGGTCTTGTGTAACATTTAAAAATAAAGAAAAGTAAATTTATTGGCTAGAATCATTTTGTGAGGAAAACCTACACAAGTTTTCAACTTGCTACAAAACAAGTGTTTATCAAGTATCAAATCTAAATTATATCTTATTAACCTATGAAATTAATTTCTGACTTACAATAAAGAATTTTGTAAGTTATTTTCTTAAATTTATTTGTATTTTATTTTTTATTATTCCTGATTGATTTTCATTTGTGTATGTTTTCAGGTTAAGATGTAGACCCAAATGTAAATAGAAAAAATCCTAATTTAATTTGCAGCTTTGAGCAAAAGTCACGGGTTAAGGTCTTAACTATAGGCTAATCATCCTTAGAGCCTATTGTTAAGTATAAAGTTAATATTAAGTATAAAGTCCATATTTCATCAAAATATTCAACATCTGCCATACCGTATTGATTTACTAGATATCACTATCTGAATTCCAACCTGTGCCTGAGATATTATTCTTAACTGAACATAAATGCTCTGAAAATGACGTTGTTTATCTACATATATTTGAAATTATAAAATCAGCAGCTCTCATTTTAGGAAAACAACAGGTTGGGGCACAATGATTTTAATTCACTCTGATTTAAAAAAAAATTAATTAATTCCCTTTTAAAAGATAAAACCAATCATTCAACCTCAAATTCAGTCCTTAGTTAAAGATAAAAGAATTGGAATGTTGCATTTCATAAATCTTCTATGAAAATGATTCCTATTTATTAATTTGTATTTACAGATCGCTACTAAAGCACTTCGATAAACCCTTTGTTGAAAAGTTAAATTCTCTCTTTGAAATTATAGCTACTAACTATGGTAATATTAATGTTATAGTGGGAGGTGATCTTAACATAGATGTGTTTGATCACAATGACGCATCATACTGTGAATTTGCAAATATGAAATCATTTAATTTTTGTTGCCTTGTTGATTTTGCAACTCTAGTGACCGAGCACTCTAAAACTGACATAGATAATTTTGTAACTAACCTAGACAAAAAAACTCACAAACAAACGGTAAAGTTACAGAAATTTTTGACCATGATGGCCAATTATTGAAACTATTTAGATTAAGAAAAAGAATACATGTAACAGTGTTCATGAACTTATAGTACAATTCAATGATAATAATATTAATGGTTTGTAAAGCTGTTAGAAAACGAACTTTGGTTTGAAGTATATTATGACTCTGACAAAGAAAAATTTAATGCATTTTACATTATATTTATGTACCACTGCAATGCATGGTTTTCTTTAAATAAAATTAAAATAAATTAAAGTAACAAATCTTGGATAACGGATAGTATTAGAAATGCAAAAGAAGCTTTTCAGAGTCAAATTGAAGTGATAAATGTTCATGAGCTATACATTGAGTTGTTGTGCTAAGTGGCAGTTAGAAACAAGGCAAAACCAAAACCTTCGTTATAGAACAAAAGGCCATTTAGCAGAAGGACTTGAAGTCATAGGACAGACCTCAGAAAAAGTGCATTCAGAATAACACAATGTCATTCTTATGTGTGACATTAACATCGACTGTCTCGTTAAGAAAAGTGACTACTTTCAAATGCAAGACATCTTGAAAAGTTATAAAATGGAGAGACTCAACCTCCCACTGACAAGAGTTACACCAACCTCAAAGACCTCTAGAAACTCCAGTCATAATTTGTATATAAATTTCCAATCAAAATGGACTCCAGTCATAATTTGCATCTATCTCCTTCATCAAATACAGACTCCAGTCTTTATTTTTATCTTTCTCCCCAATCATATATTGAATCCAGTCCAAGTTTGACTGATTAGGAAATGAAATAAACAAAATACAAAAGAAGTAAAGTGTTTAGCCTAAAACTGAACACTTAAAACGTAGTTGACACAAATTAATAAGGTACTCACCTGCCAGGTCAATGATTTCTTCCTGGGTAGCAGAAGTGAGAGCCACCTCATACTCATCTCCTAGGTCAATAGCTATTTGCTCATCTGCGTCCTTCTGAGCCTGCAAAGATTCTGTGGGTGGCATCCACTGAATCAACAAAGAAATTTATAAAAGCAGAATATTATTTGTTGTTTAATAGGCATATTTATCAGTGACTAAACATTCTACAAAGGACAGATATTTGTCACCATCCATTTTTTGTCCATGAAGATTGTTTCCAAATATAACTTAACTGATACTAATTCTTTAGTTCACAAGTTATTTTCCTACTTAGTAACAAGAAAACAAAGCCAAGAAAACAATGAACAGTTTATTTAATATCAGTCTTTCAAGTAATAAGATTGAAGGTTTTAGTTTTGAAAGCCATTACAAAAATATAATTTATAGTCATTGAATATAGTCTAGGTGTGTGCGAGTAGTGATTTTTGAGTTCGAGTCGAGTAGTTAGCAATTTTTTCGAGTATCGAGTATTTTCGAGCGAGTATTTACAGAAGGATTTCCAGTTAACCCAAGACAACTGTAAAAGGCAGACACCTTCCTAAGCCTATGTTAAGTTTTGCCAGATTCAAAAATATACATCTAAACTGAACACAATAATTTTGATTTGTTGTTTGTAACTATAACATTTGATAAATAACACTTTTAACTTCCTGCCTTCCAATATTTTTATATGGCATTGTTTTGTTTAACCTTTTTCCTTTTTTCATAACTAATATGATGAAATAAACTAAAAAAGTATATTATTAATTGAAACAACGTGGATTATAAAGATTTAATCTGTTCACTCATATCACAGATCAGATTTTCTATGCAAGCCAATTATACTGTTTCACAGCCGGCCGATATGTTTATCTGGTGGTTCAGTTCAA
The DNA here is from genome assembly GCA_035578905.1 of Stictocephala bisonia. Taxonomy (NCBI): domain Eukaryota; kingdom Metazoa; phylum Arthropoda; class Insecta; order Hemiptera; family Membracidae; genus Stictocephala; species Stictocephala bisonia. Next base: position 805,120 of record JAQJVL010000178.1, on the reverse strand, counting down.
AGTGTACCGTAAAAATGTAGCAAAGCTTGTTGACAAAAGCTGCATCCAACCAAACGGATGCTAAAATTCAGGCGTCATCGCCAAATGCAGTCATTTGCTTTCAGAATTGCCTCCTCTAAAAAAAAATTGATTGTGTACACGCCAAGAAGAGTGGAACTGTATTCTGTGGGTATTTAATTAAGTAATAACAAGGTTACAGCTAACCGGAAATAAGCTGTGAATTATATAATCAAATTTGGATGACAAAGACTGTAGTTCAATCAAGTGTCCCAGTTCAATCAATCAGTAACCAAGCAGGTTTATTAAAAATAAATGTTCAAGTCGCTTAGGATGAATTAGTTTTTAAATTATGATCGGTAATGAAATATGTGCAACTTGAAACTATTTCGATATATGAGGCTACACTGAACAACAGATAAATAATCATTTCATAACGAGAAATTCATGAAAACCTGGTGTAATCGAATGAAAACCGTAGACGTAGTCGGCTAATATAATAGGTCTAGCCAATATTGGGGATGAGATGCAGTCTGAAATATAAACTTATGAATAAAAAACGAGACGTTTGATAAGGCTTCAATAAAAATTATTTTCCAAATCTCTAAATTTGTCGTATTTTGTTTAGAAAAGGTCTTCCAACATGTTTCTCGCTCACTTGGGTTGATTTATGATTGTTTTACAGTTTACATCGACGTCAATGTAAACAGGGAACTGTTCAGTGAGTTTACAAATCAAAATTATCGTACTTTACCAACCTTTTACACTCCAACTGTGTTATTGTCTAACCTAGTCAGGAAATCGTTCAACAAATTGACAGGAAAAAATATCGTATGCGCAAATATTACACACAGTTTTGGCAATCTAAGGTGTTTACGGAATAATAATTAATAGACGTTCGCCACAGATAATATATTTTTATTTGACGGAAAACAAATCAATAATGTTGTGTCACACGCTGCTAGAACACCATTACCATATTTTATGATATGATGCGGTATTTTCTTACATCAAATCATTGGACGATTCCCTGCTCAGATTAAAAATCAAAATAGACCTCAATTGACTCGCAAGAAATCTACGATAATTTCAGTTCCGAAAAGGAGCTGAACGGTTCTTTGCACATACGTATACTACAACAGAGATGAACTTTCACCTAGAAAAAATGGGAAGTTCGATTCATGGGATCTAAAGTGACCCGTTCTCTGTACCCTTTTGATTGAGCAGTATAATTGATATGAATGAAAATATGCATAATTTCCACGGCGTACAGACCATTAGATTTGTATCGGTAACAGGTCTTTTTGAGCATCTTGAACCGGATCTTTCGTCCCCTTTCTTTCTTGGGTCATAAAGACACTAACCCGCAATTCTGTTTTATTCACGCTATTTTAGGTTAGGTTACAAAAGACTAGTAGACTCGGACAACCAACATGTGTGATCGCTACCTTCCCAGCTCTGTTTGTCACTTTGAATTGAACTAGTTCAAATCATAATGAACGAACTCGTTCACTACGTCGACTTGTTCATTTGAATGTCGTCGTTTACTACCTATTCTTAGGCATATTGTTTAGTTCATAATTAAGTGTACCAAACTGATAACGTATGATTAAGGGTAAAATAAAACACAAGGAAGCACACATTTTTTATTCATAACTTGTAAAACTGTTTACTCTTAATACTAAATTAAGATGATAATCTGATATTTCGTGATATACAACTACTTGATCAAACTTCGAGTAGTTTTGGAAGCTTCGAGCCGAGTTCGAGTAGTAAAATACTCAATCAAATACTCAAAGTTACGAGTACTCGCACACCCCTAGTATAGTCATAATATATAATTTCCTTTGACTATAACTGGCCCCAACTTACAACAAAATACAAATTAAATTTTTTTCAAAAATGTCAAAATCGGTTTTTTACAAGGAGAGCCGATCTACATTTTGAACCATACTCTGCCCATTCACCATACACTATACCTCTGCACAAGAAACTTATTCAGACAGTGAAAGGAAGACCACCAGTTTACTATAAGATGATTATTACTAATAAAAACTTTCAATTAAGGCCAGGGTTTGAACCTGCTACTCAGTGCTGTCGTCAGCCCCCGGCTCTCCCAATATTACATTTCTATAATTTTGGTACTGGATCTTAAAAACAATTTCTAATGCTAGAGATTTTTAAGATTATTTTACCAAGTTTATCGTAGATGATATGGGACATAAATAATTTTATTTGATTGAATAAGTGAATACTTGTCATATTATTCAGTAGAGTCTTCACTATCCAAGGTCAATTGGATAGGGACAAAACAGGTACAAGAAAGTAATTAATAAAGAAAATAGTATGGCTGACCTAAGAAGCCCTGTAAACATTATTAAATAACGAAAAAGCTATCTATACAAAGTTATAAATAAACTATTATTTTATTCTTGGATAAGTACATAAAATATATAAAAACTAATTTTTAGGTTACTTTTTTCAGTTGTTTCACTCTAAATTAAAAGAATGTAAATGATCAAGAAAAGAGACAAAATGAACATACTTTAAATGAGTATCACCACATTATGCAAACCACTAGAAAATGAATACTACACTCCTTTAGAGTACGTTCATTTTGTCTCTGTTATTGAAACAAAGTGTGACACTATTTTTATATGTATGTAGGTACAATACAAAATAAAGATGATTCAATTTGATTTGAACAGTGTCTCACCACTATCAACTACTGTGCCAATTCACTCAGTTGTTTATTGATGCCTATAATTATAACAATCACTCCTACATAATGCAATGATAATACAGTGGAGTCCCGGTAATCTGAAATAATTGAGACCGAACCCATTTCGGATTAAACAAATTTTTCTAAAACACTCTTTTAATAAAAAAATAACATAAATGATATGCCTAACATTAAGTAAAGTACTTTAGTTTTGAGAGCAATAAGAGCCTATGATGGTAAGAGGGAGATGGGACGTACAATCAAACTCCGTTTCAAGACAAAAAGCTGGAGTCACTAACGGAAATTTTTCCCGGGCCCAGCCCTACTTGATACAGTTGCATTCACCACTAGGCCACGTAATCAACTGACGGAAGTTGTGTGCATATTTCTGGCGTTCTCATGCTACTTCAACCAGTACTGTTCTCAATTCTCACTGTCAAGTCTCTTATCAACAGCTCGAACTCGTGTCTTTACATATCTCAGTTTTGTTATAACCCACAAAGACGCTGCGGCTGCATTAATCTTGCAATACGATACGTAGAGCAACACCCCGATGCGACCTCAGTGGATACTGTGTTTTTGAGACGCTTGCATAATTTAGTTTTGAGGAAGAGGAATTCTTCTTTAAAGTAAAGAAATTTAACAGATTTTTCAAACCAAAGTAACATTTGAAAAGTTTATTGCCAGTTAAATACATGAAATAAAATTTTATTGTCATTTTTAGATATAAAAAGTAGTGGTTCTAACAGAAACTGCATTTTTATTTTTCAAAAATCTTTTACCAATTTCTGTTTTGGATTAAGCATATTTTTGGATTACCAAAGTCCGGGTTAGCGGGACTCTACTCTAGCAAGTTTTAATCAGACCGAAACATTATTTTTTTCCATGTAGATAAAATTAGTTACCCGACCGAAACAAGGTCTCTCTATTAAACTGGCCATTCAGCATTTGATCAGTGTAAAAATATTACAGCCAAATGGATTGACTTATCATTATTAAAATTAGTACATAGGCTTCATTTAAACATGCAGCTTCCAAAAAATAATGATCTAATGTGGTGATCTAATAAACTTTCGTCCAATTCAAACGGCAGTCAATATTTAAATATGATGGCTGTTCTTCACTTATTTCATTACGATTTATGGAATTTTGGGATTAAACATACTTCAAAGTTTTGGTTGAGTATTAGTCAAGACGTATGACAGTAGATTTCATACCCCATTCAAAAATGTAATTAAAAATGTAATGGGAGAAGTATTTAAGCTATTCCACAGACCTTCTTTCCTCTTATGGTTCCTGGAACATAAGGCTTGAGTTCAGGCTTATCTGGAGTTTCCAGCGCTTGTTTGTTAATGTGCTCTATTAGCTTCTTACGGTCCAGAGGTCCTGTTGGCTCCTTTTCACATTCGTAGCTGCACCTTTGTGAGGGTGGCAGAAGGTTATCCTACAAAATACATTGCCATTGATTAGACACCATACTCAAACAATAAAATACTTACTTTGATACTCACACCATTTCCAACTAGACCCCCACATTTGTAACATAGTGGCTCCCAAAATACTTCTCTCTTTTTAGCTTTTTGTAGCATTTTTGAGATAAAAATAATAAATATAGCCTACATGATCTATGTACTGTGTCCATTTTTCGAAGAATATATTTGTTTAAAATGTTACTCTTTCAACTTGAAATAAGATACTTCTAAAAGTTTATTAATGTAAAAAAAAAAAAAAAAAAAAAATGTTTCAGATAAAAACCTTTTTCAACCCTCTAACAATAGTAAAATGTTATAAATAATTACAAGTTAGCTAAAATTTGAAGGCATTTATATAAATAAGGATCATGCTGATTTTTTCTATAACTTTGAAATTGTATTTTATAAAACTGTTTCTTCACAAATACATTACTCCAATAAAAAATGCTACTGTATATACTTTTTTACTCCATAATTCAGTGAAGTCCTTCTGATCTGAAATAAATTGGACTGAACTGAATTTCTCATATCAAGCAGCTTTTCTTAAGAAATTATATATATATTGTATAAAAATAATATACAATTTTATAGTTTTTTTTTAATTATTAAACGCAACAATCTCCTACCATAATATGTATTGAGAAAATTACCTTGTAATAATAAAAAAACTAGTTCAGGTAACACATACATAGTTTTACGTAGAAATTCCTCATATTGTGCTTCTTCCAGTTCAATCAATCTGCTGAAATAAGTCGCATGGGTATATTTGATGTTCTTACACTTTTCCTGAAAGCTCTGTTCCCACTATTATTCTGGCATTAGCAGTTCATATACGTGTTTCTTACTCTTTGTGTTTAACTTGAGTAAAATAACTATAAGTACTGTATTTATTCTGTAATGTAGAATACTGTAGTGGAATGGCCTCAAAATAGAAACACAGCTCAAAAACATTAAAGAAAAAATTCAAATATTACAACGTTTGCACACTGGGGAATGTGCATCTCAGCTATGTAGCAGTAGAGATTGGAGCCGTGAATTCTACGATAAGTTTTGTACAGCACCTTCCAAGTCAGTGAGTCAAATCACTCCAATAGACAAGCTTGTCTAAGCTTTTTTTGAGCATTTCGTAAGAGAGGGAAAAGAACACACCAATTAATGGACCCCTTCCTTATTACAGAAAAAATCTAAAATCTTAAATAGGCCAAATGAATGGGAAACATTTGTTGCTAGTTTATGCTGGCTTGATATTTTCAAGAAGCGTCATACCATACACTTGCTAACTGTCACTGGAGAAAGGCTGATGAGGCTGATGCATTGAATATGTTGGTAAATTTGCTAATATGATTGCGGCAGAAAATATAACTCACTTTAGCAAATTTATAATGATGATGAAACGAGCGTTAACTTGAAAGCATTGCCAAGCTTAAGTTTGGCTCTAAAGAAGAACTAAAAGAACCGGATTTTAAATTCAGCCAAGACGGGTAATTATTTTTGCATGTTGCTATGCCACAGGAGACCACAAATTGCCTCTTTTGCTAATAAAAAAGCCCTTGACTGAACCAAGGCCTTTTATGTCAGATGGCACATTATTTGAGGTATTTAAAGCCGTTTTCTTAACATCAAATATTATACCACTGATACAGCCAATTGGTCAGTACATCTTGCAGCGTGTGAAATTATTACACTGAAGAAACTATTGAGATGACAAATCAAAGATGAAGAATATATATATATATATAGGGTGTTGATGAACTTTCTTTAAATAAATTGTAGGTATGTTCCTTGGGTATAGACAAGCATAAAACACCATACAGCCATATGACTAAAATGTCTAGATCTCTGGTCGGTCTGAATGTGTTTTTTAGAAATTTTTTATAACTCAAGATCTATTGAGTTAGAAACTTAAAATTTGGGCTTTATGTGCACCATAGTAAGTAAAATTAATCTTTAAAATGTCTTTGCTTTGACTAAGGCCATTTCAAGATGGCGCTCATTTAAAAGTTATAATGTCAAATTTCATAAAAACGGCTATGCATAGGCTATAAAAAATGTTGTTGAAAGGTAAAAACTGTAGATTTTAAAGACAAATCCAACGATACCTTGTTTGATAAAATCGAATGATAAATAGCTGAGTAATCAATTTTGTAAACATTAATAATTATGGTAAAAAACAAATATTAAACATTATCATATAACCAATAAAAAGACTGCATATAATTGGTGGGTTGAAAGGGATTTCATATTATAACTACATAACATATGAACTAAATATATTGTATGAATTGCACTAGTATCAATTTTACTTGTCAATATGTTGAAATATGTAAGCGTGCGGCCATAGTCCCGAGCCAGACAAGGAAGCACCACATGTTACGCGACTACTTGTGTTGCCGCAACGAATGAGTTAAACTACAAACTTACTTAACAAACAAAATCAAACGGACACTCCATTCATAGTCAAGCAAAAGTAAATGTTTATACATATAACTGAATCAGCATTACAACTGCTGACCAATACGTAATTATATTTATAATATATAAATGACATTTATACATACGCTAAGATATTGTTATCATAGTCTTCGTACAAGTGTTTTGATATGAAATGCAATTGAGTTTTAATTTGTGTAATATGCATAATGGCATTAATATTCTAAAATCAAAATATTTATAAAAACAGTGCTGACCATTTTTAATCAACACATGTACATGATAATTAATAGTTAATTCATAAGTAGTCAATTCAGCCCATTCCTAAGAAATTAGAGTGAGACCAGTTGGTATCAGTTCGGTAGTAACAAAAGACGGTTCATTCAGTTTATAACTAATAGGCTGCAGCAGTAAACTATAACTTTACATATATAAGTTGCTGCCATCCAGATCTAGTCAGCATGGAAACTAATGTGTTAAAGCTATCAACAGCATAGACATGACAAGAATTATCAATTTAGCAGTTTCTGAAACTCATCTATGGATATGGTAATACACCTTCAACATAAACACTGAATGTATGATGACATTTCGAATAAAACAATGACAATTTTAGCAGGCTTGGATTCCTTAGCAAGCTATCAACCTATCAATCTGCAAACATAGAGCTAAAATTAATAACTACCATAACCTTTCTGAAATCAAACACTGCTTCACATAGCAGATATTCAAGGATTCAACGTTTACAGAAAATCATAGTATCAGATACTCTCCCCACTAAACTAACAACATATTAACTGTCACTATATAAAAGACTGGGCAAATTAGGGCCCAAACTGTTGATCGTGATATAGGGCCATTATGACTCGTCAACTGTCACTGTATAAAAAACTGAGCAATATGTGGCCCAAACTGTTAAATGTGATCCAGAGTCATTATGACTCATCAACTGTCACTATATGAAAAACTGAGCAATATATGACCCAAACTATTAAATGTGATCCAGAGTCATTATGACTCATCAACTGTCACTGTATGAAAAACTGAGCAATATATGACCCAAACTGTTAAATGTGATCCAGTCATTATGACTCATCAACTGGCACTATATGAAAAGCTGAGCAATATATGACCCAAACTGTTAAATGTGATCCAGAGTCATTATGACTCATCAACTGTCACTATATGAAAAACTGAGCAATATATGACCCAAACTGTTAAATGTGATCCAGTCATTATGACTCATCAACTGTCATTATATGAAAAACTAAGCAATATATAACCCAAACTGTTAAATGTGATCCAGAGTCATTATGACTCATCAACTGTCACTATATGAAAAACTGAGCAATATATGACCCAAACTGTTAAATGTGATCCAGAGTCATTATGACTCATCAACTGTCACTATATGAAAAACTGAGCAATATATAACCCAAACTGTTAAATGTGATCCAGAGTCATTATGACTCATCAACTGTCACTATATGAAAAACTGAGCAATATATGACCCAAGCTGTTAAGTGTGATCCAGAGTCATTATGACTCATCAACTGTCACTATATGGAAAACTGAGCAATATATAACCCAAACTGTTGAACGTGATCCAGGGCCATTATGGCTCATCAACTGTAACTGTATGAAAAACTGAGCAATATATGACCCAAACTGTTGAACGTGATACAGGCCCATTTGAATAATCAACTGTCACTGTATGAAAAATTGAGCAAGATATGACCCAAACAGTTGAATGTGATGCAGGGCTATTATGACTCATCAGCTGTCACTGTATGAAAAACTGAGCAATATATGACCCAAACTGTTGAATGTGATCCAGGGCCATTATGGCTCATCAACTGTCACTATATGAAAAACTGAGCAATATATGACCCAAACTGTTGAACGTGGTGCAGGGCCATTTGAATAATCAACTGTCACTGTATGAAAAATTTAGCAATATATGACCCAAACAGTTGAATGTGATACAGGGCTATTATGACTCATCAACTGTCACTGTATGAAAAATTGAGCAATATATGACCCAAACAGTTGAATGTGATACATGGCTATTATGACTCATCAACTGTCACTGTATGAAAAATTGAACAATATATGACCCTAGCAGTTGAACGTGATACAGGGCCATTATGATGCATTCAGTTGAGTGCAAGTGTGGTTTCCAAAGAAAACCTTCTACTCTGTAAATTATTTTGTAGACTTTTAACAATGTTAACACTTAGTCTACTAAACAATATCTCTTTCGTCTTTATTTTATTCAAACTATTCTATTTTCTCTTGACCAATTACCTTAGTCTATTAACTGAACATTGATAGTAAATTATTCAGTTAATGGATGCCATATTTATAGAAATATGGCTGTCCATAATAAAGTACTTACATCAGGATCTACTTCTTTGGCGAGCATGGTGATCTCCTCCGGTGTAAGTTGAGCAAGTAACTGGTCCACATCCAGCTCATCTACGTCTTTACCATACAGTTTGGCAGCTGATGTCATTGTTGTGGTTTTTGTCGTTGAAGAGGTCTGCAACAGACAAAAATCATTCTAAATAAGGTTTATGGTAAAGTATTACTATGAACTAACTTAGATTGGATAGTGGTACATGGTAAATACTGTGTATTTATAAATAGTTTCCTATCAATAGTGCATAAATAACTGATTAGATTGTATTGTGATTATGGTGAAATTTGACAATATAGCATCAATTATAAAATGACATGATATATATCTTAGTTCCTCCCATGGTTTGAGAATGGTAATCAGAATATCAAAAATTACAATATTTTTACTTTTTAATCTTAAAATTTAGCCTATTGAATGCGGGCTGTAATGTTCACTTTCTGGTAATTTTAAATTAATGAAAATTAATTTGAAAATTGTTTATTAATGTAAAGTAGAGAGAACAAATAATACACAATTTGTCAATTACAAAATATTTTTGAACTGAACCAGTCAATAAATAAAATACTTCATATTTTGAATGTCTGATGCACCATTGTAGATAATTTATCAAAAATAATGCCTCAGTTCAATAATGCCAAGCAGCACTAATGTCTTGGCTGTAAATCAACATATAAGTGTAATATATACAGTGGTGTCACACTACTACTATTATACTACCATTGATGCATCAATAAATGTGTGACTGTAAATCATAAAATGGCTACGAGTTTACCAAAACTGAATGCACATAATGAAAAGTCATTTTACTTTAATAACAATCTGGCATGATGAATCAGTAGTAGCTGGAACTGAATTCACAATGAATTGAATATTATAATCATAAATATGTATATAGTGTCGTTACAAATATTATGAATTTAGTGCCATGAGCTATCACAATAAATTCATAGCTACTACGTATAATTTATTGTAAGCATTGGAGATCTTCTTAATATAAACTTAACGTCAAAATCTATAATGTCCTGAACTTTAATATCTTCGGAAATCTTGTGATACATTTGATTATGGTATTTAAATAATATTATAGGACTCAAGTAAAGTACATGGTGTATATTATTCCAATCTATACGCTGAAATAAAACTTAAATGTTATTAATATAACTGACCAGTAACCAAGAAGTTAAATCAGACAGGATCTATGTATGGATTCATTAAAACTTGTAGAATAATTTAGAAGATGGTTCACATTTTTTTCTTTTTCATTTTGCAATGATTGAAAAATCAATGACTGATTTACATACTCCAAAGTGTGGACACACAAATAGTAAAAATACATCCCGGAACATTGAGACCGGCAGTGGGAGGACTGTCTCCAGATATTCCATGAAGCACTTTTTAGAAAAATAATACATCAGTCAAATTGTGAAAAGCTGACAAAACTGATAAAATAAGTGCACACTTCCACTAAACACAATTCCTGAAACTTTCATTCTATCCATGAGAGGAGTTTCCTCCTGAATGGCCTCAACTGAGTACACAGAGTCCCTATTTTACTCAAGGTGGCTCCCAACCAATCACCTACAGGGTGTTAAACTAACGTGTTTGTCATTAAAATAACTACTTATCTATTTATAATAAGAGCAAGTTTTCTCCTAGCTTTGAATACAACATAGTTTACATAGTCAACTTGGTATCCATGAAAAAGCCAAGATATTGGGCAGTGTACTTATTTTGAATATAAAGCAACAGATCCTATACAAATCTTTACAAGTCAAATAAACAAGCTCTGTTCTTGCTGATATTCAGTGACATGTGGTTGTCTTTCGCTACTTTACAACAGAATCAAAACATGATTTAGAAGCCAAATGGTCTTAAGTATTAGCAATCTGTACAGATACTTTAATATCATCAGCAAGGAGCTGAACATGACAGTTCAGGACCAGATTTTGTGCCGTTATTAAATAACAAGAAAAACGGAGATACTAAATAAGAGCTTAGTTTCACTCCTGAACTGACAATAAGATTCCCTGAATACATGTCAACAACCTAGATTTTTAAATTACCTACCCAAAAGGTTAGATTTTATCTACTAAATAGGTTCAGGGAAAATCAAAGGAGGGGAGCTTCTTAAAAAACATGTGGTTCGGAAACTTGTAGTCTTCTAGTAAATGAGATGAATGGTATTAATCTGTTGGACACTCAACCATAGAACCAGTAAATGCAAGAAACTAAGACTAGTTTGTAACAGTTGAAGAACCTTTCATGAATCAATGATAATAGAGTATAGGGAGGTATTCTCTCTTATAAACAAAATAATAAATGAAGGATTAATATCAATCCTATGAGTCTTTAGATATTCATGGAACAGAGTCAATAGATATTAAATGGACGGAGTAAGTCTGTTCGTACATTGAATTGTCGCTTTGAGACCAGGCAACACGGTAACTGAAGTGCACGTACAAGGTGGGGGTAGAATCCTTTGTAGAATATGCCATGGGGCTTATTTGGAGTTAATGTGACTCATCAGTGCCAAAGAAGAAATTCTGTAGTGGCCGCTGCCGCATGTATTGGTGAACAGACGAGAAAGCACAGCTCAGGTGGACTGCCTTTGACACACAGAAGGAGAGCTCAGCCGACTGGTAGCTGCAGCAAGGTCAGAAGAGCACAAAGATACAATGACATTTTTATATATTGCGATCCGCATGAGCAAGGAGTGTTCCTGAAAAGAGCTTTGCCAGGGTGTGGACCCTGACCCATGGGTAAGGGTACAAACTGGTAATTAAAAAGCTTGGGGGGATAGGGAGCAACAGTGTGGTTTTGCCGGCTGGAACAATAACAATCATTGTTGACGCTCTCCTCCCAACTCATCAGTTAAGAAGGAAAGAACAAGTAGAAAGGCTGATTCCAGTAGTTTTGGAATATCGGAATAGGAGCTTGTGGTGGCTGTGTCCGCCATCAAGAACAACTGATCTCCAGGACCTCACGGCATCTTTGCTGAGACACTTAAGGTCATTGCAGATATTTACCCACAACTCCTCCTACATAAGCTGAATGCATGCTTGGAAGCAGGGTTGTTTGCACGACTAGATGGAAGAATTCGCGGCTGGTGTTGATCGGCAAAGGCGAGTTGAACTCCCCACTTTTTATGCTTAACATCGCGGGAAAGCTCTTCGAGAGAATGTTGAAACCGAGGTTGCATTGCGCCATTAAGGCTGCTGGGGACTTGTCTCACTGGCAGCACGGCTTCAGAAAGGGCCACTCGAACTTGACTGCCATTACTGAGGTAGTTAGCACAGTTCAACATGAAAATGAAGCTTGTCATCAGGCCCAACCAATAATAATGTTGTTCACCCTGGACGTTAAAAACCCATTCAACTCAGCGCAAAGGGTTGTCATGCTCGAGGTGTTGCAGCATAACTTCAGGGTATAACACCTAATATCTCCTGGTGGTTGTGCAGTATTATCTGAAGGGACGGCACATGACATATAAGATTAAAGATGGCAGGATATTGATGGAGACCACCTCTGGAGCAGCAGGTCCTAATACTCGGTTCCAATCTCTACAATATCTTGTACGATGGCTTGCTTCATCTTGAGATGCTACTCATTGCATTCCAGGTAGGTTACACCCTGTAGCCATGGTCATTTCTGCTAGAGCAAGCAAAAGGCAACTCCTCAAGTCTACTGTGAACTCTATATTTCTATATGGAGCAGAGTCGTGGATGCAATGAGGGTGAAGAAGTACAAGCAGTATGCTGGCAGTCCAACACAAAGCAGCACTCAGGGTCGCCTGCCCTTACCGCACAGTTTCCGGCAGATGTGGTTGTTGATGGTAGTGATCCCCCTTGACCTACTTGCCATTGACAGGCAAACCGTATTTCGCCTTGTTCCCAAGCAGGGAAGAAAGCAAGCGTCAGAAGTCACAAGCTAAGAAACCCTGCAAGTTGGGCAAAGAAGATGATATGGGGCCATAAAAGATTATTGGACTTTTCGTATCGTACTCAACCTATGCATCTGGTCTAGGGATGTGCCAAATAAGCTTAAGCAGCTTAGAAGCAGCAGCTTATTAAAATAAGCAGCTCAGCTACTAAACAGTTGAGTGAGAATGCCTAGTTTTCAGCAGCAGCTGCCCCCGTCCAACAGTTACAGAAAGCAGGTTGGTCAACAGCAGAAAACAGTAAGTGCTTATCTATATTAGTTGCTGACTGCAGCTCTCTTGCATTGTTGCGATTAGGGATGTGCTAAATAAGCTGAAGCAGCTTAGAAGCAGCTGGTATATTGAAGTAAGCAGCTCAGCAACTAAACAGTTAAATGAGAATGCCTGCTTATCGGCTGCAGCCTATCCCAACCCAACAATTACAGAAATCAGATTGACCAACAGCAGTGAACAGTAAGTGCTTTTCTAAATTATTTGCTGTTTGTAGCTCTCTAGTATTGAGACGCACTGTTATTATGTACGATATACTTTGAATTAAAAGTTCTATTAATGGCAAGGTATACACATTTTATTAAACTATCTCTAAGAAATTGTATAGTCTTGCCTTTGTAGATTTGCTGTAACTGTTTGATATGTAGTGTAACTAATTTATTTGATCTTATAATTTAATTAAAAGCAAGTTTAAAGCTGGCTAACCAATTTTCAGTCAACAACGGTATACAGAAATAACGTGCCAATATGTCTGCTATAGCTGAGCTAAACTGCTTTAATTAAGCAGCTTAGTGATGCCAACAGTTTTTAGCTAAGCTGCTTCTTTCGAACAGCAGTTTGGCACATCCCTAATCTGGTCGTAGTCATGGAGAGTTTGACTTTTATCGATATCAGTTCTTTATGAGGAATGGCTACTTTAGAAAGTGTCTCCACAGGATGGAGAAAGTCAGGTCTCCCCAGTGTCTTTACTGCCCGGAGGATGATGATGATGATGTTTATCATAAGTTCTTTGGTTATGTCTGTTTTACTGAAGAAAGAAATTAGCTTGCCTCCATTATTGATTCTATTTAACCAGATATCATTGTTGAGGCAATGCTAGGAAGCGAGGAACACAGTTTTTGCTTTCAATCATGAGGTCCTACATTTAAAACGTGAAGAAGGATGCCAGACTGACTCTGAATAAAGTAGATTAACCCCAAAGGGAAGTCTAGACACGCAGTCAGGCATGAAATTATCCAAGAGGGTTTTGGCCCGGATCTCTGCCTACGGCTCTTAGGAGGTTTAGTGGATATTTCCTGCCTGTTCTGCAAGCCGAGTCCCACACTCTATGTATAAATTCATTCCCCCTAAAAAAAAAAAACAAAAAAAAAAACTAATATGACGGAAACCTCATATTTTCCTTTCCCCTTACAAATTTTGGTTTGGAATTTGTAATATTTTATTTGATGTTACACGTAATAATAATACATAGTCGTTCGATGTAACAAAAAAGGAACTCTTAAGATTCTATTTTTTTATATTTGTTAGTATATAAATTAAATAGAACATACAATTTTTATGGAAATATGATGTACAACAGCTTAACCTAAAAACAATTTATCCATCTTTAAGTGTCAGAAACATAAAAGTAGTTTAATAATCGCTTTCAAATGCCATTATAACAACGCATACAGTCTACTAGCAATAATAGCCAACCAGCCGTGGGTTAGATTAGTTTAGGTGCACAATCAAAACTAATAGTGAGAAGTGCATTAAAATATTCCCCGAAATAGCAACAGAAACACAATCTTCACGGACATATAGCAGAATTCTTGTTATATGTAAATTGCAATGAATATGAAACTAAACTGTTCAATTTGTACAGCTGATTATCTCGTTAAAAACTAACGTGAAATGTTGAGTATCAGTGATAATTCAGCTGCTTTTACTACATATCCAGAAAGCGATAGATATTAAGAAAATTTCATGTCATTGATACTCAAAAATGCATTCATTTTTAGGTAAAGGTTGAAAATTTTATCTAAATAAAAAAAGTCATGGCTCAGTATGTTCTACTAAAGAATTGCCTATTAAGGTGTTGTTAAAATAAAGTTATATACTATGACAATTAAAAATATATCAATTTATATCATTAAACAAACTAAGATTATAAATATTATTATAAAAATTCAACGTATATAAAAAAATCAAAAACAATTTATCTAAAGGTTGAGTAGAAGAGAAGCCTTAATAGAGACACTCTGCCTAATAAAGAGACTTCATTTCATTTCATTTTCAACTGTGCAATGTTATATGAACGAATACAGCTTGATAATCTACTTCACCGTAACTGTATATTACAAAAACAGGCGGCCAACATTGTCAAATTGCAACATAATCAGTTTGGCAATCTGTAGGTGCCTTATAATTGTATACCATTGCTTTATATATGCTTGCTATACAATGAGAAATCAATGTATCAACAGAGTGAGAGAATTGGAAATATCATTTTTTTTTCAGTTACTATCACCCCATTTATATCATAACGTTAACTGAAATGGTACAAGTTTTGCTGGATAACAATTCTAGAATGCTAAGTTTGTTTATTTCAATTTTGATATAATGCCTGACATTTTATTCTCTTTCTTAGAATTTTTTTTCAGAGCAACTAAGGAACTTTTTAAACTTAGAAGAACTTTACAAATTTAGGGAGACTCATTTGAAGATTTGAAAAATGCCATAAAACTCGTTGGATAGCAAACACAATTTACAAAAAGACAAGAACCGTACGTTACTGTCTCATGAGAAAGGGGGAATATAACTAGACATAGATACAAGAAATAAATTTCCCGCTCAAATATTTTTGCCAATTATTGCTTTAATCTATACTGGTCAACTTTTACCAATAAAAGACAGTCCTATTTAAGGATAAGCAACTGGTTCTAAATATTTAGTTATTTTGAAACCAAGGAGACCGAGGGAGTAACGAAGTGATCTTAACTATTAACAAGACCTTAAGTACTGTATATCCACAGGAGATATATGGAAGCAGATTTGTTCACTTTCCATCATACTTCACCAGATGGAATGTATTAAACAACAAAAATATACCTTTAAAGAAATTAATCATTTGAGAAGCACATTCCAAACTCTTTAAATAATTTTAGGGATTTACTTCACATTGCACTGCAGCATTTTTTTAAATTAAAGAGACAACAACATTCACACTTATGCATAAACAAAAAATTAACAGTGATTGTATTCAAGAAGATGTGATTGAAATGATAATAGATTTTAATACAAACACTGAAAAGTTTTTTTCTAGAAAAAATAAGAAACTTTTAATTTAGGACTAAGTAGACATGAAGAAATTCTTTCGATATTTATTCTCCTACATCAAAATGGTATTAAAGTCTATCAGGACTTCATGTACTTTGGTAGAATTTATAAAATACTTTACTACAATTTAGGACAAGTTGGGAGCCAAACTGTCTAAAGTTTGGATAGCGCAGGTTCAAATCCTGCCTGGACAGGAAGTACTCATCAGTTAAGTTGTACTGTACTTGTTCACCCACCTTACACTGTCTGAATAAGCTAGGGGTCAATAGTCTATGGGGCTCAAGTGAGGATAAGAAGGAGATCGGCCCCTTCTCTTTTAAAAAAATGTATGTATATTATTAATTATCTACAAATGAATTTTGAGAAACTATGAGAATGCTAAATTTAGGAAGGATGGGTGATCTGTGATGCTATGAAAGTAGAGTTGGCAGCACCTCATAATCTATGCAACAGGTGCAATATTATTAATGTCATCTTTCTGTGTTATTTTCATAACTCTCTGTTACCGCGGTCGAATAGATACTGGAAAACAGAACAATCCTCGTTTAAAAGAGCAAGAACAGTTCTTACCCTCCAGAACCAAAACTGGCATGTACATAAAAACTAGTAGTAACATTTCAGTGAGTAAAGGAGGTGGCAGTCAGTGGTACTCTTTGGCCAAAACATTCCCAGTAATACTAATGTAAATAAAAATTAAAAAGTAACGGTAAGAATTAGAAATTTCACTAGAAATATTTGCTAAAGGAAAGTCTATTACCTCAAGCATCTTTATTTTCATGAAAAATGTTACTAAAATTGTTTTTATAAACATCCACTATGCCTGACAGTTAGAAAACCGACCTTGGAACAGGAGATCCATTAATACCATTCATCTTGACATTCAACAATTCAACCAATGGCGGAGTAGATAAGGTTGGTCGAAACTCAGTATTACACATAGGTAATGGTTGGCTCTCAACCAAGTTTTTTACTACTAACCCTTTGCTTTGCACATAGAAATTATTTTACCCTATTTTAAAGTAACACTTAATTATGTACAAACGTAAACTTTCATTAAATGTGAAGTTAGTTTCTATGAAGTTTTAGTATCATAAAGGGACATAAAAAAACTAAGATTTATATTTAAAAATTAGATAAAATTTTTAAAGCAATTTTTGTGTAGAGATATACAATTAGGCCCTATTATGAAAAGTAAAAATATACAAAATTGTTATCATATTGGTTGAAACCAATAAACAGTATTTGTCATTTATAAAAAAAATAACTATAATAAAATAATTGAAAATTACAAAACAAACAAAATAAAAAAAACGTACGATAACTGATTGTTTGCTGCGTACAAAGGGTTACTAAACCGGTAATCCCGTATGAACTTATGAACAGTATAAATAGTTCTGAAGCCAAAACCCTGTTTGGTCTTGTCCAAAGTCATTATTACCGTTTTTATTTTTTTTTTATTTTGTTATTTGATATATTAACCTATAGGCCTGTTTACGCTTTTGGGATACATATAAATACCAGACCTCCATTTTTATTCTATAACCATGTATTTGGACTGACCATTAAATACAATTTGTCTTTCTCTTCATCAATTTAACAAGAATATCCAGTCATCATTCAGAGGTAAAAGTTTTCTTCTTAATTGTACTATTCTAACCTAATATAACATGTTTTAAATGAAGTACAGTATTTAAAATTTAAAAAAATATTTTCCCTTCGAGCAGATTTCCTTGGATTTATTACTGAAAAAAGATGAGTTAAAAAAGGCCAAATTTAAAATATGTTGGAAAAAATTAAATAATGTAAGTCATTTATATTTTTAATTTCCCCACTAATGTTATAATAAGCAGCTCTTACAGTGTCATTAATTACCTATCAGTGAATTCAGCAACTCTTCCCATTTCAGTATTTACCAACCAATCAGTTCAGAAATTTTTCTCGTTTTCTAGAGTATTACTTCGTATCATTTTAAGTACAATAATTAATATTATAGTTGTTTAGTATTTAAGTTGTTTTTACGTTGATTATTGTAATTTAGTTATAATTTTAATTGTAATTTTAGTTGTAATTTAGTTAGTCCATGTTTTAATTGTTACAAAAACTAGTTCTGTAAGTCACAACCGAGAGAGAGAATCTTATATAGTTAAACCTTTAAATATGAACTCATTGTATGATATGGACATCAGGCGATCATAATCTGCAACCCCATTGGTTTACAAATACAGACACTCTACTCCCCTCAGCGTTGTACACATGAAAGGAGTAAGTCGTCTATTCTCAGTCTCAATGGACACAATGTTTTAAGTTCTCATATCAAAACCGGCCACACTTTGTGGTTTTTATAGGTCTCCTCTAACATTCTCAACATACTAGTTTGTCTCATGTATTAATTTTTTACTAATTTTAAACTCTATTCCAAATTTAATTTTTCTTTGATAAAAGCCCTCTTAATTTATGCAACCAGATTTTCAAGAATCCTTGTGCAGTACATGTCTACGGTTCATCCCAGTTCCAAGCTCAAAGAACTTCGACATACGTTTGACCAACCACATAAGTGACTTTTCTTTTTTAGTGATTTTAGGCTACGGCCACACTTGGCGACCTTTTTCATTCGCAACCTGGTCACGGAAGGTGCCACACTTGAGTGACGACTGCAACTTCAGTTGTCAGGATGGTTCCAATGAGTGAGGAGGATCTGTTGCTAGTTATTGCCGTGCAATTGTATCTGAAACGCAGATTTGGAGTTCATCCCTCGAATGCAGTTCATTTGAAACATATTATAATGTGAAATTGACTATGTTTATAATGTGAAACATTGCTTAGGGATGATGGGGACAAGTTTTTTTAGTATTTTCGAATGAGCATAGCAACGTTTGACGAGCTTCTGACGTACATTAAAGACAACATTGTGAAAAAGGACTCGAGGTTTCGGATTCCCATTGCCCCAGATGAACATCTTGCTGTCACCTTAAGATAGGATTGCAAAATTATATCAGTGAATATGATTCACAGATTATCTTGCTTGGATAATTACTATAATTTTTAGTGATAATTTACACATATTCTTAACAACATAGCAGAACTTAGTTTTTGTAGAACTTAGGATTAATACAAGGTTGCGGCGACCAGATCATCAATTGTGGCTGTAGCCTTAGTGTCGGGTTTCTCTCCACCTTGGTGACACTGTTGTTTTTGCTGTGAACTCTTGGCCTCAAACACTGAACCATGTTGTCTCTATAGTTGTAAACAGATTGGTGAGTTAACTTCCCACTTTTAATTAACTGAATAAATTAACTCTCGTCCCTCCAATCTCTCTTTCGCTAGTGCATAATAAACTACTAGCTGGTCTTCCAGAAAATCATTCTATAAAAACATTGATTTAAAAAATCAATTGCTTATCAAATCAATTAAATTCACATAAAAAATCTCTTCTAATTACCACATGATAGTTATGATCATGATTAATAATGGGAATAATTACATTCATCGACAATTTAGCAGTGCAAAAATAGGGTGTACAAATTCATTATGTTATACATCCACAGAACAAAAGAATGCACGCCATAAACTCACTATGCACTGAATATTTTGTAGTTTAGTTTATGAAATGAGTGAATTCATGTGGGCCTACTTAATATACTTTATAACATAATACCAAAGCCCACACAGCAAGTGTGAATATTATTAATTTATGGAAATCTATGAATAAGTTTCCAAAACATGCACATCTTACTATATTATTAGACAAATAAAATTTTACTATGCGTCCCATGCCAAGATAATGATTTTATACGGGACTGGTGGTTTTTAATTATATTGCAAATTACACATGTTAATTACTACTAAATACAGTAGACGCTTTCTTAACCGGCCACCACGGGACCGAACCCTCGGCCGGATAGCTGTTTGGCCGGTTAATCCAAAGTATGTGAAAATTTAATAACCACTTCGTTTCAGCAAAGGTTATGTCACGGAGGGTTACTGTGATAATGCTTGTGAAACCGCGGATAATGGTACAGTACCGGTAACTTACTTAAACGAAAGTTTGGAGGCTACTTTCTTAGAGATACAGTACTGTAATTAAAAAAAGTTAGAACTAATACTGTAGTTATTTTAAGTTTGTATTACTATTTTGTTTTGTCTGTTGTGTACTGCTGTAGTACGTATTTTTAAAATTGTACAAGCTATTTTTTTTAAAGAAAATTTGTTAAATTAAATTTAGAAAGAATGTTGTTTTTCTTGGGCTAAAAATGAATATATAATTGATTTTACAGTAAAATTATTATTTTGATCCACAAAACATATTCATCGCCTACCTAACCAAACCTAAAACAATGATTCACATTAAAATCAAATCCCAGGCCTACATTCGCAGTACAGTAACAAAAATATACATAGATTTTCTTCTGGTAACTTGTCCTTTTTAAGGATAGTGAGTTCAGCATATTCAGCTGTTTACACTGCCGTAGAAAAGTAAATATACACATGTTTCCAGTAGACATTATTTTCATTGTGACAAATTATTTTCAAATTCATCCTCAACCTATAAAATCATATAGAAATTTTTTAATATTTTTAAAAGTTATGTACACCTACCAAATGAAAAACATATGTCTATAAAATATTGAAAAACTGAGTTTTCCAATTTGTCAGCAGAAACCATTTCTTCTATGGAATAAATTGCTTCTACTGACTAGACCATCAGCTATCTTAACATCCAAACACACATATGCCTACTCTTCAAAATCTATTCAAAATTTCAAAATCTGTTTATTGCCATTAAACTTACAACAAGTTAGATAAGCATTTTTTATTCACAAAAACATTAATTACAATATAAAGATCATATAAACGGTGGAAATAGTTCCCCTCATGGGCACATGCCTGTGGGAGGGGAACGGGCCACTACCAGCCAGACGTAAAATAAAATTAAAATGTTACTATTATGTAAACAAATAAAAAATAAAAATGTATATAAATAAACTTATGTTTCATAACAATTAGTACTTAAATTACAAAATTACAAAGATACACTTTTATAAACTAAATTTCGTAACATTAGAAGCCACAGCAAATAAAATTTAAATAAAAACTAATAATAATAATAATAATAAAGAGTACTGTAATCCGCTAAAAAAACTACCATAAAAACCTGACCTAAAACCTGGACACATTTCACATTTACAGACACTTGCCCACGCCCATAATTACACAATATTGATACACAAAGCATTACACATTCATACACTACAGCATACACACCTACTGAAAGATCACACATACCTAAGAGAGACGCACCCGACTCCTCCTCACACACATGCACGTTTAGAATACACAAATTAAATACACTATCTGACATAACCTTCATATACGCACACACCTAGCATAAATAATGGGCGCAAGCACAGTGACTGTATATCACACACACCAACCAAAACACACAGAACATGCACACACACATACATCCTATCACGCACAATCATACCACGAACGCACTTTATAAACCACACACGCACAATCAAACCTCACACGCATACTCTCACACCTCACACATACCTCACCCCACACTAAAAAAAAAAAAATAAATAAATGAATAAATAACAAAAAATAAATGAATAAACGCACGCACGCATGCACACGCACACCAACATACACACCAAACAGACAACATTCACCCCCCCCCACCTTTCAAGCACCAACATAAGATAAAGTTTGACATTTATAAACCCAGAAAAAACCTGTATATGGCGACACAACTAGATATTTAACGTTATTCAGTGTATATAGATATTAATAGATTATACCGAGTGTCCCACGAAGGGGTTTAAACGTTTGATTTTATATTACGTGCCCATTCATGCACGTAACTTTTTTAAACTTTACACAGTTTACAAAGTAGGTTCTAAAAATATTCTGGAAAAATTTCAGCTCACTAACCTTAGTAGAAACAAAATGGCGGCATATTGAAAAACGATACTTTAAAAACATTAAAAAAGGTGTTTTTGGTTTTATAAAATATTTTTATTGTTACATTCTGGGGCAATATGACTTTTAAATAAAAAATTCATTATGTTAGTTGCGGTTCTAACGCTCATTGTTGAAGAACAGCTGTTTCATTGTAAAATTTAGCTTGAGCCATAAAAACATAACCCAACTTTCTTCGGTAGTGTTTTACTGAAAGTGGAGTCGAGAAATGGCTTTTAACGTTGAACAAAAAGTTAAGTGTTGTGCGTGGGCTATTGCTTTTGGCAACGTCTCTGAGGCAATTAGACAATTTCAGGTTGCCTACCCAGGAATTGAACCACCTAGTAATCCAACAATAACCAAGTGGAAAAATCTTTTGTTAGAAACTGGTAGTGTTGTCAAAAAGTACTCTAGGCGATCTAATGAGGAAATAGAAGAACTGGTGTGCGCATCAATGCTCCGCTCTCCAGGTAAACCGAAATCACTAAGGAAGGTTGAACTTGAAACTGGTGTTCCAAAGTCTTCTGTACATAGAATTATTAAGAAAAACAAAATTAAATTTTTCAAAAGTCACCTAGTTCATCAACTTCTTGAAGATGATCCGGACAGAAGAGTGGAATTTTGTTCTCGTATCATTGAATTCCATGAGTCAGATCCTAATTGGCATACTCAAATCATTTTCTCAGACGAGTCCACTTTCTACCGCAATGGTGTTGTAAATAGGCATAATTGTAATTATTATAATACCGTCAATCCCCACATTCTTGAGGAGACTCCAATTAAATCAAAAGGAATTACTGTTTGGGCGAGTGTCAGTTGTAACGGCGTGTTATCTTACGACATTTCAGACAATACAATGACTGGGATTAGGTATGCACGAGTTTTAAATGAACAGGTCTTGCCCCATTTGACGGTACCAGAAATGAATCAAGCAATCTTTCAACAAGATGGTGCTCCACCTCATTTCGCAAATCCTGTCAAGCAATTACTAAATGGCAACCTTCATGGCCGTTGGATTGGTCGTGGAAGTGATTTTTTAGATTGGCCACCCCGATCACCTGATTTAACTGTTTGTGACTTCTTTTTATGGGGTTACTTGAAGGAACAAGTTTATACCCATAGCTTCAATAATGATGAGGAACTAAAACGATCAATAGAAGAGGAACTTCTCCGGATACCGCGGAGTTACTTTGTAAGAGCTTACGAATCATTTGTTACGCGCTGTTATCAGTGTGTTGCTGTGGATGGGTTACAGTTTGAATAATTTTGGACTTTAAGGTTTTCCATTAGGCTATGTTCTAGTTTTTATTTAAAAGTCATATTGCCCCAGAATGTAACAATAAAAATATTTTATAAAACCAAAAACACCTTTTTTAATGTTTTTAAAGTATCGTTTTTCAATATGCCGCCATTTTGTTTCTACTAAGGTTAGTGAGCTGAAATTTTTCCAGAATATTTTTAGAACCTACTCTGTAAACTGTGTAAAGTTTAAAAAAGTTCGGTGCATGAATGGGCACGTAATATAAAATCAAACGTTTAAACCCCTTCGTGGGACACTCGGTATATATTTTCCCTTCCTACCTCAACAAGCCATTTGTTCACACATTTTTTGAATGTACCTATTGAGTATGGTGCTGGAGCTATGATATGGTTGGGTAAATTCAGGTATAAAACATTAGCAATATAAGAAGGATTTGTTTTGTTTATTAATTTTGTAATTTTCGGTACCGCGATTCTAAGGTTTATTGACGTTCTCGTAAAATGGCTGTGGATTTCAAGTCTATTAACTACGGTTGGGGTTTTGAAAATATATATAGCCATTACTCTAACATACAGTTGTGTAAGGGAAAAGACTTTAAATTCATTGCACAAAAGATCTGTTGAATATCTCCTAATTTTGCGGAGAGCTGTTTTAATAATTGCTTTCTGTGTCGTTTCCAAAGCACTTAAAGACGATTTGTATGTACCACCCCACGCTATTATGCCATATTGAAGTAGTGATTGTACATAGGCGCAATAAACGTTTCTAATCAGATCCTACGTTAAGATTTTACTGAGCACTGAAAACATAAATATTAACTTTCTTAATTTGTTCCTAAGCTGTTGTATGTGCGGTACCCATTTTAAACGCATATCAAACACGATACCGAGATACTTAAACTCACTCACACATTCTACAACCTCACAAGACACACATCCATTAAGGCCACCACCACATATATGAAGATGCAAATTAATGTTTATTGGATCACGATCAGCCCTTAAAGAGATTGGCAAGCACTTTGTCTTCTGTAAATTTACAGTGAGTCAATTCTGATCAAACCATCGCTTGACAGTAAGCAAGCCACGCTCAGCAGAGCCGAAAACCTCCTCCCAGCTGGCTCCTTCAAACAACAAAGCCGTGTCATCGGCGTAAGGCCAAGTCAAATTACTCACTAAGATACAAACTCAGAAATAGTTACAACATTATTTAAGCATTTTGTGTACATTAACAAAAAACTCAACTAGTGTATAAACAGCTTTTTTTAATAGGAAATTTGTAATTGCTGTTTTAAAATATTTCAAATCAAGATTCTGTACGTGAGCTTGCAAACTATTATATAATCTTATCTGCATAGATATATAACTGTTAATAACTTTGCAAAGTCTTAGTGCTGGCTGTTCTAATTGAGCGCAATTCCTAGTTCTATATGTATGCATTGTGTTACATTGATTAAAATCCTCTATGTGGCTTTTTACATATAACAGATTGGCTTGGATAAATAAGCTAGGCAGGATTAGTATAGATTGCTCAATAAAATGGGGCTTACAGCTGTATTGTTTTTTCAAACCTATCATCAATCTGATAGTGCGCTTTTGGCATTGGAAGACATCTTGTGCTCCCAATGAGTTGCCTCATAACATAACCCCATATAATAAATGACAGTGGAAAAAAGAAAAGTAGGCCAAAGTATTCTTATCAACGTTAAAGATTATTTTAAAGATATCACGGTAAACAAGAGTGGCCCAAGAACAGAGCCCTGGGGCACGCCTCTGATAACAGTTTGAGCATCCGACTCCTGGCCTTCCAGTATAACAACTTGACTTCGATTTTTTAAGTAGGATTTCAAGTCTTAACTCATTGCCCTTAACTCCATACATATCTAATTTAGTCAATAAAATCTCACGAGAAATAACATCAAAAGCTTTACTTAGATCAAACATTGTTAAATTAGATAAAATAGACCCTTTTTCAAAAACATCTACATACAACATCATTAACAGCATCAATAGTACATCTACCAACCATGAAACCATACTAAACTTTGTTGAAAAGATTGTTATTAACAAAGTGCAGATGAAGTTGCCTTTTCATGCATATTTCTACTACTTTTGAGATAATAGTACCAGAGCGATTACTGGGAAAAATACCTTGAACCAAGATTGCATTAATTAGGTAGGTAATTGGAATCAAAATTGATGAGATAATTTTCTTAACAATTGTGTTTGAAAAGCCATAGTAATCTTTACTATTAGAAGCTTTTAAGTTATTAACAACATTCAATACTTTCTGCTCAGATACATAATACCACTTAAAAATATTTTTATGAGATTAATTGGGGGTATTGACAATAAATTTTTCGTACCTAGGTTGACTGTTGCTTATGTTACTTAAACCAACGTTTTCAAAGTAATTATTGAAATTTTTTGGTGAAATTGAATTGATTGAAACAGTTTTAATCATCCCAGATTCTCCCGTAGTTACTTTCCAGGCTGTACTAGATTTATTTTTAGCATTGATTATTTTAGCCTAATTAAACTTAAACTTAGCTTCTTTAATTTGTTTCAAATATATTTGTTTACAATTATGGAAAGCCATTTTATCTGCTTCAGTTAAAGAGATTTGTATTTACTTTGTAAGCCTATCATAACATTCCTTATCATACCAATCTCGGGGTATACCACATTTTTTGGGTTTAATAATTTGAATTCGAATTTCCAACCACCTTTTTTATTACCATAGGACAGGTTCCGTCAAATAACTTAATCACTATATTAAAAAATAAATTAAATACCATTTCTGCACAAGTAATTCTATATAAAAAAACCCCAATCATTTTCACAAAGCTTAGACACGAAATGATCTACATTATAGCAATGTTAAATTTATTAAACTCTGTTTAATCTATCAATAATATACATTGATTTTATTAAGTTTAATCATAGAGAAAAAATACATTCAACAGATCTGTACATATTCTAAGTGGCTAACCTTCTCAAAGAAGTTCATTATAATTTATTTATTATATCAGGGTACAAAATACCAGGCAATTAAGAGTTTTCTGTAACTATGCACTTCAAACATGCCTTTTGAAAATATGACTTCATGTTGAAAAAGTGGTAAAATAAGAGTTTATAATTCTTGGTGAGGTTGATTTTAGCCGCGGAAAACCGAAAACACTAAGTTAGTTTTATGTGATAGTGAAAAAACCAAATTTTACAAAAACTGAAATTTTTCAACATTTTTCATTTTACTTTTTTTGTGCTGAACACGACTATATTGTTGGTTTTTCAAAAATTAATATTTCAGACCGAAAAATATTCTCTTTACTTACCTAACCAAACATAACTTAACTTATCCAAATCGTCTATGGGACATTCCTAATCCTACAGAAATTGTCGTAATTTGCTTCAATTCGGATGCCTGACCTTCTATTAGAATTTGTTTTTAGTGGCTAGTCATAGCTCCTATTAACATTGTGTATATGGCCACCATAGGTGATTTGCCGTAAACGTAGTTTTACCACGATATATTGAGAAATAATTGTCGTAAACCAAAATATTTTTTAAAATTATTTTCAGCACAAAAAACTACATCAAATTTTAAAAAATGATGAAAAAATCACGAAAAATAACGGAGATAAATCGAAAAATAACAATTTCAAAAACTAAGAATTTTAAATTTTTTTCCTATATAATGTTATTTATGAGAATAAAGTGTTTTCTCATAAAATATAGGCCTGATTCTACCCACTGGTGATAGAATGTCAAGACTGGCGAGGCGTCTAGAAAGTGCATAAATACCGAGTTTTCATTCAGATATTCCACTATTAACCTTTCAGAGGTGACACTGATTTGAAAACACAAAAACTGACACAAGGAGTTTTTCTCCAGGTTATGGAATACACCATAATTTTTTAAATATTTATTTACAAACTATAAACATAAATATATTTACAAATACACTTAACATCAAATAAAAATACAAAATGAGAAATTACATATTTAGGTTTTGATTAAAAGTACATAATTGTACAAATTAGATGTTCATAATTGTAAATCTAATTTGTACATTTGATTAGATTTACATTGTTGAAATATTATTGAAGTTACAATTCCAGAATGTATAAATTGATATTAATAAAATGTTTTGTATGTAATTATTATAAGCTTAAACGGAACTAAAATATAAAATAACAAAAAAATGTATGTTTATTTTTTATCTTGGGCGTACTTCCTGAAAAATTCTGAAGCCGTTATCCACATCATCATCATCACTAGCTGTGTTTTGTTCAATTTCATATTCATCTGGAAACAGCAGTCTCAGACAATCACCAGTTCCCATTCCATATCTAGCTTCTTCTCTTTCGACACTGTTCATTAGTATATTTATCCTCCTTTCTTGATCAGAATCTATTGTATTTAGAAAATATGACTTAACTCTTTCGGTACTGGACCAAAAATTCAAATTCTATCTGAGAAATACCATTGCATTAAACCAATGGACTGCTGAGGTATATTGGCCCCTAGTCATAAAATGAGTTACTGCACTAAGAACTATAACTAAAACTGTACACAATCCTAAAGGTTTGCTGTTTTTTTTTTCAAAAATTAACATTTTTAAGACACTTATAAAAAAGTTAGCAGTTATGGTTTGGGAGGCATAGTGGATGGACTACCTTAAAACACTTTTTACAATGGAATGTTGATTTCTTTTGTTTGCCTCCAATCTTTGTGTTAGTTGCACTACAAAATGAGCTGTTCTTTGCTCTGTCTAAAGGTATTTTTTCCAAAAATTGGTTTAGTCAGAAATGTCTTTACTATCTTCTGATAACAATCCATCGCTTAGATTTTATTCATCTAATAAAGCACAAACTGTATTCTCGCTTTCTGGCAATTTTGAACGTTTTATTTTTAAGAAAGTAGTAACTAAACTGACTAATAAATATTATAACCAAACAACGTTATAAAACAAGTATGCTGCACAGACAGATGAAAGATGACTGACTGATGCTATACCAGTGAGTGAATGTATGAAACAAAACAAAACAAACAGCTGACTTGTCAGCGCCTTCTAAATTAGAAGTTAACAAAGTAGAAATATAAATATATATACTCGTAATCTATGTTTATTTGTAATTATTTTCATATTACATATGATTGGTATTGATATAAAATAAAAATTAAATTAAAAAAATTCTGAGCGTCCCGATATCAGGACTTTGGTATTTCTCAACCGCCAAGCCCACGTCCTGATATAGGGACGTTAGTATTTCTCGTCTGCTCGGCTCACGTCCTAATATCAGGATGTTAGTACGGAAAAGGGTTAATCTACCATAAAAGGGCTTAGCACAGTTACACAAAACAACTAATTACAATATTTACATAAAACACTAACATAAAACTCTTGGAGGAAAACCACAAACAAATGGTGACACATGGAGTAATTGTCCGTGATTACAAACGAGATCGGTGACACATGGCCTAGTGCTCTGTGCCACTACAGGAAACGCTAGCAGACTGAAACAATAAAACCATAAACCGAATTAAGCCACAGGAACGTGTAACTAGAAAGAGGCTTAAGTACACGGGGGTTGGCGCTGCTGACATAAGTACAACTATCATATTTTTACAAATTATGTGGCACCCAGAGGAATAGGCCGTGATGTCACCTCTGGAAGGTTAAGACGTTGAATTCAACCAAGAAGGGTATGTAGCAAGAACCCAGAGGGGACTCCACAAGAAAGATAAAATGGATATGATATTGCTCAGGCAAATCTAACAACATAATTTCTGTTAAGGAAATAGACTAAGCATAAAACCATTGCCATAAACCATCTGTTATTGGATACTCATTCAATTTAATACGAAGGTTAGAGTTGCTAACTATAAATGAAATGGCTTAATAATGCATCTAGCCAACCTGGTTTTATCTATTGAATACACCCAAGATGAACTGGAGGAAAATGAATAGTTAGTAGGGTAATTGTAGATACATGTATAGCCTATATAGACAATTATATACATATATTTACAATGATAAGGCAATATTCCATCATTATTTACTTGATTAAAACATGAATGGAGTCGAGAACCTACCTTTCGAACACTCTTGCAACTAGGCTTACTCACATTATAGAAATAATATGCTAGCCTAGGTTAGTAGCTTGTGACATTTAAATGCATCCCTAGATTAAATATCTTAACAACCAATCATAATATAGCAATAGTTTGTTTGCTTGTAACGCTGAAGGCATCCCTTAATTTTAATATAGCTTTAACTTACTTCAGTGAGGATGGGAACTTATCCTTGAACAATGAAGCATCATTGTACAGTACAGATATGGACAGTAATATCCAAACCACTATGATAACAATATTTCAGGACAGCAGGAGTTATACCTCCAGGTTCAAGATTATTAATGGTAGGCTTACACTATATTTTATCACTGATTATTTTCCCCATGTTTTATCCTGCACTTTGACAGCCAATGAACACATATGAGAATATGTTCATTGATAAATTGTATGTCCAATAATAGCCACAAAATTAAATGTATGTTAATGTTACTAATTTAATTAATACATAAATTAGAAGACACCTTACATTTTAAAAACAAATGATCTTGAGAAGTAGGACTATTGCTAAACTTGAATTAACTTTCACTTGACTCTCAATGAACAAGATATATGGACTAAAGTACAACAATTAGATATTCCTCGGTTTGAATACTAACAAACTTTCACTTACTTGTTGTAAAAATGTGTAAAATTCTCAAAATGTTAAAGAAGGCCTAAGCATACCTTGACGAAACGCCCTATACTGGGTTTGTGTAAAGTGTAATTGGTCAATTAATGTATTTAGTAATCAAAACACTAGCTCACTGCCACAGCCTACTAGATTACTGTAAATAGTGTAAATTGGACGGTACAAACTAGGTCAGCCGTTGTTGGAAAAAACCTGTAATTGTATAACAAGTTTATATAGTACACAATGTATAGTATTGATTATGTTAACTTTTAGAATCCGAAAAATAATAAAACTACTTAGCCACCAAAGTGGTTTTTAATTACAAAAAAATTATAATACTACACAAAACACTCCGATAAATTTGCAGTTGATATAATACTGAGAGTAAAAATGTATGGAAGATGATTTGTAAAAGAAGGCAATTAGTAGAGTTTACGAGTTAAGCCATAAATATTATTATAAAAATTACATTAAACTCAATGATATATTGCCTCTTTTTATTTAAACATTAAGTATACCGTACCTTACTTTTGTAAAGGACATTTTTATTAATTTTAGTGCTTCCCCTCAATTTTTCAACTAGGTCCCACAAATTGTGAGTACCACAACACTATGTGGCTTTTTTGATAGATTAATGCATACAATGAATTTATATAATACGTATTGTGATGCGTTGTAATGACGAATGTATTTCTTAAAACTTTGTTAAATTTGACATAACATCAAATGCATTTGCTATATACTTTTGTTATATGTGGAACGTCAGGCCCCCGGGTACCTCTGGTTGGCCTACCTTACTGATATGACCGCCCTACCATGAACTCATCGATTTCAAAAGTTAACAAAGATCTATGGTACTCATATTCTTGTTACAAACAAGTGGCTTATGTTTCCTTAGATTTACTGACTCGTTCCATGTTTACTAGACATGCCTTTCACCTCAACTTATTGGTAAAAACCATCTTGCCAAACTTTTTTTAAATACCTTAAATACCCCACCTGATCATAGTGCTTCTTACAGGTCTCAGGATCCTACTTCAGCTTCTCAAATGTTAGAATCATTGAATTCCCCTCAACTACCTTGCACACACCAGTACAATATAAGGTACTTTCAAACCAGTGTTCTAAAACCCGAATGTTTTTTAACAAACATTTCTTAGGGGAATATCTAACAATCTTAAGGAAGATAAGGAAACACACTGCTTAAGCTTTAAGCTAATGCATCAAAACATACAGAGCCTGTCGAATAAAACTGAGAAATTTGAATTATTTATTGTCAAGGAATCTCCAGACCTCATTAGTGAGACTGAACCCTTTATGAAATCTCACTAAGCATTAAATTCCACACTGAATTAATTTCAATGTGTGACATCTTTATGTAGGTATCATTTGAGGGGAGAAGGTGTTGATATATGGGCTAAGCCCAGCTTACAATGTACACTCTTGAATGTAAACAGTTGGTTTTGGAGATGGTATGTGAACTTTTTGTGAAAACCCCCCTCACTTTTTTACCAGTAAAACCATAAAATTTAATGCAAACTATAAATAGTTTGAGTAATTCAAAAAGTGAAGATTATCTTGGCATATCAAATGTTATACTTAAATATATTGCTTATGAAATCGCTTCCCCTTTGACACATATAGTAAATTCCATCATAATGCCAGGTGTTTTTCCTAAGATCTGGAAAGTCTCCACAGAAAAGAATGAAAATATAAACCACATTAATTATTTTTCTTACACAGAACACAAAAATATCGCAATTGTGTGACATTTCTCAAAATGTTTTACATTGTAGTAACAAAATATCACAATTCTAGACACATTGATTTTTCTTGGAGGTTTTATACACACCGTAATTTATTTTATTTAAGTATTTTTACGAATTAATTGTCTTTACAGATATGGTACCGTACGAAAAAAACTACAACCAGGCAGGGGTGGGATGCAAATGCTATGCACGTAGAACTAGGTCTTTAATGAAGAGGATAGGCCTTCTACGATGCTATCCAACATCGCAGAACAGTAAAATGAAACGCCCAGGTTGTGATTACATCTACCAAGATGCGCCAGCAGAAGACTGGATACAATGCTCAGCTCACGTGGTGGCTCAGTGGCTAAGGCTTTGACTGTGGAATGTAATTTCCAAGGTTCGAATCTCCCGTCACTCGTTTAATAAAGTTCATGCACATGTCTGTAGGTCTTTGTCAATTGAAGAGTGAAGTTAAAAAAAAAAGAAAAAAAAGCTGCTCTAGTTTTATTTTTAACATGTAGGAATACATGAAACCATAGTTGAAATATTTTGAAAAGTTATCATACATACACTTTAAACTCGATTTTATATGAGTATTTACTTACTTTATTTCTTATTGATTAAACCTACTTAAATGTTCTTCTGTTAGACCCAACTTATTTACATTATCTATACATATCATCTTGACCCGTGCATGGAGCAGGTTGACAAATTTGCATTAATTAGAAAAAATATAGTTATTTCAGGTCTTTTTAAAAATAGTTATTTTCACCTTACTAGTTTGTAAATCATTAATTTATAAAAAAATAATTTTGTATAAGTCCTCATCTTGTCCCGGTTTTCCTCATAGCATGATTGTAAACGACCAATTTTTATTTTAGTTTTACAATTTATATGTCAAATGGTTGTTCTTAATCATTGGTTGGTGTGAACTACGATTAAATAAGTACTAATCTGCATGCGCTTTAAAATTTTTAAAGCCACCTTTTTCGATTTTCCAAAGGCTGATCCAAAAGAAATTCAGATTTTTAAATGTGTATATTAATAGATTAGTTTTCATAAAGGTGTATATATTTGAAAAATAATTTGTGTTTCACGAAATTTTGTTACATTTTAGTAGTCTACATATCGAAGGACAAATCAAGTTCCTAAGTTTTGTTAACCAGTATTTGTAGGTTCTAAAAAATCCATCGCTTCTTGAATAAAGACATTTCATGACGCGAACAAATACTTTAACAATACAATACAATAACAGGTATGGTGAACAAATATCTGTTATTGGAGTGTGTTTTTTTTATGAATTATTATCTATAGCAAATTTAATGTAGTGTTAATAAGAATTATAGTCCATCGAATATTTTTTGTAAACTTTGATCAGCAACCAATATGTTTGACATTTTAGCCCCCCATCTCGAGCACATTTTACTGTCAGTTATTATAAATAAAAAAGGATCACCATTGATAAATAACGTTGAAGAGAAAATGTTGATTATAGATTAGTGTTGGTTTGACGAAAAATCCGTGTTTATATTTTTGTTCACCATATATATTTCATAATTTTGGGAAACATCTAAACTTGTAATGGATGTCAAGGATTACTCCAAACATTAGGCTAAACCTCCCACCCTAAAAAGTCAAGGGAGCAACGATGGGTGGAGGGATTTCTAATAGATCTATTTTTGAACAAGACATCTGTAACTCTTATTAGTCTACTGGGAGAAGACATTTCCGAGGAGTCTGGTATACTCGTGTTCGACTTTGTGGCAATGCTGGAATAAGCTAGTAGTGGCGTTCAAGCTTTTAACATTGATACAGTTGAAGTAGTAGTAGTTTCGACCGTACAAGTATGTAAGAGATTAAAAATACTCTAGTCACAGAGTTTAAAGCTTTTAATTAAATCCACATAGTTAAATCCCTAAATTTTTATTATTTGGGGGAAATTAATTCATCCTGTCCGTTTTGTAGAATGTATCCAAACTTACAATACTTTTAATTAAATTAATGTAATTAATAATTACAAGGCTTTAATTATTTGAATTTTAAATATATTTTACATCATGAAGATGTAGTTTTAATGGTTGCAAATACAGTACTGATAGTAAATTTCCACTATA
Source organism: Stictocephala bisonia (assembly GCA_035578905.1). Taxonomy (NCBI): domain Eukaryota; kingdom Metazoa; phylum Arthropoda; class Insecta; order Hemiptera; family Membracidae; genus Stictocephala; species Stictocephala bisonia. The sequence continues at coordinate 770,991 of JAQJVL010000178.1, read as the reverse complement.
AAATTCACTTAGTGTAAATATTGTGGTTTACACAATAGTATTTTAATTTCTTCTGATATTTTTATATAAGTAGTTCTTATTTTATGAAACTATTACAGTTGATTGTTTTGTAATGATTAATGTTAAAAGAAAACTGTTACAAGCTTGTGGATATTATTTCATTGCTTTATGATAACGAACTATACTGATGTGTTGGTAGGATATTTTATTTGTAAGTTTGGCAACATCAGAACCTCGAGAGTGAGTCAGCCTCCAAGGCACACGCTCCCTTGTATTCACTACGCCGACGTTGCCAGTCGCCTGTCTCTATTCGTTTATTTATAGTCGTCAACCATGTTATCCACGCGAGTCGTGGTTGTGATTTGTGAAACATTTAATGCGTTAATCTTTAAACGTGTTGGTGTCTTTTGGTAGCTGATGTTGATAATTTTGTAAAAGTAATACACATATTTATTTGTCTTATTCATGAGTATTTTTATTTAACTAAGATATATGAGATAGTAAAATTTTGACCTTTACCAATCAAACCATATTGCGTACGCAATTCAAAGCGACGAGGCATCTGCCTTCAATAATTACATGCTATTTTGTTGTAACTCCGTGTCCGTCAATGGCGGGGTTCATGACAACTTCCTGAGGCCATTAAACCTCTCTTACATAATTACCAAAGTCTCGAGCGTTTTATCATCATCAACATTTTATATTCTATGGCTTTAAGATTGTTATTGAATATTTATTCAAAAAAAAAGGTACCAAATCCAGACTTGTTATTACTTTAAAAGACTTAATTTTTTGTAAGTAACGATATTCTTATGCTTTTAATTATGCATATTCCCGTATATTTGTTATGCTATTGCAGTTTGACTATCCCAAATCAATGTCAAACAAAACAGCTAAAAGTGAAACTCTCCAACCAAATGTTTTATATATATACATTTTAATCATGGCCTTTTTAGAAAAATCATAAATGTTGTACCCAATCATATTAAAACCAACCCAAAATATAATATTTATAAGTTTATGTTTGGCCAAGGAACGCTACATGTATCACTAACTCAATTTGGCTCAAGTTCTAATCGCCCACAAGTGCGTCAAATTATTTATGCTGTATAATTGTAGAGGTTCATTATACATATAATAATATCTTTATATATTTGAGATTTTTCTAATCTTATATTTACCAAACCACATAAAAATTCATTATAAATAGATGATCAGTTGTCTAACAGCATTGTAAGTCTTAACATGAATAAGGTCAAATTAATTTTAAGATAAATCGAACTATCAATTCCACCATCAGAACCGAATAGTTAATAAATAAAACTATTTACAGTCATACAATGTTCGATTTGTATTATATATTGTGAAATACCATGATCAAACCATTTTGTTAGTATTCATTTTGTATACATTCTACAAACCTTTTTCACGCTGGTTGTCTTTGTAGTTGTTTCCTCCCATTCTTGAATAAATTCTTCTGTACCCATTTTGTCACACCACTATTCTTTCACAATTCTGAATCCACTAGCTTTCAGGTATAAATTCAGAGCACCTTTGCCTATGTCGTCTCTATAAATAGAACACATTGCCACATTAGGCTAACTCCTATTTAACTCAGGAATATATTGGTAATGACGGAAATTCAAAAGTTATTTATCGTATTATTTACTTCAGATGTAAAATGTATCAATTTTAAGTTAATTTTATATTGATAGGTCATAAAAAAATTGTTTAATACAATGAAACCCCTATAATTTATAAATTCTAAAGTACTGACTGTATAAAATAATCTTTATTGGTACATATTCTTACTTCAATTAATAGATTTTTAATTAGTATAGTGTTTACACATTATACTAATTAAATCCTACATTGCACGAAATAGATCTAACTAGCGATAACAAAACAAACGACTTAAATCGACACTAATATAGGAAATTTGTACATATATATATATAACAATGTTATATAGTAGGCCTATAATTATTAATTTAAACAGGATAGTAAAGATATGCAATAGCAGTCGCACTCGAGTTCAATAACACGACTATTCCAACATTTACGATCCAGTGTAAAACTCTAAAAAACGAAACGACTGACCACTGGCAACCAAATGATGTTGCAACTTGAGATGATAAACAAAGTAAGAGACTGAAGCCGGAGCTATTCTGAAAAGCGACTGACTGTTTCCGTAATCCAGAGTCCCCCCACCCTCCAGCGACATCACTGGCTTGGAACCTTCCACAGAATTAGCGGCGTCATTAAAATTGTGACGCCCTTGAAATAGGACAAATTTACAAGAGCTAGTTGCGACCAGAATAAACGATTAATTAATTGAAAGCGCTCGGTATTTTGATGTTTCGTTAAATGTATACTGACTATAACAGAAACGTGTAATAAATTATTAAGACCGAGATTCTAGATGTTGACAGTAGGTTAGAGTTAGAATACCTTCATGTTCATTTAAGGTTTCGTCCATTTTCAGTGAAGTTCACTCGATTACTGTTCATATTCGCGCATACTATTTAATGCTCTTTGCTTTTTCTACGTTTGTTATCATTTCAACCAATTAGGCCATCTAGTGACTCGATATATATGATAAGATTCTATTACCATCTCAAATACAATAAAACCAATTGAATATGATATGAATTTCACCTGTCCCACAGATTCGACTACCAAACATCAAACTGATGGTGGCTCAGGCTTCGGACGGCGGATGGTAAGATTCAAGGTTCGACTTTACATTTGAGTTAATCTCCACAATACTTCACTTATTTGTTAAAGTTCATGCATATACGTACAGGCCCATGTAATGGAACTGGTGAGTGAAGTTGAAAAACGAAAAAAGATTGTTAAGTTTCTTGAGGAATACCCGCCCTACGTTAAGCCTTTTTTAATCCACCTTGGATGACAGATCAAATTTAGATTCTTAACGAAATAAAGCTATGAAAAATTAACGTATTTTAACTGAAATTAAATAACAAAATATATGTACACCATTTTTAATCGTTGTGTCAAGCAGATTTACTTTGATTGTTTGCTGATGTGATATATATTTTGTGACTGTTTGCTATAGAGTTCTTGCTGATGTGAGATGTATTTTGTATCATAACTTATATATATTACCGAGACTGCTGAGGTCTTTAATCAACACGAATTAATACATTTACTGGGGATGACATCCCTCAGAATCGGTAAATTAATGTAACTTTGAATTAACTCAGAATTGCAGTACAATTGAGGGAAATTCTATCCTGAACAAGTTTATGTACCTAAAAGTGGTGCTATAATACTTTATGTTTTGGATGTGGCCGTTGAGGCTCCTGGGCCTGACAGACGCATCAAAAACTGTTCTTGATCATTTCTGTAAATGTATTGAAGATTTGAACCAGTATTGCCACCACTGCCTCAGGATTGTTTAAAAATTATATACCACTACCTACACTACATTATCTGAAGTAGAGAGCTTTTTGAAACATTCCTTCTGACTGCTTTGTCCATGGTGTCGAGTCCAATCAAACCGGTGTAATTCATACGTACACCCACTAGATGGGACAGGAAGAAATTTACTTTGCTGGTTGTATTTCATACATTTTTTCTAACATTGCAACATAGATTACATACTACGATCAATTGTTCTAAATTAGTTACATTTGTACACAGCCATATCCAAACGTACAATATGAAGAATGCACACCAGAATATCCCAAAGATAAATCTTACATCTATACACAAAACCTGGCTTTTCTTCGTCTTTGCTTTTGCCACTTGTTTTCTATCGTCCGTCATAATGGCGACGAATTACGGAACTACGCCATTCTGAATGGAGCCAAACTCCCCAAACTATTTCGAAAGTTAATCAGCCCGGCAAGCCAAGATCCCTTAAGCCATCACTGTTTGTTTAACCTACCTCCTCGAAGGAGCATACTTAGTGACGAAATACATTGTGTGTCGTTTTTATTGAAGCAGTAGAGTTTACCCTTAACAGTTTTAGTTTTACAAAGCCTCTTATTTGTCCCACTTAAAAAAACCGGTTATAATGCAGCTTTGGATTAGCTATTTGGAAACATAGTTTAAAAATGTCCATTCGATTCGTAAGGTTAGTGAAATAATTGAGGACATAATTTGTATAGTAAAAGGGTTTTGTAGATTTTAGGGTATCCAAATTTACTGTCATCAAATTGGAAATGAAATACATTTGAATGAACTGAAAACAATCAATTTGCTACAAAGATAGCATTTATTTATAATTAACGTAATGACCATACATTCCTAAGTGATGTTTTAGAAGTATTCTTCAAATCTGTTTCATAAAAACTTACTGGGCATGAAACTTCTTATAAATATTTTGAAAAACCACTATTTTACAAATTTATTTACAACAATATAAATAACTATAGGTGATTATTTCAATATAATGTTAATTTGGATGCAAAGGAATCTAGTAAAAGAACAGCATTAACATCAGTCGGGAGTTAATAGTTTTCCATTACTTATGAAAATGTATATTTTATTGCAATTTATGCCAGTCTGATACTATATTGGACTTGACCAAAACTAATTTACCGCAGACTAACTGTAGATTTCAACAGCCGACACGAATCAACGTACTGTAGGCCTACTGTAATAAATGTGTTTCTACCAACACGTAGTATAGCTGTAGATTTCAACAGCCGACACGAATCAACGTACTGTAGGCCTACTGTAATAAATGTGTTTCTACCAACACGTAGTATAACTGTAGATTTCAACAGCCGACACGAATCAACGTACTGTAGGCCTACTGTAATAAATGTGTTTCTACCAACACGTAGTATAGCTGTAGATTTCAACAGCCGACACGAATCAACGTACTGTAGGCCTACTGTAATAAATGTGTTTCTACCAACACGTAGTATAGCTGTAGATTTCAACAGCCGACACGAATCAACGTACTGTAGGCCTACTGTAATAAATGTGTTTCTACCAACACGTAGTATAGCTGTAGATTTCAACAGCCGACACGAATCAACGTACTGTAGGCCTACTGTAATAAATGTGTTTCTACCAACACGTAGTATAGCTGTAGATTTCAACAGCCGACACGAATCAACGTACTGTAGGCCTACTGTAATAAATGTGTTTCTACCAACACGTAGTATAACTGTAGATTTCAACAGCCGACACGAATCAACGTACTGTAGGCCTACTGTAATAAATGTGTTTCTACCAACACGTAGTATAGCTGTAGATTTCAACAGCCGACACGAATCAACGTACTGTAGGCCTACTGTAATAAATGTGTTTCTACCAACACGTAGTATAACTGTAGATTTCAACAGCCGACACGAATCAACGTACTGTAGGCCTACTGTAATAAATGTGTTTCTACCAACACGTAGTATAGCTGTAGATTTCAACAGCCGACACGAATCAACGTACTGTAGGCCTACTGTAATAAATGTGTTTCTACCAACACGTAGTATAGCTGTAGATTTCAACAGCCGACACGAATCAACGTACTGTAGGCCTACTGTAATAAATGTGTTTCTACCAACACGTAGTATGGTAATTAAGACACTGTTTAATTAACTACAGTTAAAGTTTAGAACATTATATTAAACGCGTATTAATTAATGAAATAATTTGTCATTTTAAAAATGTGTGAGTTATATACAAATTTACTTTAAGAACAAACATACCTGGATTAAAAATTTCTTACAGAAAAATAAAATAAAATCGTTACTCGTTGCTCAAAATAAAATTGTCCACCAACATCTATAGTTAGATACGCATTAGATATGTTAATTTAGCACTGTTATTATGTTAACTGGATTTATTCATTGTAAAATTTATGAATATTCTTGTTTAGAAACAAAAAATATCTTCGCTATATATAGTTATTTTGAATGTCTTGAAACTATTCACAACATTAGGTTGGAATATTGATTAACTGCTACACATTGTAATGTACAAGTGTATAATAGCAATTGGTGAGTCCTGAGTTCTACTGCTTTATCTCTGGTTTATTCTATCTGTGCTCCCGTATGGCTTAACAGGACACGTGTACAGCGGTTCCCTCATTGCAACCCCTCTACCCTACCATGACTCCCGGACCATAAGTGCCTTGCAACTTAGCTCCTCCGGATACAAGACGCAAAGAGGCACTTCTCAGAAAGTTCAAAACGATTTTATCTAGTTCGAGTCCCCCCATTTTGCGAGATATCTCACAACATCCAGCACAGGTGTAGGAAGACTGGAAATATAAATGGGGAGTGGCAAATGATCAGTCATGTTATTGCGGAGTCGAAGTTCAAACTATGGATCACATAGTTAATGACTGTCCATTGCGTTCTTTTCAGAGCGGATTAGCTAGTCTTCATTCAATCGGAGAAGCAGATGTTGAATCGTTGCGAAATCTGGATTTGACTGTGTGATGGGAGATCGATATTTATTTAAAACAGCTAAGGCGATCCCACTTTTTAAGAAAGGTGATCCTTTGCTTGCAAACAATTATAGACCAATTTCAATTTTTCCTGTTTTAAGTAAAGTTTTTCTTAAAAAATTGATGACATTCTTAACTGAGTTTGACATAATTTCGTCAAATCAGTTTGGTTTCTGAAAAAAACATAACAAGAATTTATGCAATTTCAACTCTTCTCGAAATTATCAAGGAGGGATTTGAGAACCGAGAGATTGGTGTGTTTCTTGATCTCTCTAAGAGAGTGTGGGTCATTCAATACTGGTTCATAAGCTAGAAACATGGGACTCGTGGTCTTCCTCTTATGTGGCTGAGTTCCTATCTCAGTGGTAGAGGTCAGTGTGTTCAAATCGGCAGTGCTGTGTCACCTAGACTTGCTACGAACCAAGGAGTTCCACAGGGATCTATACTTGGTCCTGTGTTGTTTTTAATTTATGATTTGGACAAATCAATCCAGAATGGAAAAATAGTCCAATATGCAGGTGACACGACTCTCTTTTTTAAATCTTTCACAAGAGAAAACCTAGAAATAGAATCAGTCATTGAACTGGGTTTATGCATTCAGTATTTTCCATACATACAACTGCCATTTTAATACACAGTTAATTTATCACTACACAGCTATAATGTAATGAAACTTCTTTTTTATACTTTTTAGTGTAATTATTAAACAATTATCGTGTCGGATTTGAAACAAAGTGTCCATACAATGATGGAAAAGAGTTCCATACAGGATTATCAGTTTTCAAAATGAAATGTTGTTTTATGGATCAATGTTATAATTCCATTCCAAGAAATAGGAAACAGTTTTTTTATTTCATTTCAGTTAGAACACCAAGTTCCTTTCCAATTTGCAGTCTTGAAGTTGGCCAATGCTAGTCCCCAAATTATTCTGTCTAAACAAACACAGTTTCTAAGTTGAGTGCAACTACGTGCTTCATGCTTTTAGAGAACACATGAACCAGTCCTATGAAAATGATTTGGAAATAGAAAATACTCTTAAAGATTCTGTGGGGCTGATTTATAAGATTTCCACAGTAACGTCCAATTAATCGTGTATTTAATCACCAATGGCGCATTTGTTGAAATATTTGCTTCAATTGACCCATTTCTGCTTTATTTATAACTTCATAACTTATAACTTCTTCATAAGCCGATCTTATATATTCAGCGTTACATTAATTAATGATAATCATACAATGTTTATCTTCAAGTTAAGGGCAACTGTCTTCAATGGGTGTGAATGTGCATATGACATTTCTATGTTTATCTTTAAAAAGTAACAACAATTAATAGCCCAGTAACACATGAAGCTAACCTCCTTCAATATTACAACTAAATATACTTGAACATGGCTATTGCAACTGAATTATACAATGTAAAAATTATTCTTTTAAAGTTGAGTGGATCTACCTCATCTTACAATATAATATCGTTAACTCAGAACTATAAAATGAGAGTGTAATACTGTTGTTTTAATTGTTACCATTTTCAGTAACATTTAAAAATTTTATTTAGTAAATGAATTTTTAGTTAGGAAAAATAAATTAGTAAAACTGATTTATCCATCGGTCGAAATTCATCAAGGATAAGCCGTTCAACGCAGAGGGCAGAGTCGGCACACGCGCTTCCTAAACTCATCCCAGAATAACTGCCTTGGCTTCAGTTTACTACTATTCAAATAGCTTGCTTTTTGAAGCCTATAGAATCTTTTCAATTTAGTTTTATGTACCTCTAAGTTATATATTCTCTTGAACGTTCTTTTCGACCAATTCATAATTGTTTAAAAGTTAAATAGTTAAGAAAGTATTGAAATGGGCACATAAAGTTCAGCATTACAAATTTTCCAATCCTATTTTAAACATATTGTTGAGGTTACGTTTTTAAGTAAACATTATGAAACAACATATATACACACATATATATATATATACATATATATATATATATATATATATATATATATATATATATATATATATATATATATATATATATAAAACATTAGAGATATTTGATGAGGCATTGGTGATTCGTGAACTGAACTTACATACGCCGTCTTTTAGACAAGTCAGAACTCAGGAGTTGCAGATTAAAACTGACAGTAGGCCTAATAGAGTTTTCCAGTCTGTATGATAACAAACTTGCCAGCTTAGCATTGGTATGCTTCAGGAATGGTCCTTGGTACTTTATTAACGTTGGTGGTTCGCCTTCGTTTTTAGTTTATCTAAAATGTATCGGCGATACTTACGTTGACGTGTCGGCAGTCGGCACCTCTCTTAGAGCCTCAGGGAATAATACAAGAAGGTTCTCAAATACATGGATTTGTTTCTGAACTCAGTAAATGCCCAAACTTCTCAAATATAAAAGCACCAGAGCAGTTATGATCTGTTTTATGTGTTGAATAATTTAGTTTCAGTTCCACAGAATAAGCCAAGTTTTTGTTGAGTTTTATTGAATAATTAGAACTTAAAAAATGTAAAACCATTTAATTCGTTCGTTAATGGCTGTGACTACTGGCTGTGACTACTAGCTATGACTACTGGCTGTGACTACTGGCTGTGACTACTGGCTGTGACTACTGGCTTTGACTACTGGCTTTGACTACTGGCTGTGACTACTGGATGTGACTACTGGCTGTGACTACTGGCTTTGACTACTGGCTGTGACTACTGGCTGTGACTACTGGATGTGACTACTGGCTGTGACTACTGGCTGTGACTGCTGGCTGTGACTACTGACTGTGACTACTGGCTGAGCAGTTCTACAAACTACATTAAAAATACCTGCTAATTATTTCGATGATTCTAACGATAAGCTAACATTCTTAGCTAACGTACTATTATATTACATATAGAAGTGACAATAATTATTTCTTTAAAAACACAACTTCATTTTAAATGTACACGATTAGTTGCGAAGAATTATGAGTAAAAAATTATAGTGAATGTTAACCTGGTATCAAGAGCAAATTGTATTAAAATGTTTAATGTAAAAGGTAGGACATTACATTAAGGTAGGACTTTTCATTAAGTTGGACATTAACAACTAGCAACAGTTATTACTTAAGTTAAGCCAACAATCCACTTTAAATAGACGAGTAAGTACACAAAACATACATGGATAGAGAGATGCCACCCACCCCTCTAAAAGACACCCAAAATAGAACTCTTGTCTAAATATAGCAAGGTATCTATTCCTGGATGAACGTGGACGCTCTCTTACTTTGTTTAGAGATTCCAAGTTTTTGTGCTGTTTTGAGAGAATAAAGTTTTATAATATGAAAAACTTTACCAACTCTGTTACGACTAGTCGCTGGTTTTGGGTACATTATGTGACTTGTAGGTGTTCTAACTAGGTTTTATATTTGTATGAATATATTATATTGAATTGTAGTACAGACAATATAGTATTTGAAGTTTTTTCAGGTTAGATTATTTATCTCTCATTAGAATATTTTATGTTGGGGGACGGGAGAGTGTTTGGAGCTTCATTTCCCTAATTGAAAGATACAAATACACTATATTGCTTGAAAATTAAGGCCATATAATACAACACCATTGTTTTGTTGAATTTGTTCGGTCATTTGATCTAAAGAAGTTTAGGATGACGAAGGTATTTTGAAAAAGAGGTGAAGACGTGAAGAATTTGGTTTTGTCATGGTTTGACGTAAGCTAAACAAGACCGACGCTAAGGATATGGATGCCTGTTATAGGGGTCAGGGTAGTTTGTAAATAGACCATTGAATTTATATATGTTTATCAACTTTGTCGTATATCCTACCTATCAACCGTAGGGGATTATCCGTTTAATGGTTAGTTAAGAACATATGTTCTATTTTAACAATGTCTTAAACAACTGTTTTGTTATTTTTGGAAGCGGGATTTTTCATGATAAAACTGTTGATCATTCCAATATGTTTATTGCTTTAAAAACTCCGTTTAAATTTAAGACTAAAATATTGGATATAAAAGATTATACAATGTACAAGTATAATGAACATTATAGGTTCTAATTTAACATTATTTATGCTATCATTAAACGTGGCTGTGCATGACTTGGATTTTTATGCTCAATGTGCTTGCTGTCTATAAATAAGCTCAAAGATGATGCTTCAATGGAGAGGTAGACGCCAAAGGGATGTCTTTATGACATAGATATTAATTTAACTTCCGGTTCTATATATGCAAAAAATCCAAAACTACTGTAATATAAATTACATTTTGTTTTTTTACAACAAATTTATTAAAGTATGTTTTGCATGGGGTCTATATAATTAACTAAAAATATATATATTATGTTTTTTGTAGACAATATAACTGTAAATAAAAAGCTGTTAGTAATTATTATGATTTTATAATTATTTTATAATTATTTATATTTATAATAATTAATATATAATTATTTATAATAATTATAATTATTTAATTATAATTTTATAATTATTTTATAATTATAATTATTTATAATTGCCAAAGGGATGTCTTTATGACATAGATATTAATTTAACTTCCGGTTCTATATATGCAAAAAATCCAAAACTACTGTAATATAAATTACATTTTGTTTTTTTACAACAAATTTATTAAAGTATGTTTTGCATGGGGTCTATATAATTAACTAAAAATATATATATTATGTTTTTTGTAGACAGTATAACTGTAAATAAAAAGCTGTTAGTAATTATTATGATTTCCTGTCATATTCTCCTAAAAAATTATAGAATACGTTATTGTTTCTGTTAAAAAGTTCTTCGTGTGAAAAAATCTTCAGTTAAAAAGTTCATAATAATGAAAAATAACTTAAAAAAGTAAACAAAACCAATAATCCAAAAAAACACGTAATCTGGGATGCAACTGCAAATGCATTTGCAATTTCCAAGGAAATTCTCAATTCATTAACAGCTGTCAAACTTATTAATAATATCTTCCAAATGCACAAATAAAAAATACACTTAAGTAACGTAACACATGCCCAAAAACGAAGAAAGTGTTTCAAATACTGATAAGTAGATAAATATCGGGAAACTTTGAAAAGTACGTTCTTGAAAATAAATATGAAACCATGTTACACATGAAGTGGGAGGTGCTTTAAATCCCAGTTGGGGAAAGAAAGTAGATTTATACAAACAATTCGAAAATTCATTGCACATAAATTTAAGTACAAAATGGTATAAAAGACTTGTTAAAAAATTACAAAAGTGTTATTAAAATTATGCCCATTTTAAAAACGCACTCTCAACACAAACATTTGGTGATTTCCCAACTCATATATTGGAGAATTCGAAATTAGTTATATATCAGTCTCATACACTAGCCACAATAAAAATCGAAATTTACAATTTCAAAAAAGAGTCATCTTTTCAGTTTTTAAGTTTATTTAGACTTAACCCGTTTAAAATTAAAAACTTACTCCATAAAAATGTTTAAAAACAAATATCCAATTCCTAAATTTTACTCAATCTTTGTATATAAATATCAAGCCAGCCTTTGTGACAGAACTGTATGAAACTGCTAAAACAATTAACCCCATTACAAAATAGGCGAACACATCAGGTGGAAAAATAACTGGGATGTTGCAATAAAATCTGGACACAATGCCTTCAACAAATAGAACTATTAAAAAAAGAAATACACATACTACTTTTTAACCATTAGAAAATAAACAGATACACACTGAAAAAAAACATCAACACTATCAACTGTTAGATGTGGAAAAAACTGTTTAAAAACAGCATTTGATATTTCTACAAGATATTCAACATCTATCTAACCTGATACAAATCTCAAAGTCTTTACATTAAAAAAAAAAATAAAGTTGATGTCACACTGAACTAGTTATACGCTAACAATCATATTTATGTGTTGTATCTCACTTTATGGAACTGTTGTTAAATATGTGTTGTATCTCACTTTATAGAACTGTTGTTAAACATGTGTTGTATCTCACTTTATAGAACTGTTGTTCAACATGTGTTGTATCTCACTTTATAGAACTGTTGTTAATTATGTGTTGTATCTCACTTTATGGAACTGTTGTTAAACATGTGTTGTATCTCACTTTATAGAACTGTTGTTCAACATGTGTTGTATCTCACTTTATAGAACTGTTGTTAAATATGTGTTGTATCTCACTTTATAGAACTGTTGTTAAACATGTGTTGTATCTCACTTCATAGAACTGTTGTTAAATATGTGTTGTATCTCACTTTATAGAACTGTTGTTAAATATGTGTTGTATCTCACTTTATAGAACTGTTGTTAAACATGTGTTGTATCTCACTTCATAGAACTGTTGTTAAACATGTGTTGTATCTCACTTCATAGAACTGTTGTTAAACATGTGTTGTATCTCACTTTATAGAACTATTGTTCAACATGTGTTGTATCTCACTTTATGGAACTGTTGTTAAATATGTGTTGTATCTCACTTTATAGAACTGTTGTTAAACATGTGTTGTATCTCACTTTATAGAACTGTTGTTAAACATGTGTTGTATCTCACTTTATAGAACTGTTGTTAAACATGTGTTGTATCTCACTTTATAGAACTGTTGTTAAACATGTGTTGTATCTCACTTTATAGAACTGTTGTTAAACATGTGTTGTATCTCACTTCATAGAACTGTTGTTAAACAATTATTGTATCTCACTTTATAGAACTGTTGTTCAACATGTGTTGTATCTCACTTTATGGAACTGTTGTTAAATATGTGTTGTATCTCATTTTATGGAACTGTTGTTAAACATGTGTTGTATCTCATTTTATAGAATTGTTGTTAAACATGTGTTGTATCTCACTTTATAGAACTGTTGTTAAACATGTGTTGTATCTCACTTTATAGAACTGTTGTTAAACATGTGTTGTATCTCACTTTATAGAACTGTTGTTAAACATGTGTTGTATCTCACTTCATAGAACTGTTGTTAAACATGTGTTGTATCTCACTTTATATAACTGTTGTTAAACATGTGTTGTAACTCACTTTATATAACTGTTGTTCAACATGTGTTGTATCTCACTTTATAGAACTGTTGTTAAATATGTGTTGTATCTCACTTTATAGAACTGTTGTTAAACATGTGTTGTATCTCACTTCATAGAACTGTTGTTAAACATGTGTTGTATCTCACTTTATAGAACTGTTGTTCAACATGTGTTGTATCTCACTTTATAGAACTGTTGTTAATTATGTGTTGTATCTCACTTTATGGAACTGTTGTTAAACATGTGTTGTATCTCACTTTATAGAACTGTTGTTCAACATGTGTTGTATCTCACTTTATAGAACTGTTGTTAAATATGTGTTGTAACTCACTTTATAGAACTGTTGTTAAACATGTGTTGTATCTCACTTCATAGAACTGTTGTTAAATATGTGTTGTATCTCACTTTATGGAACTGTTGTTAAACATGTGTTGTATCTCACTTTATAGAACTGTTGTTCAACATGTGTTGTATCTCACTTTATAGAACTGTTGTTAAACATGTGTTGTATCTCACTTCATAGAACTGTTGTTAAACATGTGTTGTATCTCACTTCATAGAACTGTTGTTAAACATGTGTTGTATCTCACTTTATAGAACTGTTGTTCAACATGTGTTGTATCTCACTTTATGGAACTGTTGTTAAATATGTGTTGTATCTCACTTTATAGAACTGTTGTTAAACATGTGTTGTATCTCACTTTATAGAACTGTTGTTAAACATGTGTTGTATCTCACTTCATAGAACTGTTGTTAAACATGTGTTGTATCTCACTTTATAGAACTGTTGTTAAACATGTGTTGTATCTCACTTTATAGAACTGTTGTTAAACATGTGTTGTATCTCACTTCATAGAACTGTTGTTAAACATTTATTGTATCTCACTTTATAGAACTGTTGTTCAACATGTGTTGTATCTCACTTTATGGAACTGTTGTTAAATATGTGTTGTATCTCATTTTATGGAACTGTTGTTAAACATGTGTTGTATCTCATTTTATAGAATTGTTGTTAAACATGTGTTGTATCTCACTTTATAGAACTGTTGTTAAACATGTGTTGTATCTCACTTTATAGAACTGTTGTTAAACATGTGTTGTATCTCACTTTATAGAACTGTTGTTAAACATGTGTTGTATCTCACTTTATAGAACTGTTGTTAAACATGTGTTGTATCTCACTTAATAGAACTGTTGTTAAACATTTATTGTATCTCACTTTATAGAACTGTTGTTCAACATGTGTTGTATCTCACTTTATGGAACTGTTGTTAAATATGTGTTGTATCTCATTTTATGGAACTGTTGTTAAACATGTGTTGTATCTCATTTTATAGAACTGTTGTTAAACATGTGTTGTATCTCACTTTATAGAACTGTTGTTAAACATGTGTTGTATCTTACTTTATAGAACTGTTGTTAAACATGTGTTGTATCTCACTTTATAGAACTGTTGTTAAATATGTGTTGTATCTCACTTTATAGAACTGTTGTTAAACATGTGTTGTATCTCACTTTATAGAACTGTTGTTAAACATGTGTTGTATCTCACTTCATAGAACTGTTGTTAAACATTTATTGTATCTCACTTTATAGAACTGTTGTTCAACATGTGTTGTATCTCACTTTATGGAACTGTTGTTAAATATGTGTTGTATCTCATTTTATGGAACTGTTGTTAAACATGTGTTGTATCTCATTTTATAGAATTGTTGTTAAACATGTGTTGTATCTCACTTTATAGAACTGTTGTTAAACATGTGTTGTATCTCACTTTATAGAACTGTTGTTAAACATGTGTTGTATCTCACTTAATAGAACTGTTGTTAAACATTTATTGTATCTCACTTTATAGAACTGTTGTTCAACATGTGTTGTATCTCACTTTATGGAACTGTTGTTAAATATGTGTTGTATCTCATTTTATGGAACTGTTGTTAAACATGTGTTGTATCTCATTTTATAGAACTGTTGTTAAACATGTGTTGTATCTCACTTTATAGAACTGTTGTTAAACATGTGTTGTATCTCACTTTATAGAACTGTTGTTAAACATGTGTTGTATCTCACTTTATAGAACTGTTGTTAAATATGTGTTGTATCTCACTTTATAGAACTGTTGTTAAACATGTGTTGTATCTCACTTTATAGAACTGTTGTTAAACATGTGTTGTATCTCACTTTATAGAACTGTTGTTAAACATTTATTGTATCTCACTTTATAGAACTGTTGTTAAACATGTGTTGTATCTCACTTTATAGAACTGTTGTTAAACATGTGTTGTATCTCACTTCATAGAACTGTTGTTAAACATGTGTTGTATCTCACTTTATAGAACTGTTGTTAAACATGTGTTGTATCTCACTTTATAGAACTGTTGTTAAACATGTGTTGTATCTCACTTCATAGAACTGTTGTTAAACATTTATTGTATCTCACTTTATAGAACTGTTGTTCAACATGTGTTGTATCTCACTTTATGGAACTGTTGTTAAATATGTGTTGTATCTCATTTTATGGAACTGTTGTTAAACATGTGTTGTATCTCATTTTATAGAATTGTTGTTAAACATGTGTTGTATCTCACTTTATAGAACTGTTGTTAAACATGTGTTGTATCTCACTTTATAGAACTGTTGTTAAACATGTGTTGTATCTCACTTTATAGAACTGTTGTTAAACATGTGTTGTATCTCACTTCATAGAACTGTTGTTAAACATGTGTTGTATCTCACTTTATATAACTGTTGTTAAACATGTGTTGTATCTCACTTTATAGAACTGTTGTTCAACATGTGTTGTATCTCACTTTATAGAACTGTTGTTAAATATGTGTTGTATCTCACTTTATAGAACTGTTGTTAATTATGTGTTGTATCTCACTTTATGGAACTGTTGTTAAACATGTGTTGTATCTCACTTTATAGAACTGTTGTTCAACATGTGTTGTATCTCACTTTATAGAACTGTTGTTAAATATGTGTTGTATCTCACTTTATAGAACTGTTGTTAAACATGTGTTGTATCTCACTTCATAGAACTGTTGTTAAATATGTGTTGTATCTCACTTTATAGAACTGTTGTTAAACATGTGTTGTATCTCACTTCATAGAACTGTTGTTAAATATGTGTTGTATCTCACTTTATGGAACTGTTGTTAAACATGTGTTGTATCTCACTTTATAGAACTGTTGTTCAACATGTGTTGTATCTCACTTTATAGAACTGTTGTTAAACATGTGTTGTATCTCACTTCATAGAACTGTTGTTAAACATGTGTTGTATCTCACTTTATAGAACTGTTGTTAAACATGTGTTGTATCTCACTTTATAGAACTGTTGTTCAACATGTGTTGTATCTCACTTTATGGAACTGTTGTTAAATATGTGTTGTATCTCACTTTATAGAACTGTTGTTAAACATGTGTTGTATCTCACTTTATAGAACTGTTGTTAAACATGTGTTGTATCTCACTTCATAGAACTGTTGTTAAACATGTGTTGTATCTCACTTTATAGAACTGTTGTTAAACATGTGTTGTATCTCACTTTATAGAACTGTTGTTAAACATGTGTTGTATCTCACTTTATAGAACTGTTGTTAAACATGTGTTGTATCTCACTTCATAGAACTGTTGTTAAACATTTATTGTATCTCACTTTATAGAACTGTTGTTCAACATGTGTTGTATCTCACTTTATGGAACTGTGGTTAAATATGTGTTGTATCTCATTTTATGGAACTGTTGTTAAACATGTGTTGTATCTCATTTTATAGAATTGTTGTTAAACATGTGTTGTATCTCACTTTATAGAACTGTTGTTAAACATGTGTTGTATCTCACTTTATAGAACTGTTGTTAAACATGTGTTGTATCTCACTTTATAGAACTGTTGTTAAACATGTGTTGTATCTCACTTTATAGAACTGTTGTTAAACATGTGTTGTATCTCACTTTATGGAACTGTTGTTAAATATGTGTTGTATCTCATTTTATGGAACTGTTGTTAAACATGTGTTGTATCTCATTTTATAGAACTGTTGTTAAACATGTGTTGTATCTCACTTTATAGAACTGTTGTTAAACATGTGTTGTATCTCACTTTATAGAACTGTTGTTAAACATGTGTTGTATCTCACTTTATAGAACTGTTGTTAAATATGTGTTGTATCTCACTTTATAGAACTGTTGTTAAACATGTGTTGTATCTCACTTTATAGAACTGTTGTTAAACATGTGTTGTATCTCACTTTATAGAACTGTTGTTAAACATTTATTGTATCTCACTTTATAGAACTGTTGTTAAACATGTGTTGTATCTCACTTTATAGAACTGTTGTTAAACATTTATTGTATCTCACTTTATAGAACTGTTGTTCAACATGTGTTGTATCTCACTTTATGGAACTGTTGTTAAATATGTGTTGTATCTCATTTTATGGAACTGTTGTTAATTATGTGTTGTATCTCACTTTATGGAACTGTTGTTAAATATGTGTTGTATCTCATTTTATGGAACTGTTGTTAAACATGTGTTGTATCTCACTTTATAGAACTGTTGTTAAACATGTGTTGTATCTCACTTTATAGAACTGTTGTTAAACATTTATTGTATCTCACTTCATAGAACTGTTGTTAAACATTTATTGTATCTCACTTTATAGAACTGTTGTTCAACATGTGTTGTATCTCACTTTATGGAACTGTTGTTAAATATGTGTTGTATCTCATTTTATGGAACTGTTGTTAAACATGTGTTGTATCTCACTTTATAGAACTGTTGTTAAATATGTGTTGTATCTCATTTTATGGAACTGTTGTTTAACATGTGTTGTATATCACTTTATAGAACTGTTGTTAAACATGTGTTGTATCTCACTTTATAGAACTGTTGTTAAACATGTGTTGTATCTCACTTTATAGAACTGTTGTTAAACATGTGTTGTATCTCACTTCATAGAACTGTTGTTAAACATTTATTGTATCTCACTTTATAGAACTGTTGTTTAACATGTGTTGTATCTCACTTTATGGAACTGTTGTTAAATATGTGTTGTATCTCATTTTATGGAACTGTTGTTAAACATGTGTTGTATCTCACTTTATAGAACTGTTGTTAAACATGTGTTGTATCTCACTTTATGGAACTGTTGTTAAATATGTGTTGTATCTCATTTTATCGAACTGTTGTTAAACATGTGTTGTATCTCACTTTATAGAACTGTTGTTAAACATGTGTTGTATCTGACTTTATAGAACTGTTGTTAAATATGTGTTGTATCTCATTTTATGGAACTGTTTTTAAACATGTGTTGTATCTCACTTTATAGAACTGTTGTTAAATATATGTTGTATCTCACTTTAAATAACTGTTGCCAAACATGTGTTGTATCTCACTTTATAGAACTGTTGTTAAACATGTGTTGTATCTCACTTTATAGAACTGTTGTTAAAGATGTGTTGTATCTCACTTTATGGAACTGTTGTTAAATATGTGTTGTATCTCACTTTATAGAACTGTTGTTAAACATGTGTTGTATCTCACTTTATAGAACTGTTGTTAAATATGTGTTGTATCTCAATTTATGGAACTCTTGTTAAATATGTGTTTTACCACATTTTATGGAACTGTTGTTAAACATGTGTTGTATCTCATTTTATAGAACTGTTGTTAAACATATGTTGGATCTCACTTTATGGAACTCTTGTTAAATATGTGTTGTATCTCACTTTATGGAACTGTTGTTAAACATGTGTTTATATCACTTTATGGAACTGTTGTTAAATATGTGTTGTATCTCACTTTATAGAAATGTTGTTAAAAAATAGATTTATTTGTAACTTTAATTTCTTGTTTGATTCCTGTTGAATATATTGCTCGTAGTATCTTTGTTGCCTAGTAGTATACGGCTGGGCTCTTACTTTTTTATATAAAATTTGTCTTTGTTTATTTGGTCACACGCCTTATTTGTGATCAAACGGTTTAGTCATTTAAATTTGCTATACGTGCTTGACGTAGATTCCTGTAAGTATTGTGAAAAGTTGAAGTTCGTCAAAAAAGGTTTGACTGACATGAAACATGAAAATGTTATAATAAAAATAACTCCAAATCCAGACTAGAATATGGAAAACTCAGACGCTATAAGAAAGTAATTAAACCAAAATGTTATTATGGTGCTGCTGAAACCATAAAGGGTTTAGGCAGAAAGGTGTTTATATCAAACAAATTACAATAAGAGAAAGAAGGATTATCAGCACATTTAAAATTTAAGTAAATATGACTTTTTTAAATTAATGGAAGAATACTTGACATATAGTCTGGTATGAGAAAACGAAGTATAAAAATCTATGCGTATACCAAGAAGACAATTGTACTTACTAGGTTAACAAAGCCAACAGTAGAATTGTATGAAAATTTAACTTGAGCTAAATAACTATTGATTGTTGCATTAAAAGAAGACCTAAAACTGCAGGTATAACATTAAACTGAGATTCCAAACAGGAAACAGCAGGTATAACACAAACTGGGATTCCAAACAGGAAGAACAGTTATCCTACAACACAAACTGACATTCCAAACAGGAAACAGCATATATAACACAAACAGACATTCAAAACAGTAAACAGCAGGTATAACACAGACTGAGATTCCAAACAGGAAACAGCTGGTATAACACAAACTGACATTCCAATCAGGAACACGTAGGTCTGTGGGTGACAGGAAAACCAACAGGAACAACCTGGTCTAGCGAAAGAATACTCATCAAAGTTGACTGTACTTCACGTAGTCTGATACGTGAGTAATAACAAATAATAATAATCATCCACGGATTGACATACAAGGATTACTCGTAAACATGGGGGACTTGAAGAGCAAAAATGTTCCAATCCCCACCCGGTAATCGAACTAAGGAATCCCAACAATAGTATTTAAAAATTACACAAAAAAAGTTTAAAAATAAATATCAAATTCCTAAGTTTTACACAGCAAATATCAAGCCAACCTTTGTGACAGAACTTGACACAAGAGACCAGTAGCGTATCATTCGACCATATCGTCCCTTTTTTATATTTATATTATATGGGGCAAAATATTATTTTACTATTTATATGTATTATTTCAATGCCAAGTATAACATGTCGTTTAGTTTGTTCTAAAATTCACATTGCAACAATTAATTGAAAAAGGTAAACCCGTAAACCCATGTATCATTTGAACCCCTCTCTGTAATTTGTATAGGTTATAAATAAAAATTGGGCATTAGATTTTTAGGTTGGTCTGTCGAAAAATACGACAAAAAGAAAAGAAACGTTCCTTATGGTAGTTATAATATATAGGCGTACATAAATAATGTAAATAAAAACTTTTCTTGACAGTTAAAAAATGAAATTGAATAAATTATTTATTGTTCATTCCGAAAAAATGTGTAAAATTAAAAAAAATATGTAAATAAATCGTTTACTGATGCTATTCAAAGTATTTAATTGTTTTTAACAATACATTTTATGTTTAAAAAAACAATTAAAAATCAAGAATTTCTCTCAGCAGATTGACCTATCGACACCATCCCAAAGATTTCCCTGGACTTTCACAAAATAATCACAGGAATTCCTAGGTCTAGAATAATTAATTGACATATGTAAGACGAGCCAACTGGCAACGTTTCACTTTTCTTTGGCCAACAACGATGTTGTGTTGAATAATAACTGCTAAAGACAAATCAGATTTATGTAATCGAAGATTGACATATGCAAATCGTTCACATAAAAATCTACAAAAATAAAATACAGTATTTATGATGTGCCCATAATGTCTGACAAGGAGTAAGTTAGACTGAGACTGGACAATTATGTTTAGGCTAGTCGTAGCTAATTTTAGCAGGCCATGTGCTTTAGATTCTACGATAAACACTCGATGCATTGAACCGGATAGAAATCATCGAGTTCTTGCTGATGAGCGATTTTTATGTATATGCTAACAAAGTGACTAAAATACATTTTGGAATTTATATATACTTTACACTAGTGCAAAAACAAACACAAGGATAAGTAAGTGGTGAAAAATAAGAAGGGCCTTGTGTTGGGTGTTCCCATTTAGGTCCATGCGGTGGAAGATCAGACGCTAATGAAACTGAATTTGCCATTGTCATCATACCGGTGCGTTGAAACTACAAATGGAAAAGGACTTTTGTAATAATGCACCAGAAATCGGACGAATCCATTTCACTTCTTTTGAGGGTTTTTATCAAGAGGAATGTGATTGGATAGTGTGATTACTAATTAGATATAGGCCGCAAACGTAAAATAAAAACGCGTAAGCCATTTATAATTTCGTTAATAAGAACGTAGATATAATGAGTACCAAGTATGGTAGATATAAGAAATTAACGTCGCTTTTGAAGACGTGCAAGTTAAAGAGTAGTTCTAGTGTAATGACCAATAAACTCTTTGCCAATCATTCCTAAATGTTTTGTCGAGATTTTATAGTGGAGAAACCATGTTTGAAGGCTGATGGCAAAGTTCCGGGATGAGAATGCCGCAGTATGGTAGTAGAAGGCACTGCGCGATACAAAGGCCGCTGTTGTTCACTATTTTCGCTCAGCTCTTGGCACGGTGCTTCAACCCCGCCTGTCGAGATCGTGGCTGATAATAAACATAATGCAGAGTCAACCGTTGACCTTCACACGCACACGATCACAAATCCCAAGGCTCTGCCCCTCATCACAAGGCTCCAAATTATTCGTCTTTCCTTATGATCTGTATTTCATTTTATGTAAATTATTATTTTTTAACAGTTTTTCTTGGAAGGTTGCAGAAAAGTATGAACTTTAGCCTCTAGAAATATAGAATAGAATAGAATAATATTTTATTCCACAAAATAAAAATAATACAATATACAACGGAATTATAGCCATCTCATCAAGTAAATGATAGCTAGCACAAAAAATATAACTTTAAAAAAATATAGTTTTTTTTTAAACTTTAACGGTCTGCCGAGAGAGGGGCACTGGAGCAAAATGCCCTAGGCCCCCAACCAACTGGGGCCCCGCAGGGGCATCAAAATCTTGAGAAAATATTTGAGGCCTCATGAATTTTTTGAACATAAATATATTTCTAATAGTATCAATTCGTTCTGTAAATGGGAGGTTTTTTGTTTATTTTATTAAACATAGCTCAATGTTTGAAAAAAAAAACTGTTTAGACAGATATTTTTAAAAGTCTGTTTTAAATTAAGTTATTAATTCAAATTTAATTAATTTGGGCCAACAATTCCATCGTACACACGGTTTACTGGCGTGTCCACGCCAGACTATCGTGTCTGCGAGACAGTGGCAAACCTGTCCCTATTGGTGAACCAGTCGTTACGGACTCATAGCACTATTTTCGTATGTTGGATGTTGAGTGTGTGCTGTGAGGTTAGGTTAGGTTGAATATAATCTTGTTTTATTGTCTTTATATTGCTTTATACTTATCTTGTTTTCGGTATAATGTGTAATAGGCTTATAATCCTATATTTTAAAACAATCGGGTCATTATTTCACTCACTTTCTGAACTTATTACTTGACCAATTTTGATGAATTATTTTTATTCTAAAGATAATTTTGTTTTCTAAGTCGTAACGGAGCTAGATTTTTGAAATTCCCGTAGGTTTTTGTCCTACACCGCGTCAATGTTGCAAGTTGCAGTGCTATTCTTATGGAGATTATTTTTAATTGACCATCTGGCGGCATAAATGAATAATAAGTGGTCCAAATAAGTTGTTAGGTTAAACATAGAGAGCAGTACAGTAAAATATCAACTAAATTAAAATTAAAAATACGAATTGCCCTGATAATCATATCCTAATTTCATTTGACATTAAAGATTTATACACAAACATCCCTGTAGAAGAAAGTTTAACCATTCTTGAAGAAAACTTAACAAAACAAAATCAATTAGACAGCAAGAAAATTCAAGAAATCATCAAATTAACAAAAATTACTCTTAATCA
Organism: Stictocephala bisonia; assembly: GCA_035578905.1. NCBI lineage: Eukaryota > Metazoa > Arthropoda > Insecta > Hemiptera > Membracidae > Stictocephala > Stictocephala bisonia. The sequence continues at coordinate 747,546 of JAQJVL010000178.1, read as the reverse complement.
AAATAACTTTCAATGTAACGATAAAATTTATTCCCAATATAAAGGATTGGCTATGGGATCACCACTTTCAAGCATCATAGCAGACATTTTCCTAAATTATATTGAAAATAAATACATTCTCAACCCTGAAATAAACCCTTACGCCAAGAACATTATATACTATCATAGATATGCTGATGAAATTCTATGTCTATTCAACGGAAACCAAAGACAAATAGATCTATTAGAAATCTTTCTGAACAAAATTCACCCCAACTTGAAATTTACAACAGAAATAGAAAAATCTAACAGCATAAACTTTCTTGACCTTACCATAACTAAAAAGGATAACAAACATGAATTCAAAATTTATCGTAAACCAACATCAACAAATCAAATAATTAACTATACATCCAATCATCCAACTTCACACAAATTAGCAGCCTTCCACAGTATGACTCGTAGACTACTGAATACACCTCTTACAGAAGAAGATTACCAAGAAGAAATCAACATTATCAAACAAGTTGCTGTCGATAATGGATATCAGCCAAATTTAATAAGTAAATTAATTAATAAACACAACAAAAACTCTTAATTCTAAAAATAAAAATAATAACTACATTCAAATTACCTATCATGGAGATATTAACAAATCTTTACATAATATATTCTCCAAACAAGGATATAAAATTACATATAGAACAAAGAACAGCATAAAAAATACACTACAACATAACTACTCTACTAAAAATAATGAAAACAAATACAATAATTCTGGAATTTATAAAATTAAATGTTCAACTTGTCCTAAATATTACATTGGCCAAACAGGAAGAAGTTTTAGTAAAAGATTCAAGGAACATATACCAAAAAAGAAACAGAAAAATTTATCAACATTTGCTGAACATTTAATTCAAGAAAACCATAATATTTCATCAATTGAAGAAAATATAGACATTATCCATTTTGCACCTGAAAGTAAAAAACTAGATACTATTGGAAAATTTTACACATACAAAACACAAAAGAAAACCCATCATTATTACTCAACTATCAAATAAAATCTTACTCAAATATTATGTTTGATTCTATCATGAAGATGCAAAATTATAAAATTTAACAAGATCTACAACTTATCCATCTACATTTTTATTTAAATTGTTATAGTATCAGCTGTTGAATTAAGTATTCTAAAGTTAAATATTTTTATAACCTTATTTTAATCTGATCAACTGAAGATGGTCTTTCGAGACAGAAATCGATTTTGAATATTAAAAACACAAAATTTGCTAAGTGTGTTCTTTATATATATCAAGTTAATTATAAAAGAGCGAATACATTTCTGTCTGCGTGTATATTATCATCAGCCGTTAAATAAAATGAAAACATTTGAAATGTGCTTAGTAATAACATTGGTTGTTTATAATTATTATACTATAAATAGAGCGCAGTGAGTGAGCTACTGTAAATGAATTTAAATAATATTATTTTATTTAATACAGTTTAATTACTAATATATGCAGTCCAAAAGTTATATGCCAATACCGAGGCGTCACGAGCCCAGCTCGTGACGGGATTGGCTTGCGAAGCGTACAGGGGTGTCCCCTAGCATATAATTAAAAAGGATAACAAATCAAAATACTCTTAAAAACACAAAGAAGAGTGGAATCATCAACGTTATCCGAATTCACCATGATAGAACAAAATCAAAATGTTCTTTTAGTCACGTCTCCCCTGCAAGATGTGACGGCGCTGGATAGGCAATCTGACTACAGGACTTCTCCCCCGTGTATGTCAATTGCCTACACAACGCCCTAGTATATTATAAATATTATGTAGTCTTCCAATTCTTTCTTGTTACAATGTCACGATTGAAAAACTGGTTGTAACTTTTCTGTAGATCTTTCAGTGTTAAAAAGGCCTCTTTGTAAAACGTATAATTTGCCAAGAGACAGTACTGGAAGGCTTATCCAATGACAATAATTTCTTAATAGCTGGTGGCCAATAGAGAAACAACTAATCACGACTGGATGGTATGAAGTAGGGAAACGATAGCTCAATTTTGTTTTCCATGCTGTTTTTTTACTTTCTCCCATATGCTTGTTAGCATAGAGAACGTATTGTGACCGTCAACAAAAATATTTTTACAAGTTGGTCTAAAAATTCATTTTAGGGTATCCTGAACCCAAAAAAGTGTTTTTTGAAAAAAATGTAATGTCTGTCCGTATGTCCGTCTGTCTGTGTGTATGTGCACTTCGCTGGAGATCAAATGGATCAATCAATTTTTACGAAATTTTTTATGAAGGTGTATTTAGCCAATATCTCCAGACCGTGTTTTCATTATTTTGAAATTTTATTTTTTTTTATAATTGTATGAGCAAAAAACATACAAAAATGCAACTATCTCAAAAACGGCTGTAACAATTTTGATTCAATTTTCAAGAAATATTTTAATTACAATTCAAAATATTTTAGTAAAAACTGCATGTTTCTAACTTGATTAGTTTTTTAGATACGACAAACATCTACATACATGGGAATCAAACTGGTAGTTTTAAAAGTTTTGATTTTTTAATGTTTAATATGGGGGAAAGTTTGTGCCAATTCTTTGGAACCATTTATTAGACTAAAAATAGACACCACTCCAAATTTGTTGGTGAAGGTGTAAAAGACAATTGGGGAACTAACTATCGCAAAGTAATTTTTAATGAATCGCGTCACATTGTAAATTACGTTAAAAAGAAAAAGATCTCCTGAACACTTTGGAAGGCTAGAATAACTCAAAGCCGTATATGCCACAGGAGCTACACGTATTGACAGTGCAACGCCCATCATAACTTTATAGATGGAATATATTTTCTACAAATGTAATTGTATTACTGTACCAGTGTTGTAATTTTTGGAAAATAAAATTTATTCTATTCCTTCAACTGAGTGATTTTGACAAAAAAAAAAAAAAAACGCACACATGTGAGGTGATTACAGAAAAAATTGCATCTGTTCTAAGAAACTGAGGTTTAAATTTGCAGAAAAGCAGAGGTCAAGCATACAACAATGCATCTAATATATGTGGGAGATTTAAGGGTGTAATATATAAAATTCTTAAAGATGATTTCTAGACCTAGATCACAACATGTGCATCTCATCCCCTCAATCTTTGTAGATTACATGCTCTTTTTGAGTTTTGAAGAAGAGAGAAAGGATCTTACTGTCACTATGCTTAAGAAGATTAAAAAAAGGGACTTGAAAACTTAACCCCTCAGATTTGCATGTTTTAAGCTCTTGGTTGTACCACGGTACTCAGAAAATAATAGAGTAGGTATCACATGCATCTAACATGACGGCACAATGTCTTTATTGACAGCTAAGTGGAATTGCAAATAAACACAAAAATGCTTGTTTTAATTTCCGTGGTTACAATGAACCATTTGTAGCACAGACCGATTAGTGTGACTATTTAGTTAACGGTAGTTAGTAAAATAATGAAATCAGCTGATTTGTCGATGTGACGTCATAGACAATTGCGCAGCCTCACCGTGATACTTACCGCTTATTTAGCTACCGTGGGCTGCACTACCTCTTTCAGTGGCAACAGGAGAGTAAGCTTTTAGCAAAATTGATCTAATAAAAAATAAAATGAAATCTACTAGATTGAAGATTAGTTGCACCATTGGATGATTGTATTTATGGAGCACAACATTGGGAGATGTTAAATATAGATATAGTCTGGAAAGAAAATAAGTATTATAAGAAGTAAATACATTGTATGTAAGCTTTTAAATATGAAAGTTTATTGCATTTAAAATGGTAGTGAAAAATAAATCAATATAGAAATATTATTATTTGTACTATTAAATAATACCAAGAAGTGTGTTTATGATTTAGTTGTATATCTATTTTAACTTTCATTATATTAATTAATGTGAAATCCAAAAATTAAGACAAAACGACTATTTTAAAAAATATTTTCATTTCCATTTATGGACATTTGGGATTGGGTCCCACAAACAGGCATATGCCCCAGGCCCAATAATCCCTCTCGGCGGCCCTGATAGTCACAAAACGTTCGGCTAGACTAACCACAGCTAACTGAAAACCATTCACAACACAGTCAGCCAGGCTGTCAAAAGCTAAACTGAGCGTCAGTCACAACAAAGTCAGCTAGGTTGTCACAGCTAAACTGAGCGCTAGTCACAACAAAGTCAGCTAGGCTGTCAACAGCTAAACTGAGCGCTAGTTGCATCAAAGTCAGCTAGGCTGTCAACAGCTAAACTGAGAGCTAGTCGCAACAAAGTCAGCTAGGATGTCAACAGCTAAACTGAGCGCTCGTCGCAACAAAGTCAGCTAGGTTTTCACAGCTAAACTTAACACTATTCAAATACAGTCAGCTAGGCTGTCAACAGCTAAACGGAGTGCTAGTCGCAACAAAGTCAGCTAGGCTGTCAACAGCTAAACTGAGCGCTAGTCGCAATAAGGTCAGCTGGGTTGTCACAGCTAAACTGAACGCTAGACGCAACAGTCAGCTAGGTTGTCACAGCTAAACTGAGCGCTAGTCACAACAATGTCAGCTAGGTTTTCAACAGCTAAACTGATCGCTAGTCGCAACAAAGTCAGCTAGGCTGTCAACAGCTAAACTGAGCGCTCGTCACAACAAAATCAGCTAGGCTGTCAACAGCTAAACTTAGCACTATTCAAATAAAGTCAGCTAGGCTGTCAACAGCTAAACTGAGCGCTCGTCGCAACAAAGTCAGCTAGGTTGTCACAGCTAAACTGAGCACTATTCAAATACAGTCAGCTAGGCTGTCAACAGCTAAACTGAGCGCTAGTCACAACAAAGTCAGCTTGGCTGTCAATAGCTAAACTGAGCGCTAGTCGCAATAAAGTCAGCTAGGTTGTCACAGCTACACTGAGCGCTAGTCACAACAATGTCAGCTAGGTTTTCAACAGCTAAACTGAGCGCTAGTCGCAACAAAGTCAGCTAGGCTGTCAACAGCTAAACTGAGCGCTCGTCACAACAAAATCAGCTAGGCTGTCAACAGCTAAACTTAGCACTATTCAAATACAGTCAGCTAGGCTGTCAACAGCTAAACTGAGCGCTAGTCGCAACAAAGTCAGCTAGGCTGTCAACAGCTAAACTGAGCGCTCGTCGCAACAAAGTCAGCTAGGTTGTCACAGCTAAATTTAGCACTATTCAAATACAGTCAGCTAGGCTGTCAACAGCTAAACTGAGCGCTAGTCGCAACAAAGTCAGCTAGGCTGTCAACAGCTAAACTGAGCGCTAGTCGCAACAAAGTCAGCTAGGCTGTCAACAGCTAAACTGAGCGCTCGTCACAACAAAATCAGCTAGGCTGTCAACAGCTAAACTTAGCACTATTCAAATACAGTCAGCTAGGCTGTCAACAGCTAAACTGAGCGCTAGTCGCAACAAAGTCAGCTAGGCTGTCAACAGCTAAACTGAGCGCTCGTCGCAACAAAGTCAGCTAGTTTGTCACAGCTAAACATAGCACTATTCAAATACAGTCAGCTAGGCTGTCAAGAGCTAAACTGAGCGCTAGTCGCAACAAAGTCAGCTAGGCTGTCAACAGCTAAACTGAGCGCTCGTCGCAACAAAGTCAGCTAGGTTGTCACAGCTAAACTGAGCACTATTCAAATACAGTCAGCTAGGTTTTCACAGCTAAACTGAGCGCTAGTCACAACAAAATCAGCTAGGTTGTCAACAGCTAAACTGAGCGCTAGTCGAAACAAAGTCAGCTAGGCTGTCAACAGCTAAACTGAGCGCTCGTCGCAACAATGTCAGCTAGGTTGTCACAGCTAAACTGAGCACTATTCAAATACAGTCAGCTATGCTGTCAACAGCTAAAATCAACACGTAGCGCTAGTCTCAACACAGTCAGCTAGGCTGTCAACGCCTAAACGGAGCACTAGTCTCAACAAAGTCAGCTAGGCTGTTAACAAATAAACGAAGCGCTAATCACAACACAGTCAGCTAGGATGTCATCAGGTAAACGGAGCACTAGTCTCAGCACAGTCAGCTAGGCTGTCAACACCTAAATGGTGCACTAGTCTCAACACAGTCAGGTAGGCTGTTAACGCCTAAACCGAGCACTAGTCTCAACACAGTCAGCTAGGCTGTCAACACATAAACGAAGCGCTAATCACTACACAGTCAGGTAGGCTGTTAACGCCTAAACGGAGCACTAGTCTCAACACAGTCAGCTAGGCTGTCAACGCCTAAACGGAACACTAGTCTCAACACAGTCAGGTAGGCTGTCAACACATAAACGGAACGCTAATCACAGCACTGTCAGCTAGGATGTCATCAGGTAAACGTAGCACTAGTCTCAACACAGTCAGCTAGGCTGTCAACGCCTAAACGGAGCACTAGTCTCAACACAGTCAGCTAGGCTGTCATCAGGTAAACGGAGCACTAGTCTCAACACAGTCAGCTAGGCTGTCAACGCCTAAACGGAGCACTAGTCTCAACACAGTCAGGTAGGCTGTTAACGCCTAAACGGAGCACTAGTCTCAACTCGGTCAGCTAGGCTGTCAACACATAATCGGAACGCTAATCACAGCACAGTCAGCTAGGATGTCATCAGGTAAACGTAGCACTAGTCTCAACACAGTCAGCTAGGCTGTCAACGCCTAAACGGAGCACTAGTCTCAACACAGTCAGCTAGGCTGTCATCAGGTAAACGAAGCACTAGTCTCAACACAGTCAGCTAGGATGTCATCAGGTAAACGGAGCACTAGTCTCAACACAGTCAGCTAGGCTGTTAACACATAAACGGAACGCTAATCACAGCACTGTCAGCTAGGATGTCATCAGGTAAACGTAGCACTATTCTCAACACAGTCAGCTATGCTGTCAACGCCTAAACGGAGCACTAGTCTCAACACAGTCAGCTAGGCTGTCATCAGGTAAACGGAGCACTAGTCTCAACACAGTCAGCTAGGCTGTCAGCGCCTAAACGGAGCACTAGTGTCAACACAGTCAGCTAGGCTGTTAACGCTTAAACGGAGCACTAGTCTCAACACGGTCAGCTAGGCTGTCAACACATAATCGGAACGCTAATCACAGCACAGTCAGCTAGGATGTCATCAGGTAAACGTAGCACTAGTCTCAACACAGTCAGCTAGGCTGTCAACGCCTAAACGGAGCACTAGTCTCAACACAGTCAGCTAGGCTGTCATCAGGTAAACGAAGCACTAGTCTCAACACAGTCAGCTAGGATGTCATCAGGTAAACGGAGCACTAGTCTCAACACAGTCAGCTAGGCTGTCAACGCCTAAACGGAACACTAGTCTCAACACAGTCAGCTAGGCTGTCAACACATAAACGGAACGCTAATCACAGCACAGTCAGCTAGGATGTCATCAGGTAAACGTAGCACTAGTCTCAACACAGTCAGCTAGGCTGTCAACGCCTAAATGGAGCACTACTCTCAACACAGTCAGCTAGGCTGTCATCAGGTAAACGAAGCACTAGTCTCAACACAGTCAGCTAGGCTGACGTCAGCATGACGTCATGTGATGATGTCAGCATGACGTCATGTGATGACGTGGCGTCATGTGATGACGTCAGCACGACGTCACAGCCGGTGATGACGTCAGCTCCCGCACTTTAGTATTACGTCACAGATTTCAAGGTCACGAGGAGTGTTTTTAAAAAAAACTTCTTGCACAGAACAATTTTCTATTTCCAGAAATTGTTCTGTGCAAAAAGTTTTTTCTCTCTCTTTTTTTCTTTTTTCCAACTTTATTTACAAATAAATATTTTAAAAATACATATGTTACAAAAGTAAATCTTAAAACTAAACCGCAGTGTTGACTACTCTCGTTCAGTTTACCACTGGTATTTCTGTGAGGTCTATAATCTCCGGCAATATGTAGCGATCTTTCCCATGCAGTCTGTCAAGCAATCTCTTGAAGGTGTGCTCTTCACAGGGTTCCCAATTCAAGCTTTCAAAAAGTCTAATAAACTTTTCTTCATAAAGTTTAAGTTCATGGCATTTGCAAAATTCATCCAACTCCAGTTCCTCTACTTTGTCAGCTATTTGCCCCATTTCTGATAGTTTCTCTTCGTCAATTGATATCGACTTTGGTCTTAAACATCTTAGTTCAAACATAACTACTTTCAAATTGGTGTTCATCTTTTCTTAGCTATGTTAACCTCTTTACTCGAGATGTCAAATCAGAGTGACTAGTTGTAGATGTATGACCCACATATATAGCCTACTTTGGGGTGGGGGTTTATGCTGTACGATACCAGACATTGGCACCCCGAACCCATCTTCTACACTCCACATCGTCGCTATCATACTCCACTTCAGTGTATGTAACACGCATTCTATCGTGGTACTTACATTTCAGATTCCAAATCTCTTCAAAAACCAGGTTTTTATCTTCAATATCGTACATCTCCCTGTTCACAACGATTGCAGCACGGCCAGTTGGAGGAGCACCCATTGTAGTCAACAAGAAGTGTGGCAATGATGTGAGTGAGCACTACTCTTGCCTTTTTAATGGTTGTAAGAGGAGTGGGGGTTAGCATCCGGCAAACAGCATGTTTATGATTTGTAGTATTTGATTAAACAAGTTGAATACCGTTTATTGCATATAAATTGGAATTAAAATAAAGTAGTAGAGTCAGCGACCTACTTACGCGATACTAAGTAGGAGTACCCAAAAAGTAAAAGTAGATTAAGTTATGAGGGCTTATTTTTTAGCGTTTGATGAAACGAGTCTAATGCCGTTTATTGTATGTAAATCGGAGTATAAATAAAGCAGTAAATCCACTTGACCTACATACGGGACTTTTTTTTTGTCTACATCAAATTTCCAACACATTTTGCGTCTTAACATTTTCCGATATTTTTACTAACTAACTTGCAAAACACGTTTGAAAATTTCAGATCAGATACGAAAAATTTTGTAAATTATTTGAGTAGCGTATTAGATCTAACCCATTCATTAACTTAACCAACCAAATGTTTAAGTTTACCAATGCTACAACCCGTTTTTAGTAATCCTGAGAGTAAAGCCTGCAGCAGGGCTTTTACACTCTCGCCGAGACCCACGCTGGACCTGTCGTGAAGCCAGAGCACGACCGAGGCTTGAAGTCTTCTCCGCCTGGCTTGCCTGGGTGCGCCGCTGGTATCCGCTCTAGCCACCCATCGGAGTTTGTCGAGAGAATGCGAAGCCCCAATCCTTCGCTGTACGTACACCAGTCTGAGTGGCTGGTTTGTAAGCGATATAAAGAAATGATTGTAGACAAATGTAACGAAATGATGGTCTCGAAAAAGGCTGTTTCCGAATATAGTGAAACAAATGAAATTGTGGCCTTGAAAAAGGCCGTTTTCGAATGTAATGAAACAAATGAAATGGTGGCCTTGAAAAAGGCCGTTTTGGGTCTGCCTCCGCGGAGGACTCGACACGGGGCTAAGCGAGAAGCAAAGCCACCGGTAAGGCGTAACACTCCCGCCTAGATCCGCGCTGGGCCCGTCGGGGAGCTAGACCTCGACCAAAGCCTGAAGTCTTCACCGCTCGGATGCGGTCGCCGCCAGTTTCTCTCCCCATCAGGTGCCTCTTCCATCGAAGCCTGAAGTTCTCACCGGCTCTGCAGGGCTAGAACCGCTTGTCGGGTCCGCTGTCAGTCCCTCTCCCATCGGCTGCAACCCGCTTCCGCTGCCTGTAGCCGTGGCTGCAACCTCCACTCCTCAGGACTCCTTCCCAGGCCATAATTACATGAAAAATCAGAGGAAAAAAAAATAAAAATGATAAATAAAAAAAGTAAAAAGAATAAAAAATAAAGTAAATTAACAATGAGAAAAAAGAAAAAACATTAATAAAACGAAATATAAAAATAAAAAAAAATAGAAGGCAATTAAAAAGGAAATGAAAAAAATATAAAGACAGTATTAAAAAAATTGTATAAGAAATCTCAAAAAGAATAATAAGTAAAAAAGAAAGGCAAAAAGAATAAATAAAATGAAACAAAAATAAGAGAAGTTTAATAATAAGCACCAAAAGCGAAATAAAAACACATGAAAAAAAAAAAAAAATATAAAAAAAGTAATAAGAAAACAGAACTAAATAAGAGAAGTATAAATAAGACTCCATTAAAGACAAAATAAAAACCCAAAAGGAAACCGATACAGAAAACAAGAAAACATGAGTAAAGCATGGTGCAATTATACCAACGTAACCCCAGCTTCCATAATTTTACACTAGAAAAGCGGATCCTCTTCAGCCACCTGTAGACCCCGCCGCCGTCGTATACATAAGGAGGCAAATGACCGCCTAATGTAAGAATTGTGTGTTATCCGTGCGCGCCAATCACAGAGCGTTGTGCGCGGACCAATCACAGAGCTCGGTGGTCAACTACCGCACAGAGAACGGTCTGAGATTCAAGCCGTCTGGAAGGTTTGCGATGCGCGGGTTTAGAGTTCCGTACTAGTCCGTAACGTAGCTTACTCATACATAAGCTTGAGTAAGCTTAACAATACACGGTGGTCTTGAAAAAGGCCGTTTTAAAAACCTCGGGTCAGACTCGAGTGTTTTAATCGAGAGTTCGCGGGTAAAATATTGTCATCGTTCGTTAAAGACTTAGCGGACCTGGGACAATATATTGGAGCTGTTAGCGGGCCTGAAGCAACATAAGCGAAAAATTTAGCTTGATCACAAATCCCGGCGCTTGCCGTCAAAATACAGAAATGTTTAGCCTAAAATACGTAAGGCAAAGAATTTGGTTTTCCCCCGAGTAGTGGGCCTGAAGCAACATATGCGAAAAATTTAGCATGATCACAAATCTCGGTGCTAGTCCGCCAAAAATACAGAAATGTTTAGCCTAAACACGTCAGGCAAAGAATTTCGTTTTGCCTGAGTAGCGACCCTGAAGCAATATATGCGTAAAAATTTAGCCTGATCACAAATCTCGGCGCTTGCCCGCCAAAAATACAGAAATGTTTAGCCTAAAACACGTAAGGCAGAGAATTTGGTTTTACCAGAGACACAGTACCGTGTAACCAATTAAAATTTGGTGGCCTTTAAAAAGGCCGTTTTAACACCAAGTATACTTAGTGTTGTTCCTCCTCCGCTTCGCTTTCCTCGTACTCTGATGTCTCTACTACATCATCGTCGGCTGACTGGTCTGGCTGTGGATTCCACCTCCAACACCAGCCAATGTCCATCTCCTTCTTTTCATAACGGAGCCACTCGAACCAGTCCGTCTTGTCCGCAGGCTGGCCACTACTGCCTACCTCCGAGCTCTGCAGAGGCAATTCCCCAGCAGGCCGATTGTTCTCACCAACTTCTGTGGAGGAACTCACGGTGTTGTCCTGGTCCATAGCCGAAGAGTAGAATGTAGTTTAAACAACGACCTCAGTTTTGTTAATCCGAGAGACCAGTGGAGCAACGCCATTGGTCGAATAAGAGCGTCCACTAATAGACCAATCAGAGAGCGGTATTTTGCTACCGTGTCCTATATAAGCAGCACAAAACGTTCAGTTTGTATCGACGCCCTTTGGGGCCAGCACGGGATCACTCCTGGCTTGGAGTGGAAGAGAGTCTGCGGCAGATGAAGAACCCAGCGTGGCGGCCTTGAGTGGAAGAGAGTCTGCGTGGCGGTGAACTACAAGCTCGCGTCTCAGGCCTGAGACCGAGCGAGAAGATCGCAGCATAGGGGCTTGGCGCTTGCGCCAGCCTCGCGAGGATGTCGGGCTTCGGCCCAATTCCTCCGGTCGGCGCCCTAGCCGAGAGCGACCGTCGAGAAAACCGGGCTGCGTCCCAAAATTCCTCCGGTCAAACTCCAAGGGCGGCCTAGTCGAGACCGGGCTGCGTCCCAAACTCCTAGGCGGCACTAACCGTATTCTGTTCGAGATCCAGCTTCGGATCACTCCTGGCCTGGAGTGGAAGAGAGTCTGCGGCAGATGGAGAACCCAGCGTGGCGGTGAACTGCAAGCTCGCGACTCAGGCCTGAGACCGAGCGAGAAGATCGCAGCATAGGGGCTTGACACTTGTGCCAGCCTCGCGAGGATGTCGGGCTTCGGCTCAATGCCTCCGGTCAGCGTCCTAGTCGACACTGACCGTTTTATGTTCGAGACCTGCGAGGACCAAGGGAGTTGGCGAACAACAAGCTCGCGTCTCAGGCCTGAGACCGAGCGAGAAGATCGCAGCATAGGGGCTTGGCACTTGTGCCAGCCTCACGAGGATGTCGGGCTTCGGCTCAATTCCTCCGGTCAGCGTCCTAGTTGACACTGACCGTTTTCTGTTCGAGACCTGCGGGGACCAAGGGAGATGGCGAACAACAAGCTCGCGTCTCAGGCCTGAGACCGAGCGAGAAGATCGCAGCATAGGGGCTTGGCGCTTGCGCCAGCCTCGCGAGGTCTGTCAGGCTTCGGCCAGTGCCCCAGTCGGCACTGACTGTATCAAGCGCTCCTGAGCCACAAGCCCGTGGTCTCTGGAGAGAACCCGGGCGAGAAGATCGCTGCATACAGGTCAACGCTGTTGGTGACGGCAGTGTTGATCTGGAGAGAGGAGTAAGCCTGACTGGAAGGCAACTTCTCTCCCACTGGTGTTTAACCCACACCAGTGGACCATTTTAAATGACCTTGACCTTTGACCTATGACCCGTCAACTATTTAGCAAGTAACTGACTTGAGTGTTTGGCTGTGGTTCGCTGCCGGTGAAGAGTTAGCGGGTTTGGGTGAAATAAGGGGTAAGTCCGAAACCCTGCTCTGACTTGAGTATTTGATGTTATTTTGCGCGTTAATCTTATACCGTTCGTGGTACCGTACAACTAAATGAACGGTGGCCTTGAAAAAGGCCGTTTACAAAAGAGGGTACATGGTTTCCCGCGCTTTTGAGCATCTGGTCTGTGATTGGTTATCTTCTCTTAACCAATCACAAGCCTGTTCTCTGCTTTAAAAGGAGGTGTGTTCCTACAACAATTCATTCCTTCAGCTGCAGAGCTAGATTTCACTTCTACTAGTACTACTACACTTCTACAATGAACGTGATCAGGAAAGCTACAAGGCCAGCCAAGATCCCGGCACCTGTGAAGACATCCATACTGGAGCAGGCTTTGTTGTGGAAGACCACCATTCTGCTGCCTTCTAACGAGAGTTTGGATTGCGTAGATGTGAGGGCACCACCACCGGACCTGATCTCTCCAATCCAATCTCCCATGAAGCCTGCTACAGCCACCACGATGTCTTCCACGGTGGCGAAGCCTTCGACGCTGGCCAAGAAGCTGCTAACATCACCTCAGCGCTCTACGGTGCCCAAAACCCCATCACCCCACCGCCCTTCCCAGAAATGCCTTACCCTTCAAAACCTACGTAAATCCTGCAACATATCCAGAACTCCTTGCACCTATACCTTCCTAAAAGGGCCAAAGAAAGGGGGAAAATGCGGCGGAGCAAGTGCAATTTGTTCGGTGTTTTGTTCAAAACACCAACCAAAGAAACCTCGCTCCGTCGCATTGACTCCTTCCACCACTTCCGAGCCCTGTACGAAGTTGCGGATAAACCGATTGAAGAGAGGTAAACGATACTTTTTCGTTCGGATGGTTGACCACTATAGGGTAAGATTGATGTGTGATGGCGTTCATTACACATTGCTCCTACCTCTTGGCATGGAACACCCTGAACAACCAAGTAGCCGCCACTACCTCATCCGCAACTTGGATGGGCACGCAGAGTGGAAGCAAGCCCCAAAGTGTACTACTTGTTAGTTCACTTTGAGGTTTGTCACAAATGGCCTTTTTCAAGGCCTAAAAAAAATGTAACATTCTACAGAGTGTAGAATGTTACATTTTTTTATAACTGAAGGTTGACCTTGAAATACATCCCCACCACTTTCTATCCTATAAAAGCGAGCAACGCTTCAGTTCGGGTATCCACTTCGAGAGCTGACTTCACACAAGAAACAAGTCCTCTCTTCCTTGGATATTGGAGTACGGCACTGCAAACCGGCTCTATACCCTTTACCCTCAAAACATTTGAATACGGCACTGCAAACCGGTTCAATGTTTTACTTCCTTATATATTTGATTACGGCACTGCAAACCGGGTCTATATATCTTTCCCTTTAAACATTCGAGTACGGCACTGCAAACCGGCTCAATGTTTTTCTATTTCCTTTCTTCCTTGACTTGTTTCGAGAAAAGTGAATGGGGGATCAACTTCGGTGCAGAGTCCAGCTGTTACAAACTCACGTCTCAGGCGAGACTGAGTGTGAAGACCTCCAGCAGAGCCCTAGCTGTAACCAGCTCACGTCTCAGGCGAGACTGGGTGTGAAGACCTCCAGCAGACTCCTAGCTGTTACAAGCTCACGTCTCTGGTGTGACTGGGTGTGAAGACCTCAAGCTCCGTCTCTGGCGAGACAGACTGTTTAATTCGTATTATTAAAAAATATATATTCACCCTATTCCACATATTATTTGTACTAATCATATATGTTTTCTCTTTCACGAAAAATGTTTTCTTCCTTCTTCCTGTTGTGTCTTTCTGTAGTTGCATGTTTCTCTTCTTCCTGTTCTGTCTTTTCTGTAGCTGCATGTTTGCTTATGTTTTGAATGCTAAACACTAGTGTTTTTTTTCTTTTTTTTTCCTAAGTTTGGAATGACCTTGACCTACAAGAGCGGTTAGTTATTACCCCCACTTAAACATTTGTCAGTACTACATAAGGACGTTGCTGTGTCAGGATTAGCATTATTGGGGAGATATGGCTCCTGCGCTTATAATCCTTAGAAGAAAAGCTAGCTCCAGGGAGGAGCTGGTGAAATGTAATAGAGAGTTTACAGAGCTATTGGCCAAGTATACAGAAGTGTATGCTATGGTCGAGTATTCATGTACCACCGTAAATGGTGTAGAGTGCCGTTATAGCAGCAAATTGACCAAAACATTGCTCCCCCTGTGGTCTGTATCGTACACTAGAAGGTTTGACTTTCTAGCTGACATAACAATTTATGTAAAACCTTAAATAGTTTGTCCCTTTTTTTCCTTTTTTTTTTTTTTTTTTAGGAAAACGTCAAATTATAATCATTTGTAGTACAAATGTTTTATAATTTGACAACGATTTCCGCTTTGTTTAAATGACCTTGAACTTTATCTTTTTACTTTATAATTCATCGCAATTAATAAGTTTTATAAGTAAAAGGATCTAAGGATCTAGCGTTGGATGATGTGTCACGGGTTTCAAGGTCAAGAGGAGTGTTAAAAAAAACCTTCTTGTACAGAACAACGTTGTCAAATTATAATCATTTGTTGTACAAATGTTTTATAATTTAACAACGATTTCCGCTTCGTTTAAATGACCTTGAACTTTATCTTTTAACTTTATAATTCATCGCAATTAATAAGTTTTATAGTAAAAGGATCTAAGGATTTCAAGGTCACGGGTTTCAAGGTCAAGAGGAGTGTTTAAAAAAACCATCTTGTACAGAACAAGTTCTTTAAAATTGTTCTGTACAAGAAGGTTTTTTATTTTTTTTTATTTTAATTTTTTTTTATTTTTTTTTTATTAATTTAATTTTTTATTAATTTTATTTACAAATGTACAACTTTAGTCTTCACCGCTACTATCTTCGCTGCTGTTATCCTCAAAAAGCCTCTTCCTAACGTACAACAGCCTCCTGCAGCAGTTTGATCGACCCCTTTCAATATCATTGACATCGAGGGAGGTAGTCGGTGTTGTGGGCGTCGGTGTTGGCGGTGATGATGGACTGGGTGCTCCACTGGGTGCTCCAAAGCTCCACGAGGTTGTTGAACTTGGAGCCCCAATGTTCCACGACGTTTCAATCACGGGTGTTGTCGCCTGGCTGTTTGAGGTGGTGGAGGGTAGACTATCATCATCCGAAACGTTGTTGTCGATTTCAGCGACGAAATCCATAGGGACGTCGTCCTCGTCTACTTCACTATTGATGATATGGGGAATATTTCTCCCTTTGTTGCAAAACACATTGTCGGTGGGAGCAATCTCAACGATATGAACTGTTTTACAAACTTCAACTCCTTAAGTAACGCAACAGTAAATGGAAGGGGAAATACTGAATTCTGTGATTGGTTAGTTAAGATACATTACTTGATTGTGACGTCATCATGTATATAAAAAGAACAAGCGCTGACCGAATATCATTGTTAGTTGAACTTTCCAAGACTCAACAGCTAAACATGTGTATCTGCAGCATTTGTTGTGAAGAGTTCAACGATGAAATACTTTTGCTTATTCATCATGAATTATTTCACACTTTGGAAGAACGAGAACAAAGAAGACCCAGTGTTATACAATATGCGCCTGCAACTAGTCTCAAAGTGGAAGTTTTAGCACAGGCGTTGGATAGATCGTCAGTAAGACATTACAAAATTAAAAACACTTTACATTACAATCTGCAAGAGTTTTTGAGTAAAGGGAAACAGTTGGTGATAACAACATTGAAGAATGAACAAAAAAGACTAAACTTTATAAAATTTGGAATAATGCTAGACGCAGTATTTACAAACGTTGAAAATTAACTTTCACCACGAGGATTTATCACAAAGAATAAATCTATTTTAGCGACAACTGATGTTGAAGAAATTATTGATGGTATGTATGAAGAATTGATTTTAAAATTAAGTGAACATGAAGGAAGAGGATCCGGATGGAGTTTACTCTCTGTTGAAGGTTTGGATATTAGAGTACATAAGCATGGTTATGGTGATCGAGGAAGCAGCTACATACCATTACCTAAGAAGATCTCAAACACGAAGGCATGTATCAATGTGCAAAATGTTGACAACCAATATTTTTATTATGCAATGTTAACAAAATTCATAGAAGGTGATAACAGTGTTAGACCTGACTGTAGATATGAAGAGTTAAAATACAAGTATAATTTTAGAGGTGTAGACTATCCCACCTCACTAAGTGATATAAAACGATTTGAAAAACAAAATCCTAGAACGTCTGTACATGTTTTCGGCATAGACTCTTCAAATAATGTATTTCCATTACAATTATCACCTATTGAAAGAAACGATCACACGGATTTACTACTTATCAAAAGTGACGATGTGTCGCACTACGTGTATATACAATATTTTAATAAACTGGTTGCAAAACAAGTTTCTAAGTCAAATTGTAGTGTAACAGTATGTAAACGTTGTTTCTATTGCAAAAGAGGTCGAACAGTAGGAAATAGCTGGCTAATAGAACATCAACGTCTCTGTAGTATGAAAGAAGAGGTCAGAGTGTGTTTGCCTCATCCAATGAAAGCCAGAATAGAATTTAACAAAGTCTGTCAACAATATAGAATACCTGTGGTAGTATATGCAGACTTTGAATCATCTCTTCTACCACTAGATGTTACTGATGCTGATCCTACCAGAAGAACAAAATATCAACTGCATAAACCTAACAGTTACTGTATATTACTGAAATCTACGCTACATGAAAGTCATTTACAACAATATGGTCTGACAAGTACTCTGCAAGTGTATAGAGGTGAAGAAGCGCCCAAGAAATTCCTGGATGCTCTTTATGAGATAGCTCGTAAAGTTCAATAACTGTACAGTCGAGTAATACCGATGAGTCCTCTAACACATCAGGAAGAGACCACGCATTCAGTAGAAACACATTGTTACCTATGTAACAATGTGTTTACAGATATTAATGGTAAGGTGAAGGATCATGATCATCTAACAAGTTGTTATAGAGGACCTGCGTGTAACAACTGTAACATTAATTATAAACTGCCAAAGTTTATTCCTGTTGTATTACATAACCTGAGTGGTTATGATTCTCACTTTATTGTTCCAGAATTGGGTAGAGATAATGGAAGTATTAATGTATTGGCAACAAGCTTTGAGAAATTTATAAGTTTTTCAAAGACTGTAGGAAAAATAAAATTAAGGTTTGTAGATTCATTGCGATTTATGCCATCGAGTCTGATGAAATTAGCTGAGAATCTGCAAAGACAAGAGTTAGTAGAAACATCCAGAACTGTGCCAACCGATAAACTAGAACTTGTGTTAAGAAAAGGAGTGTTTCCATACGACTATCTAGATGATGTAGCCAAATTCAACGAGACATCTTTACCACCACAAGAATGTTTTTACAGTAAATTAAACGAAGAACATATTAAAGATGAAGACTATCAGCACGCATGTCGGGTATGGGAAGAGCTCAAGATGACAACGTTAGGTGAGTACAGTGATTTCTATGTAAAAATCGATGTAACTTTGCTATGTGATGTGATGGAAGAATTCAGGAATACCTGTTATGAAGCCTATGGACTAGACCTTCTTCATTCATATACTTCACCTGGGTTAGCATGGCAAGCCATGTTAAAAGAAACAAGATGCGTGTTGGATTTGTTTACAGACGTGGACATGCTTTTGATGGTAGAATCAGGAATAAGAGGAGGATTAACTCAGTGTGTCACAAGATATATAAAGGCAAATAACAAACATGTTCCCGAGTATGATGCTAATCAAGAGTCTATCTATCTAGGGTATTTTGTTGCCAACAATTTATACGGATGGGCTATGAACAACCCCCTACCCCATGGTGATTTTATGTGGGTGGATCCTGACACCATCGAAGATGTGAATAAACTACCAAAACACGGCGACATAGGATATATATACTGGACTGTGACTTCGAGTATCCTGAAGAGCTACACGACCACCACTATGACCTGCCACTTCTTGCAAGAACTGAACTTCCTCCTGAAGGTAAACATCCAAAACTGATGATGACTGTAAATCATAAAGAGAGGTATGTAGCACACTTTTGGGTCGTTCAACAAGCTTTGCAGTTGGGTTTGCGAATATCCAAAATACATCGTGTAATTCAGTTCTCTCAGTCATGCTGGCTCAAACCATATATTGATTCCAACACAAAAAGGAGAGCAGCTGCTACATCAACTTTCCAAAAAGACTTTTACAAGTTGATGAATAACGCTATTTTTGGAAAAACATTAGAAAATAAACGAAAGCATAAGAAGGTAAAGCTTGTAACTTCAGCAGCTAAGTTGGAAGAACTAGTACGGAAACCAAATTTTAAAACTTCACTCATTATCAATGAAAACCTTGTTGCTGTTTCAATGAACCCTACAAAAATTGTAATGGATAGACCATTGTATGTTGGTATGTGTATTCTAGACATATCTAAGACTCACATGTATGATTTTCATTACAACAAAATGGTGCAATTTTATGGAAGAGATCGAATTGGAATATCATACATGGATACAGATGCGTTTATTTATTGGATTAAAACAGAAGATATGTACAAAGATCTGAAGACATTTCCTTACACAGATGAATTTGACTTCTCCGACTATCCACCCACTCATCCCACATATGACGGAGGAAAACATAAGAAGGTGCTTGGAAAGTTTAAAGATGAAACGAACGGTCGACCGATTGAGGAATTTGTTGGACTCATGGCTAAATTATATGCCTTAAAGAAAGTGAAAAGAGATGAGAAAGATGATGATAATATAATAAAAAAAGCCAAAGGTGTGAAGAACGTTTATTTAAAAAAGACACTTCAATTGGAGAATTACAAGAAATGTCTATTTGAAAATGAAACAGTAATTGCAAAATTCAACAACATTCGCAGTTTTAACCATCAATTGTATAGCATAACAGAAACCAAAAAAGCTTTATCAGCAGCAGACAACAAACGGTATATTCTAAATGGTGGAATAAACACTTTACCATTTGGACATTACTCCATAGCCAGAATAGATATGTGAGAGTATATTTACACTTAAATAGTACTACATAAACGTATTGTACACAGTTATGAGTCCAACCTGTAAGAGATCACATGAAAGTTTACAATGAATATTAGAAACCAGATTGTTAATGAACTTCACAAACCCGCAAGAGTAAATTTTCCAAGAAGAAATACTGTTGTTAAAGGTATAAACGATCTTTATCAATGTGATTTAATTGAGGTTCAACCTTATAGCAAAATAAATAAAGGTTTTAGATATATTTTAACCTTTATAAACTGCTTCACAAAGGTTGCAGATGCTGCTCCATTGAAAGACAAAACTGGTAAAACTGTTGCTGCGGCTATGGAAAACATAATTAAACGCGGCAAACACAAAATAAAACATCTACAAACTGATGACGGCAAAGAGTACTTTAACAAATTCTTTTCAAACTTAATGGAAAAGTATAACATAAACCACTATTCTACTAAATCGGAGAAAAAAGCAGCAATTGTTGAAAGATTTAATAGAACGTTGAAAGGAGCAATGTATAAAACATTTTCAAACAGAGGGACATACGTATGGTTTGATATTTTACCAAATCTAATTAATAACTACAATAACAAAGTTCACAGAACTATTGGTATGAAACCTATAGAGGTAAATGAAAAGAACGAAAAGTTAGTATTACAACGAATTCTAAAGAATACGAAGCCTAAAGAGGAGAAAAGGAAACCTACTGTATTTAATACAGGAGATAAAGTGCGTATAAGTAAATACAAAGGTGTATTTAGTAAAAAGTATTTACCAAACTGGACTAACGAAGTGTTCACCATTCACCGTGTACAACCCACAATTCCTGAAACGTATATTTTAAAAGATAACAAGGGTGAAATTGTGCAAGGAGGTTTCTACGGTCATGAGTTGTTAAAAACAGAAGTTAGTGATGTTTACTTAGTCCAAAAGGTATTGAAAAGAAAAAAGGACAAGTTATTGGTGCGATGGTTAGGTTTTGATAAGACAGCTGATACATGGATACATAAAAAGGACTTGATTTAGCACGTCCACTCCAGTGGCACATGAATAGCTGAATAAGATGGAGATTGTTCCCTTCAAAGAATCGTTTACTATAAACAACATCGATAATCTAACTGTGGATAAAATAAGGAGTGATGTTGGGAAACATGGAGCACTGCTGCCGGATACTATAAGGTGTATAGTCAGTGGACCATCCAACTGTGGTAAAACCAATGTTGTATTTAACTTGATTACCAGCCCCAACGGGGTAAGGTTTAACAACTTATACATTTTCTCAAAGTCTTTGCAGCAACCAAAATATCAACTATTAAGAAAAATCATATCTCTAATTCCTGAAGTGAATTTGTATGAGTACGATGATAATGAAAAGGTAATGCAACCAAGTGAAGCCAAACCTAACTCTGTGTTTATATTTGATGACGTCTCTTGTGAAAATCATACAACTATCAGAAACTACTTTGCTATGGGAAGACACAACCAAATAGATAGCATATATATTGGTCAAACGTACAGCAAAATACCGAAACAGCTTATACGTGATAATGTTAATCTTCTGATTCTGTTTAAACAGGATGAAACAAACCTAAAACACGTATATAGTGATCACGTGGGTGTTGATACATCATATAACACTTTTAAAGAGCTATGTGGTAAAGCATGGGAAGACAACTATGGGTTTGTAGTGATAGACAAAGATTGTGACCTCAAATATGGACGATACCGTGTTGGATTTGATCGTTTCGCAATAACACATTGACGTTCTCTAAAAGCTAACCATTTGTAACTGGTTAACCGTACTGTTAACATGAATGAACAGGAACGGTTGTTAAAAGAGATTACTTTTTTAAGTGATTCTATTCGGAAGAAAAACAGAGCTTTAAGGTTAGGTATAAGTGAAAGAGATAAATATTTGGAAACAACATTTAGACCAGTAATCGAACCACTAAAGGAAATGTCGCAAACCGTGAAGAAATTCATTCCTTCTACTGAAGGTGAATTAATACTACCAGCATCAGAGATTGAGAATAAAGCTAAAAAGGAAGAGTCAGAATCAACTGATGATGAAGAAAAAGAAAATCTACCAAGCACCAGTGATTTAATCAAACGAAATGAGCAAAACGAAGAAGAAGTAAAAACTGAAGATGAGGAAGAAATAGAAGAAAAAGCAGATCCTACAAGTATTACCTTATTGGGAAAGGATATAACCACGTTTGGCGATCTTGGTAGAAAGTATGTACTAAAAATGTTGCATTCGACCCCTACAACGAAAAAGTATCATGTTTATGGAGCTCGACTTGAGGATGATGGATTGAAAATGGGAAATAGTAAAGTAAGAGTTGATGAAGATGATAACATTTGGGTTGATAATAATAAATTTAAAGGAACAAGAGGGTTATTCGAATTAATATTTAGAAACAAACCCGAGAACTATACAAGAATAGACTTGCAGACATTTAAAAGAATATGCAAACTTAGTAACGCACACCGAAAATTATACTCACCAACGTCTGTTATACACAAAAATACGTCTTTTAAGTATACTAACGTTATTTCACAATTATTTCCACCTACTCGTGTTCATGTGAAAAGAAGAGCAATGTCTTCTACTGAATTGAACCGTTTGTTGAAGAAACGAAAAACAGTGTCTGGTGAAGGGATGTTTAAAGATAGCTATGAAACTAATATTATTTATTACAATAATGTAAATAAACTTGTTACTCGTATGAGACTTCTGCATGAGGCTATGGAAGCGGGTCATACGGGAGTAGAAAATGAATGGATAGCTTTAGTAACTGAACTTAAAAATAAAGGAGTTATTGAATAATAAGTATAAAAAGTACTTACGTTGATAAAACACTAACAGTCTACTGTTATAAGTTGTCATGAGAACATCCAAGAGAATCAGTCATAAAAGACATCTCGTAAGAGGAGGTGGTGGTGTACTCTCTTCAGCGCTATCTTTTATAACAAATCCGTTAAAGCATATACCAGTTGGAGCTGTAATCAACTCTGCAATAGACGCACTACCTGTGGAGTTGCATTTACCTGGAGGTTATCAGTACTGTGGACCTGGTACTAAATTAAAGAAAAGACTCGCAAGAGGTGATCCTGGAATTAATAAACTAGATCAAGCGTGTAAAGAACACGATATAGCATACTCAAAATTTAGTGATTCCGCTAAAAGAACAGAAGCCGACAAAGTCCTAGCAGGACAAGCCTGGAAAAGAGCAACGTCAACTGACGCAAGTATTGGTGAGAGAGCAGCAGCTTTAGCAGTAACAGCAGCGATGAAAGGTAAAACAGTAATTGGAGGTGGAAAAAGGAGGAGAAGTAAAAGACAACATAAAAAAAGAAGTTGTTACTTAAAAAAAGGAGGTGGAGTAAAGAAAGTTGGTGGTATGCGAAAAGGACGAAAAAAAGGGCAAGCAAAAACCAAAAAAAGTCACTATGGTCAATGTTAAAAAAAGGTCAAGGATTATATCTAAGACCATACCGTGTCTATTAAATAAGAAAAAGAAACTTATTTTACCAAACAAAGCATTAACAAACATGGATCTACTACGATATGCTTCTTGTCTTAAAATACCATTTTTAGAGGGGTTTTTATGAAAGATAATCTTCCAACAAATATCAGACTAAACGAAACTGGTGTGGTTAATTTAGATAATACGGATGGCCCTGGCACTCATTGGGTATGCTATAAGAAAATTGGTGAAACAATATATTATTACGACAGTTTTGGGAATCTTCCACCACCTAAGGAATTGCTGCACTACTTTCGTCAGACTCCCCATCTCTTTTACAACTATGAAACACAACAACCTTCAGATACTTCAATATGCGGACATTTATGTTTAGAGTTTTTGGCATTAAGTGTTAGTCAACTTTGAGATGTCCTCGTATACAGTGACTTTAACAGGTAATTCATCTACTTTACGAAGTGTTTTGTTTCCTGCGTTAAGGTTAGAAAAAGACAAACTTTAGGAAGCAGCTTTGTTGGACTTAACAACATACATATCTTTACCCAATGTGACAGAAGAAAATAATAAGCTTCATTACTATAGAGATGGAGACTTTAAAAAATTGGAAGAAATTCACCTACCTACAGGTTCATACGAAATCGATGATATAAACAAAATGGTACAACAACAGATGGGTGAAGACAATATTACAATCAAAGGAAACAACAACACATTAAAAACGGAATTAAAATCAAAGTATTATATTGACTTCACTAAACCCCATTCAATTGGTGATATTTTAGGATTTCCACAAACAACGCCATTACTAATACCAAACGAAACTCATTGCAGTCCAAACACTGTAAACATTTTAAAGGTGAACACAATAAATGTTGTTTGTAACATTGTGCACGGATCTTACAGAAATGGTGAAAATAGCCATTTATTACATACATTTTATCCATTGGTTCCTCCTGGATATAAAATAATTGAGAAACCTAATACCCTTGTGTATTTACCACTAAACACCAGTTACGTTTCAGACATCAAGCTAAACATAGTGGATCAAGATGAGAACCTTATAAACTTTAGAGAAGAAACAATTACAGTAAGACTTCATTTAAGAACTTCAATCTAAATCATGGGGTTATCTTTTAAAAAGAAAGAATCAACCGCTAAGAAGTTCAGTAGCTCATCAGCAGCTGAAGAGTTAACAAGTGACAACCGTCAATTTCTAGAAGAATTAGGTTTTACAATAAAAGAACATGGATATTCTAGATATAACGCACGGTACAACGTTCAACGAGAGCCTATGGGAGAAGGAGTATCATACCCACAACCCTTACGCTTCATCGAAATTAAACAATAACGATGAGATTCGTATTCCTATACAACAGCAAGACATTTACACTCTACCATCAGAAAGTTATCTATACATTGAAGGAAAAATAACTCATAAGGATGGAAAGACGCCTGGAAGTACTATACCTTTCATCAATAACCCAATGTCATATCTGTTTGAAGAGATTCGATATGAATTGTCCGGAGTTACAGTTGATTCAACAAAAAAGGTTGGTCTCGCCACAACGTTAAAAGGATTGGTGTCACTATCACCTAACGAAACCCAATGTTTGCAGGTTGCAGGTTGGAGTATTCCAAAAAAAGAAACGATACCATTAGATGCAAGTGGATATTTTGATTTCCATATTCCTTTAAAGGTTATTGTTAGGATTTGCTGAAGACTACAAGAGAATTATTATTAACGTAAAACAAGAATTAGTTCTTTTACGTTCATCAACTGATAAAGATGCGATTGTAGCACCTGCTGGAACCACTGAAGATAGTTTGGAATGGACCTTGACTCTGGATAAGGTTGTATGGAGAGTTCCACACTTGAGACTATCTGATACACACAGGATTACTTTGCTAAAACAGTTGAAAGCAGACCGTGATATAGTGTTACCTTTCAGAAGCTGGGAATTGCATGAATACCCGATTCTTCCAACTGCGCAGCGACACACATGGACTGTAAAGACTTCAACTCACTTGGAAAAGCCTAGATACGTTATATTTGGAATTCAAACTAATAGAAGAAACACGCTTACTGCTCACGCTGGTAAATTTGATCATTGCAAACTAACAAATTGTAAATTATTCTTAAACTCTCAGTTATTTCCTTACGACAACTTACATATTTCCTTTGATAAGCACAGGTATAGTGTATTGTACGATATGTACGCCCGATTTCAGAACTCATATTATGGAAAAGTAAATACTCCACTACTATCACCAGAAGATTTCCGTTCAATAGCACCCATTGTAGTCATAGATTGTTCCAAACAAAACGAATCTGTTAAAACCTCTAGTGTTGATACGAAATTGGAGCTAGAGTTTAAGGCTAATGTTTCTGAAAATACTAGCGCTTATTGTTTAATTCTACATGATAAGATTGTCACCTATACACCGCTAACAGGAGTTGTGAAAATGATATTATAAATCTAACATCCGCCCCCCACTCTACTTTTAAAAAGTATAATTACCCGGGAAACTAAGAGCATTTCATTTCATCGCAGTTTGTGCTCGAGACAACATCGTGCTACCAAGATGAGTTCTACTATGGATACACCTCTATTGAATGACGGCAGAGAGGATGAGGATTCGCCAGTGAAAACCAACACTAAGAAGAAGAGGAAAATTGAAGAACCCCCTATGATGACTGTATTAGCAGAAGTTTTCCTTCGTATTATGTACCCTCTATCAACATGCATGAGTAAGTTTGTAACCGTAGGACTTGTTAAGACTTTGAATTATTCCCCTCATGTTATCTTCCACCATGGGGCAAAAACCGTTCAGTTTTCTGAAAGTGCATGGGAATCCTTTGTTAAACATTTGCATTTAATTGAATGCTATTTAGCAAACAATGTAGTTGGAAGAAAAACGAATGTAAGATTACTGGATAGTGATATTGAAATTGATATTGTTAAGCAACGTGGTGAACAACAGGTGCGAATTAGAAATCTAACAAGACATGAAGAAAAACTGTTACTTACAAAACAAGATTTCTTTATTTTAAATAATACAGCTCCTTCAATTACCAGATACGTCAAACAATTAGGATTTTCTAAACCTATACTTCAGGACTACTTAATACATACCATGGAAACTCAACCCGATGCACCCGTATTATACAGTCCTATAGATACTTCTATATTTAATAGAATTCCCTACGAAGTGGAAGTGTGGAGACATTTTTGGGACTTTGTAAACATAAATGAAAACAACGGAGAACAATACAAAGAAGCTAAAGAAGAAGAAGAAGAAGTAATAGAGTAGAGTTTATTGCATGGTGCATATAAATTATTACCTATCGTAGTGTGGAAATCAGTTTACTCAACCGCTGCAATGAGTAACGATCAAGTGTCTTTTAAGGATGATGTTCGCATAATTGAGGAAAGACCATGTGTTGTAGAATGTCAAGCTTTCTATGATTCTGATGATGAGTATATTGTTAAAGAACTAACCTTTTTAGATATGAACACAAATGTGGTTTACTACTTCTTATTTAAGCCACCATTTTCTTTTCGGAAACTTTTAAAGAAAGCTCAAAGATCAAACAAATGGTTAATGAATAACTACCATTACATTACATGGGGTGAGGGTTTTACAAGTTATAAAGACGTTAACAGTATTATGTATCATTTCTGCTCAAAATTTCCTACGTTTTATACAACTGGTAGTAAAAAGAGAAATTGGATTAAAATGTATACAACAAGAAATGTATACGATACCATTATAGATAGAAGTTTCAAAGACAATTATGAAGGTGTATGTCTGAGTGTACAACATCAATTCCACAGTGTTTCGAATTGTGCATTGCAAAAAGCTTACCGTTTAGCTGCTTTTTTGAATCAAGGTCAGAACTGCAGTGGTGGTGGGGATAAGGAAACGTCTAAATATGAGAGCTCCTCACAAACAATGCATCAGTATTACTCAGAGCTCCAAGGAGACGACATCTAGTACAACAGCAAAGAAGCAGTTTGAAGATGGCATCGCAGCAGTCTATTTAAACATTACTTGAACAGTTCAACGCAAACTCCAAGTCATCCGTACTACCAACAAAGCGTTGTTCAGAATTAAAGGAGCAGAAACATTACATCGTACATCAAATAAGAAAACTGGACACCTCTGTGGGAGATGCAATTCTGGTTACTTTAAGCGATGCACCATACAATTCTGGTGATGTGCCAAAATTTCAGGTTTTCCTACCAAAGCGTTTTGTTAATCTTTTACAGAACGAAAATCTGAGCAATATACAACCAGGGATGCTCTACTTGGAGTCACACGGAGTTAGTGGCCACAACTCTACAGAACTCTCTCTTCATATGTTGACATCTTCCTAGATCCAAGAGTACATGGAAGCATCATCACTCCAGTTTAGTTTTAAGCTTTAATTATTGTAAAGATATTTGTAAATAAAGATGAAAAAAAATAAAAAAATAAAATAAAAAAACCTTCTTGCACAGAATGATTTGTTCTGTGCAAGAAGGTTTTTTTAAAAACACTCCTCGTGACCTTGACCTACTTTTGGGTTTCAGAAATAAGGTGCTGTATTTACTATGCAGTTAGTAGCACCATGAGTGTTGATAAGTTCGGACGGTACGATCAAGTTGGTAAGGAAACATCTGGTTTGCAAGATGTTGCAAGTATCGGATTTGTGAAAAATAACTGTTTATTATTATCTACAACCAAAAATTGTTATGATGCACAAAAGAGGTGCGTTACAAATTTTTCTCTTCCAAAACTACCAAACGATGCTGCTAATATGCAATACGTACAGAATTATAGTTTAGGAAGAACTTCTGACATGCACTACACGGTTGGAAACAAATTTATCAGAGATTTGCATGACCCTGTTTTATCTTCAGATGCTGCAACTATGAGCTTTGTTAAAAAAAGTTCTTTAAGAAGAACTCATCCTGATGGTGACATCGATTTGGAGGGAAAATTGCTGAGAAACCTTGCACGTCCATCTTTACCCTCAGATGCTGTAAATCTAGACTACGTAACTAAGAATACACCTAAAATGTTTCATACACACTAGATGTTTTTTGATAAAAAGCTTAGCAATGTACAAGACCCGACTTATGACGGAGAAGCAGTAAACTTAAGAACCTTAAAGAGATACTTGGAATGGTATGTAAATCGTCATGGTGAACAGTTGAAACGATTGTCTTCAGCTGTATTTGATTACATTCATCGTTCTTCCGGACGCTCTGCTGAATTGGGTGTTACGAACACCAACTACTTGAACATGGAAGACATTCTAAATATATAAATGTTATCAGAAGACAAAGACGAAAGGGACCAAGATATGGAAGGGAGTAGGAAAAGGAATAAATTGCTTCCCCTACCACACCCCCACTACACACCTAGTTGAGGGTATATATAGGAGTTGTACACCTACACCTAGTCACTCTGATTTGAAAACTCACACAGAAAACACCATTACAATGAACACCGACTTGAGAATAATTATGTTTCAAATTAGATTGTTAAGATCAGTATGGTGTTCCAGTGATGAGGAGAAACTTTCAGAAATGAGTCAAATTGCAGAAAAAGTGGAGGAATTAAAATTTAAAAGTAAATTTACAGAGACAGTTGAAAAAAGTTTTGGAGTACATTTTACTGAATGTATATTTGTCAAACAAATTTGGAGAATTCCATCCGAATTTCATTGTTCCGAAATCAAGCTTTCTGAAGAAAGATTTATAAGACTTTTTAAAAGCTTGTTTTGGAAACCTAGTGAACGGGACACTTACAACAGACTGCTTAATATGCTGTATGGAGAGGATGACAACACATTACCGGAGATGGAATATCCAGTAGTAGATCTCACAGCTCCGTTAACTGAAGAAACAGAGATAAACTGAATGAGAGTAGTCAACACTGCGGTTTAGTTTTTAAGATTTAGTTTTGTAAATATTTATTTGTAAATAAAGTTGGAAAAAAGACAAAATAAAAAAAAAGAGAAAGAAAAAACTTCTTGCACAGAACAATTTCTGGAAATAGAAAATTGTTCTGTGCAAGAAGTTTTTTAAAAAACACTCCTCGTGACCTAGAAATTTGTGACGTAACTTGCAATGTTATAAAACGTTATATACACGAGTTTACTCAATTATTTAAAATAATAGAACCTAGCGAGTGCGGAGAAGAAACATACAACAGACTCATGGAGAAGATAACTAACTCTAAACTTTAGTTTTAAGTAGTATAAAGAATTCATTCCTCCCCACCACTTTACATAAACCCCCACCCCAAAGTAGGCTATATATGTGGGTCATACATCTACAACTAGTCACTCTGATTTGACATCTCGAGTAAAGAGGTTAACATAGCTAAGAAAAGATGAACACCAATTTGAAAGTAGTTATGTTTGAACTAAGATGTTTAAGACCAAAGTCGATATCAATTGACGAAGAGAAACTATCAGAAATGGGGCAAATAGCTGACAAAGTAGAGGAACTGGAGTTGGATGAATTTTGCAAATGCCATGAACTTAAACTTTATGAAGAAAAGTTTATTAGACTTTTTGAAAGCTTGAATTGGGAACCCTGTGAAGAGCACACCTACAAGAGATTGCTTGACAGACTGCATGGGAAAGATCGCTACATATTACCGGAGATTATAGACCTCACAGAAGAACCAGACGTAAACTGAACGAGAGTAGTCAACACTGCGGTTTAGTTTTAAGATTTACTTTTGTAACATATGTATTTTTAAAATATTTATTTGTAAATAAAGTTGGAAAAAAGAAAAAAAGAGAGAGAAAATACTTTTTGCACAGAACAATTTCTGGAAATAGAAAATTGTTCTGTGCAAGAAGTTTTTTTTAAAAACACTCCTCGTGACCTTGAAATCTGTGACGTAATACTAAAGTGCGGGAGCTGACGTCATCACATGACGCCACGTCATCATATGACGTCATGCTGACGTCATCACATGACGTCAGGTGATTCAGCCAGCTCCCGCACTTTCCACTACTGCTGTCATCAGGTAAACGGAGCACTAGTCTCAACACAGTCAGCTAGGCTGTCATCAGGTAAACGGAGCACTAGTCTCAACACAGTCAGCTAGCCTGTCATCAGGTAAACGGAGTACTAGTCTCAACACAGTCAGCTAGGCTGTCAACGCCTAAACGGAGCACTAGTATCAACACAGTCAGGTAGGCTGTTAACGCCTAAACGGAGCACTAGTCTCAACATGGTCAGCTAGGCTGTCAACACATAATCGGAACGCTAATCACAGCACAGTCAGCTAGGATGTCATCAGGTAAACGTAGCACTAGTCTCAACACAGTCAGCTAGGCTGTCAACGCCTAAACGGAGCACTAGTCTCAACACAGTCAGCTAGGCTGCCATTAGGTAAACGAAGCACTAGTCTCACACAGTCAGCTAGGATGTCATCAGGTAAACGGAGCACTAGTCTCAACACAGTCAGCTAGGCTGTCAACGCCTAAACGGAACACTAGTCTCAACACAGTCAGCTAGGCTGTCAACACATAAACGGAACGCTAATCACAGCACAGTCAGCTAGGATGTCATCAGGTAAACGTAGCACTAGTCTCAACACAGTCAGCTAGGCTGTCAACGCCTAAATGGAGCACTAGTCTCAACACAGTCAGCTAGGCTGTCATCAGGTAAACGAAGCACTAGTCTCAACACAGTCAGCTAGGCTGTCATCAGGTAAACGGAGCACTAGTCTCAACACAGTCAGCTAGGCTGTCAACGCCTAAACGGAG
This sequence comes from Stictocephala bisonia, assembly GCA_035578905.1. Classification (NCBI taxonomy): domain Eukaryota; kingdom Metazoa; phylum Arthropoda; class Insecta; order Hemiptera; family Membracidae; genus Stictocephala; species Stictocephala bisonia. The sequence continues at coordinate 716,555 of JAQJVL010000178.1, read as the reverse complement.
CACTAGTCTCAACACAGTCAGCTAGGCTGTCATCAGGTAAACGAAGCACTAGTCTCAACACAGTCAGCTAGGCTGTCATCAGGTAAACGGAGCACTAGTCTCAACACAGTCAGCTAGGCTGTCATCAGGTAAACGGAGCACTAGTCTCAACACAGTCAGCTAGGCTGTCATCAGGTAAACGAGGCGCTAATCACAACACAGTCAGCTAGGCTGTCATGAGGTAAACGGAGCACTAGTCTCAACACAGTCAGCTAGGCTGTCAACGCCTAAACGGAGCACTAGTCTCAACACAGTCAGCTAGGCTGTCAACGCCTAAACGGAGCACTAGTCTCAATAAAGTCAGCTAGGCTGTCAACACCTAAACGAAACGCTAATCACACAACACAGTCAGCTAGGATTTCAACAGCTAATTGAAGCAATGGTGTCAACACATTCCACATGAAGGCATACAAACAGTGATAGATTTTTATGTTTATTAACGTTTACATCTTAATTTTACCTAACATCATTAATATATATAAGTATGGTAAACTGAAATTTCATACCTTATAATGCCTTATAGTTGCGTTATATCACTAATATTTCAAATTTCTTAAAGCAACTGTTATAAAGCATTATTTTTCAGATATTTTATACTATGGCAGATAAAATACCACTGTACGTGTATGGGTGGACGGGTGGGTCAATACCATTGTACGTGTATGGTTGGGCGTGGGTCAATACCACTGTACGTGTACGGGTGGACAGGTGGGTCAATACCACTGTACGTGTATGGGTGGGTGTGTGGGTCAATACCACTGTACGTGTATGGGTGAGCAGGTGGGTCAATACCACTGTACGATGAGGCTAGCGATATCGGATTCCTAATGGATGAGAAATACCACAGTGGACGTAAAAATGATTGGGGAAAAGTTTTTAGAGCAATAGAATATTTATCAAGCGGTAGTGAATGAAGAGAAAAAAGTGGTGATAGTGAATTAATGGAAAATATCCATATAACATTACTGTACACATTTATAATGCTAATTTTCTGTCACAGTCTAAAATATAAACCTGTTATTTAAGATATTTTACGTACAGCTGTCTTTTGGTATGTTGGTTTAGTACCAATAATTAATTAAAAAACTGATGTATCAGTGAGCCATTATGGACTGATGTACCAGTGAGCCATTATGGACTGATGTACCAGTGAGCCATTATGGACTGATGCCAGTCTGAACAATGTTTAACGGCATTGTATATTAAAGCGTTACTTGTTATCGTATAACTTGACTTATATATCCTTTTAAAGGTCTAATGAAATATGCAGCCGGTGTTGACTATCTTATTTGATTTTGATATATTTATCATATTAGTAAGTCGCTTATTCAACATTTATAGCATTATTTGTATAATATTTAAAATAAAACAGTAAGGTTTTTAGATGTATATTTATTAAATATTGAGACTAAAAAATCAGACACACATACATGATAAAAAATAATGTCCGAAAATGGAATGACAAATAACACTGTTCTTGTAGGCAACGCTCAATCTGTCCAAGCACTGAACCCGGAGTCACTAAAAGAATAAAGATTTCAAATTCAAATCTTTATTATAGTGTATAATTAACAATAATTAACTTACAATCGTCGAAAATACTATATAAACTAATCACTGCAGTAATAATTAATAATAAAAATATAAACAACAATATTAAATAAAAATAAATATTAAGACATTACATATTTTCTTAACAACATGATGTTTTACTCTGTTCCCACTATTAGTGTTATTGCTGCAGTTAGGTGTAGTTCACATCTAACTGGCAGGACAATGTACTTTACTCTGTGTCCACTATTCACACAGGTGCTGCAGTCTGTTGTAGTTCACATCCAACTGGCAGGACAATGTACTTTACTCTGTGTCCACTATTCACACAGGTGCTGCAGTCTGTTGTAGTTCACATCCAACTGGCAGGACAATGTACTTTACTCTGTGTCCACTATTCACACAGGTGCTGCAGTCTGTTGTAGTTCACATCTAACTGGCAGGACAATGTACTTTACTCTGTGTCCACTATTCACACAGGTGCTGCAGTCTGTTGTAGTTCACATCCAACTGGCAGGACAATGTACTTTACTCTGTGTCCACTATTCACACAGGTGCTGCAGTCTGTTGTAGTTCACATCCAACTGGCAGGACAGTGTACTTTACTCTATGTCCACTATTCACACAGGTGCTGCAGACTGTTGTAGTTCACATCCAACTGGCAGGACAGTGTATTTTACTCTGTGTCCACTATTCACACAGGTGCTGCAGTCTGTTGTAGTTCACATCCAACTAGCAGGACAGTGTATTTTACTCTGTGTCCACTATTCACACGGGTGCTGCAGTCTGTTGTAGTTCACATCCAACTGGCAGGACAGTGTATTTTACTCTATGTCCACTATTCACACGGGTGCTGCAGTCTGTTGTAGTTCACATCCAACTGGCAGGACAGTGTACTTTACTCTATGCCCACTATTCACACGGGTGCTGCAGTCTGTTGTAGTTCACATCCAACTGGCAGGACAGTGAATTTTACTCTGTGTCCACTATTCACACGGATGCTGCAGTCTGTTGTAGTTCACACCCAACTGGCACGACAGTGTATTTTACTCTATGACCACTACTCACACGAGTGCTGCAGTCTGTTGTAGTTCACATCCAACTGGCAGGACAATGTATTTTACTCTATGACCACTACTCACACTTGTGCTGCAGTCTGTTGTAGTTCACATCCAACTGGCAGGACAGTGTATTTTACTCTGTGTCCACTACTCACACGAGTGCTGCAGTCTGTTGTAGTTCACATCCAACTGGCAGGACAGTGTATTTTACTCTATGACCACTACTCACACGTGTGCTGCAGTCTGTTGTAGTTCACATCCAACTGGCAGGACAGTGTATTTTACTCTGTGTCAACTACTCACAAGGGTGCTGCAGTCTGTTGTAGTTCACATCCAACTGGCAAGACTGTGTATTTTAATCTATGACCACTATTCACACGTGTGCTGCAGTCTGTTGTAGTTCACAACCAACTAGCAGGACAGTGTATTTTACTCTGTGTCCACTACTCACACGGGTGCTGCAGTCTGTTGTAGTTCACATCCAACTGGCAGGACAGTGTACTTTACTCTATGTCCACTATTCACACGGGTGCTGCAGTCTGTTGTAGTTCACATCCAACTGGCAGGACAGTGTATTTTACTCTATGTCCACTATTCACACGTGTGCTGCAGCCTGTTGTAGTTCACATCCAACTGGCAGGACAGTGTATTTTACTCTGTGTCCACTATTCACACGGGTGTTGCAGTCTGTTGTGGTTCAACTCCATCGAGATTGTTTACTCACCCATTGCCAATTTTTAATGTCAAAGTTTGCAGTTCAATGGAATAGTTGAACATTTTTATTTGCCGTTTTAATTAATCCAAATCTTCTCCCTTGTACAGAAATGAAATTATGCTACATTTAACTGCTAAATGTATTTTAAGAAGCCACGATTTCTTTTTCTGGTTAAATCTACTACACATATTGCACTAGACATTAGTTGCAAAACTGTAAATGAAAATTTTCTTTTCCCTAATTAAATTTGTTGAATCCAAACTTATCTTTTTGTGACAGAATCAGCTGTAACTGTAGTGCCTTGATTTTTTTTAATGTCGATTTCAAATTGATTTTTTAACTCTCAAGAGTCTATAGAATGTCTTAATGTTCTAAATAAATTTTTCTGGCAGAATTTAAACAAATTATTAATTGGGGATATTTATATAGATGTAAGCGTAATAACGTAGACAATGACAATGAAAACGTCTACAAAATGAAATCTATAGTAATTACATTTTGTAAATTACAATGCTGATAACAACCGGCCGATCATTCCACATTGGGCTATAAATTAATGACACTTTCTAAGGAATAGTCGGACTTAGTTTGTAACAATGACAACAATGACGCATGCAATGCAATTAATACGATTATTTACGCAATAAAGAATTATTATTATTATTATCGGTCATATAAACTCTTTGCACTAATGTGAGACCTTTATTCCCACATCTCGACGATCGGCGTCGTAAGAATAAATAAAGTAAATAAATAAATATTTCTACACACCTAACAGGCTCCAGCTTGATTTTCATCGATAATTTACTGTTTATAAATAATAACCTGTCTATACTGTTATTAAGTTCCGTCCATATTCTAAGCAGTATTGAATTTAATAACTTACTTTAATACTCAAGTATGAAACGAACGTTATATTAGGTTTAGTTTGCTACAGAGTAGGCTATTTCTACTACAGCAGACTGCAAACAATCGATAGCAATAGCGGGCCATCTGCTTGACGGCGCGGCGCAAATAGATCTGTTGCGTGACGTCACACGCTACCTCTATGCTGCCATGGCGCCAAACCACCAAACCACGTTTGACTACTTTCTTTCAACAAGTTTGTACGAACGTGAAATACACTCAGTGTCAAGAAAGGACAAGAAGTTTCACCTCTCAAAACTAAATAAAGAAATTATATAAAACATAGTCTAGGCAGCATGCTGCTCAATTGGTACAGGATGTTGGTCACTATTACAATAGTTAGCATGTTGTTCAACTGGTGCAGGATATTAGTCACTATTACATTAGGCAGCATGTTGTTCAACTGGTGTAGGATATTAGTCACAATTACATTAGGCAGCATGTTGTTCTACTGGTGCAGGATGTTGGTCACTATTACAATAGTTAGCATGTTGTTCAACTGGTGCAGGATATTAGTCACTATTACATTAGGCAC